>BPTQ01000008.1:65216457-65525208 GCA_019973895.1 Chrysanthemum seticuspe | reverse complement strand
TTATGATCATTTTGAGCCATCCAATGGCTATGGATTGATGGGAACTGTTCAGAAGTGAGAGAAAAGGACTTTGGATTATAAAAGAAGCAAAGGAGAAGCAAGAGGAGTAGTAGATTATTAGCTCAAAATTTTCCTATTGTCGTTTTTCTTGTTAATGTGTTAGTTTAAATTAAAAGTTGTAGTTTCTTGTTCAAAAATGTTAAACTCAAGTTATATTTGCAGTATTATCAAGTTATAATCAGTGATTCCAAGTTTTTATCCAATTTCACATTTTTGCATTACTGTTGAATTTTTCCATTTCAAATTCTGAGACAAAAGCTTCAACTAGCTTTATTCTCTGTTCTAATAAGCTTATATGGGCTTCTTATAGCTTTGTATAAGCTTAAGTTCAAGTTTCAATCATTATTGGTTCTTGGTCAAGGAAAGTCAAACTTGGTCAAGTTGTAATGGAAATGGCAATGGGTTGATTCAGACAAGGATTTGGGGTGATTTATAGTGATTTGGGTTGGATTTGATAGGGTAGTAGTTCTTGTTTCATAGTTTGCAAGCCATTGTGGCTATGGACAAATGTAAGTAAATTTCTAGTTCATTAGCATAATCTGTTTTAATGGCAATCAGTAGTTGAAATCTGTTCTAATAATAGTATTTAAGTGATATTAAGTTAGTTTGATCATAATTGCAAGCTGGTTCAGTGTCTGTATTAGTTCTGAGTTCAAAACAGTTACATACAGGAGTGTTTGGTTTGCTGTATTATCTGTGTTCAGGGGTGGTTCAGTGTTTAAAACTTGTTGCTTTGGGATTGTTAAGATCATATAGACTCATATCTGTCTTCATTTTGTACCTATACATCACCTAAGTCAAAATTCATCCTAATCTGTTTTAAAAAGCTTAACTGTTGAAATTTGAGTATACCAATCTCTTGTTTTGTGTTTAAAAGTTATAAAAAAAGGTTGCTTGAGTGTCTTTACATCATATTACTCCATAATCAATCCTTAAATTTAGCTCAAAGTTGGATAAAGTCAAACTTCCTCAACTGCTTTAAAAGTCAAAGTGTAAAAATCAATTTTGAGCTCAAATGGAAAGATTTTTCTTGGATTCATTCCTAAGTCAAAATCAGTGAAACTTGTTGGTTATAAAACTTCAGTTGGTCTACTTGCTTATTACCATTTTCATAGATTTTAGTGAATTTTTTATAGCTCTCAAATCTGCTTGTCAAAATGATGCCAAGTGCCCTGTGCAGGGCACTTAGCCTGCACAGTGATTATGCAGACCTTGCAGAGCTAGCCCAGAGCTCATCTTAGCTCAACAAGGGCTGGTCTTTGGTCTATTGGTCCTTGGCCAGGTCTAGTTTAGGACCTTTCTTCTGTTTTTCATTTCTAGCTAGTAGGATAGCTTATTTCCTGGCTTAAAAGTGGGCACCTAAATCTGTCTTTAGCTTATAAGTTCATAACATCAAATCTTAGCATCTTGTGATTCTGTGATATTAGCTTGTTGATTCCTGTTGCATTTTAGTTCTTTTAGCTTATTTAAGTTCCTGTTTTGGTTTGGTGCTTATTGGTCTCCATTTGCTTATTGGAAGTGCTTATTTTTAAGCTCATTCCACATCAGTTCCTAATCCATCCACATAAGCCCTTGTTTTCCTAATTTTCTTAGATTCCTAATATTATTTTAGAGTTTTCCTGAAATTTTCATATTTTTCTAAGCTTGTTTGCTATTTTTCTTAATTTAAATTAGATTTTAAGCATTTTTAAATAGCATTTAATACAAATAATTAATAAAAAGTTCCAAAAAAATAATTTTTCATTTTTCTTAAGTTTAGATAAATATAAAAAGCCTAAAAAGTATTTTTCCATAATTTTCTTGGTTTAAAAAGTATTTTCTAGCATTTTAATTAGTTTTAAATAGTTTTAAATTAGTAATAAATATATAAAAAGTCTAAAAAATATATTTTCAGTTTTAAAATTAGTTTTATCATATTTTAGATTTTTCTAAATCTTAATTTTATTTTTCTAGTCTTATTTCATATTTTCTTTTATTTTAGAGTATTATTAAATAGTTTAAAATAGTTTTTAATTAATAATAATTAATTAAATAGTAATAAAAATAATTTTCTTTTTCTATAAATTTTCTTTTATCATTAGGTTTGTAAAAATGTATTTTTCATATTTTTAGGACTTTTATTTCTTAGATTTCATTTTTTATTTTGTACGTTACGTAGTTTTTAATTTAAACATTACGTTTTAGGTTTTAAACGTTCATCATTTTAAATATAGTGATAGCGTTTATTTAATATCTTTTATCTTTTTAATTTTCTTAATTTGTATTTAAGTCGCTGTTATTTATTAACTTTTTCAGTAGTGTAATTATCCTATCCAAATCCTTTCCGATCACTATCATTAGTGATCATTCTATCGTCTGATCAAGTGTTTACACACCATTGAGTCTCCGTGGGACATAACGACCCGGGAATTCATTGTATTCTCTGATCTTCATTGCATTTGTGTCTGAGCTGTTTTAAGTCTGTTACGGTTGGCCATTCACAAGTGGCCAGCTTGTGTGATTAGACTTGACTAGTTCAGCACAGATCATATATTATCAAAGCATTTTGTACCTGAATTGTTTTTGATATTTTTAGAAGAAGAGCTCCCCCTCAACATGTGCATCATGTATTTGAAATTGTTTAAGCACACAGAGGCAAGATAGAGAATTAACTTCTTTGATTACCACTTTCTAAAAGATATCAACATCACTTCCCTGATCAAACAAGTAGATAAAGCATATTGGGGAAGGATGAGGTTTTCAAAAAATTAGCTCCCCCTCAATATATGTCTCGAGGTATTAAAAGAGGTTTGCACATACTAGAGGGAAAAGACTGGACATTGAAATTGATCACGTTTCACATTTTTGTGGTTTAAGATAGATGATCCCCCTCAACATGTGCATGGAAAATTTGAAATCGTTTTTAGCACATGTGGGAAGGAGAGCTTGTTCATCCTTATAAAACCATTTACCGAATTATCAGATTAAATCCAATTTAAATCACAAATTCTCCCCCGATCACAATTATCAAATCATTTGAGATTTGTGATCTCTGTAGATTTAAATTGATTTTGAAAGCTTTAAAGAAGAATTGTGACTTGATTATGAAAACATTTTAACTGATAAGGATCGGATTTTGAGACTGTTAACTCCATTGATTAAACATGCAAGAATATCTTTTGAAAACAATTGTATGACAAATAACCTTTTGATTTAATTGAAATCATTCTCCCCCTCAATCAATGACATAAGTTGTTGATTGAGAGATAGATATTTTGACAAACTTTAAGTCCAGATGATTTGCAAAAATAGAGTCCGAGTTATTTTTCAAAACAACTAGTTTTCATTAGATAGTAAGGATTTGTTTAAAGAATCAGAGCAAGAGATTTGAAAACCAAGATAAAGCATGGCTCTGTTCTTTCTTTGAAAAGCGGGTTACTGCCTGAAATGACAATAAACCATTGTTTCTCTTTCTCCCAATTTTTTATTTTTTTTTATTTTAAGAAAATTCGAACAAGATCTAAAGCCCCGTGTCATTCTTTGAATGACAGCACAAAGACCGTAGATATAATCGAATCAAGAAAAACATGACAAAAAGACAATATTTTTTGGAATTTTTCAAGATTTTTCAAATTTTTATGGATTTTTGAAAGTTTTATATTTTTCTGTTTGGTTTTTAAAGGTTTTGTAATTTTGTATTTTGTTTTTCGAATAAGTATTTACAAGAGATAGATGAAGGAAACCTTTTACTCCTCTTCTTCCACTTGAAGACGTTTGAGTATTTCCGGTTGTAGGCTCTTAAGACCAAGTCGTGGAAAAATAAACTCAAAACGTTCTCTAGGAAGAGCTTTGGTGAAGATGTCTGTGATAACGCTCAAATTGTGCATGTTTTTAGTAGCGTTATCCGTGTTTTTATGTATGTTATTTGGTTATAATCATATGCTTTTGTTGCTTAATCGTATCAAAGTGCGTTTGCTAGTTCATTTGTAGCCAAGTACAGGAAAGTGGAGAAAAAGACAGAAAAAGAAGTAAAATACGAAGATTTCTCCATATATGAAGAATTCCCGACCAAAGCAAGACTTGTGAAGTATATTCGAGAAGATAAAGTCATAAATTTAGTGGTCCAAATACTCAAGAATAAAGTTCAAGAAGGAAAAAAGAGAAATAAATGTAGAAAAGAAGCTTAAACGAAGACATATTGGAAGACTCGTTGTTTTCGACACACCTTCACCATTTTGGCCATAACTTTTGCATACGGACTCCGTTTGACCCCCCGTTCGCGGCCACGGAAAGCTAAGTGAAAGATCTACAACTTTGCTGCTTATGACGTTTTGTGATTTTGCTCCAACCGATCGGTCGAGACCCGTAACCGATTCGGTTGGAGACTAGTCAGCAAGACCAACCGATTCGGTTGGAGCTCAACCGGATCCGGTTGGAGGTCCTGTTTCAGCCATTTTTCCATTACTAAGACTCCAAACTTGTTCCAAACGATTCTAGGTCCTTCCTTCATGTCTTCTAGTCCCTTCCAAGCTCCTTGGTGACCAAGAAATGCATTTATAACCCCTAGCCTTGGAAGTAGTATAAATAGAGGCCTTTGCAACCTCATTTCACACACAACAACTTGAGAGATCTTCTCTCACACCTATCTTACCATCACTACTACTCTCTTAAAGCCTAAATTCGTTCATAAAGTTCCAGGAAACTTTGGAGGTCCAAGAAGTCATCCTTTGGAGGTCAAACCATCAAGAAGTCTACCCTAATACTTTGGGAATCATTACTTCACCATTTGTAATCTTATTCCAAGCATTGTAAGACTTTTAATCATGTTTTCTAATGTTCAAAGTTCTGAGTTTATGTTCATGTTTGCTATGAGTGGCTAGTTTCTTTATACATTTGCTTAAATGATGTTAATTATCATATGATTAGTTAGTGATTGTGTTAACATGTTTTAATTCAATTTCAAGTTGATTCTAAGATCCAATTGTGCTAAAGTTTCATAGTGACACTTGTTAATCAAGTTTGGCTAATTGATAGTAATCGTTGTGGCCGAAAGAACTTATTGTTATTCAACTAGTCATAATCATTTTGTCTATGGATGATTGTTTTTACCCATTATTCTTGATTATACAAAAGAACTAAGGTGTGTTTGTAATAGAAACGCTTTTTGATTATCAAATTGGATTGGTTGGAAACATCTAAATGGTCGTAAGATTAGTTGTTGAGAATCAATTGTAGCCTTTTGTCTATGATCGGTTACCTTTTGAATTGACCATTTCTTAAGCAATTTGATGAACAAGTGGATGTTTTTGTGTTTAAGTTTATGTATGTAGACTTATGAAACTTGAATTGATCTTGAATTGATTGGTTAAACTTAATGCTTGTTTTTATAAACTAAACTCTTGATCAAAGTTTAACTTGTAAGAACAATAGATTAGTACACCAACTAATTATCATAACCAACATGTTAAGAGGTTAACACAATCACATTAATCTATGATATGAAACTAGTTTAAGCAAGTGTAGTTTTTAATCATCTGAATTTCATTATACCTATTTGCTTTATTATATGTTTTGGATAGACTCTGTTAATTCAAACTTGTGTTTAGATTCACTCAAATCCCTACGAACGATCCCGACTTACCTTCATAATCTTGCTATAACGGACGAGTATACTTGCTCGTATGTGTTATTGGTAATATTGGTAATTCACCTTTTATAAATTTAAAACTTGCACCAACCGGGCACATCAAGTTTTTGGCGCCGCTGCCGGGGATTTGATTGTGTTTCAACAAGTTCTTAAATTTCCCTCAGTCAATTCAAAAAAAAAAAAAAAAAAAAAAAAAAAAAAAAATCTCACAAACCTTAACCGGATCCGGTTGCTCCTCAACCGAATCGGTTACGAGTTTGTCCATCAATCAACTGGTCTAACCGATCGGTCGCATCCCGCAACCGATCCGGTTACCTTCTCTGACCCATAGAAACCATTTTCGTTGTTTGTCCGTGTGTTTAGATATTGCCTGGATTCTCTAGGACATTGTATGAACACTCGAGCAGCGGGAATAGAACCAATTACACCTCTTACCAACCCCGAACGTTTGATCGAAGAAGAAAAAGAACACGTTTCATACCATTGGAAAATCGTGTACCAAGAGTACCAAACCCACCATTTGATAACCTCGTAGAAGCCAAAGTTGTTTACAACCCTTTCACCAATTTACCTTTTCCCATGGCGGACGATCAACCCATGTGGGGAACCAACCGAACCGTAGCACCAACCCCCGAAAGTGCTATTGTTGCTGTCAATCTTGGTGACAACTTCACCGTGAAGGGACATCACCTTTCTATGATCAAAGACCGACAATTCGATGGCCGTGCGCGGGCCGATCCGCACAAGCACATTGCCGAATTCATCGAAATTTGCGGCATGTTTCGTTATGGCGACACCGATGTCAATGCCATCAAACTCAAACTTTTCCCATCATCACTCGCCGGAGATGCTAAAGTATGGTACAATGAATTAACCCCGGGAATCATCAATACTTGGGAGGAGATGAGGAAAGCTTTTGTGAGCCGATTCTTTCCACCTGCCATGTTTGATCGATTAATGGGAGAAATTTGTGCTTTCAACCAAAACCCAAACGAATCACTTGTCGAAGCTTGGCTTCGAATGAAAGATTTGCTTCGTAGTTGTCATGGACATGGATTATCAAAAGGAACCATTATCCAAATCTTTTACCATGGACTAGATGAAATCTCTCAAGGCATCCTTGATTCTGGAGGAATTTTTCTCTATAAAACTCCCAACGATGCACATAAATTGCTCGAAGATCGAGTACTTCTCAAACTTGATTGGTCCAAAGATTCCAAAACCAAACCTCTCCGAAAAACCGTTGCTTTTGTCGAAAATACCGATACCTCAAAACTCATGGAAAAGATGGAAGCGTTAACCTCAAAAATCGACTCGCAGTACAAAGATATCAAAGATGAAATAAAGGAAATACGAGACGGATGCAACAATTGTGGAGGAAATCATCCATCGTCCGAGTGCGACGATAAACCTATGGGTGGACCGAAGGAAGGAGAAGCGAGTTATGCTCAAGGAGGATACCGTGGAGGAGGATATCGTAGTAATTATTACGGTCGAAATTCTGGAAATTGGCAAGATCGCCGACCAAGGGATGACAACCGTGATTCTCAACCACGAACTGACGATCCACCACCACAAAATCCCGACAAAAAGACAGAAGAAACCAAATTCGAAAAAACCATGAGAGAATTCATGGCTGCTCAAAAATCTGCAAATGATTTTATCAAAAATCAATTTTTCAATCTCAAAGCCAAAGTTGAGCAAGGACAGAAAAATCATCAAGCATCTAACCAAGATCTTGAAAACAAGTTTGGCAGATTTTCTGACCAACATTCCTCTAGACCATCTGGTTCATTGCCAAGTAATACCCAATCCAACCCAAAACCATCAAATGATAAGACGTACCATCCACCACAAACAAGAAATGAATATGTCAATGCTATCTTCACAAGAAGTGGTCTATCGAACGATTCCAATCTAAAAGCCGTTGTTTCCGCTGGTAGAAGCAACATCAATACCGATCATGCCTCATTGATCGAGAAATTGGAAGCTCTCTCAACAAACATCGATACCCAATTCATAAGCATACGGAGGGAGATGATGGAACTGCGAAATAATCACCACGCTTCAAACTACGATGCTGAGGATAACACGCCGATGTGTGATCCCATGGAAGCGAACCTAGTCCAACATGAAGGATATCACGGAGGATATCACCACCAAAATTCCATAAATTCGTACTCCTATCCATATCACAACCCAACCCATACATATCCTCGATATCAGTCATGGAATACAATACCTCATCCATCACAACATTTCAATTCACCTAAAACCTCACCGGAGGAGATGATGAGAGAATGGATGGCCAGTCAAACAAAAGCCAATGAGAATATGACGAACCTGTTGGTTGAATTGGAACATAAAGTCGATCAAGTAAGAAGGAACCAACAAGCGATAAGCCAAGACTTGGAGAGGAGGATAGAAAGATTAAGTAAGGAACAGAAAGTTCATCACGCTGAATCTCTTCCTTACACCACAGATTCCAACTCGAGACATGAATTTGTCTACAAACCAACCTCAATTCAATATGAGAACGATAAGGGTGAGGATGAATTTATCGAAGAGGATGAAACCGAGCACATTCCAACCACGCCAAATCTGAACCAAATCATGTCTAACTCACCAACCGTGTTACCTTTTCTTGAGGATTGCACCATGCATATCCCAATGACTCAATTAAAAGGTTCTGAATGCAATTTATTTCCAATTCATGTTGGTGATGAAAAGTTCAACAAAACCAGTGGCAACTGGAATGGAGAACTGGAAAGAAAGATAGACAAATGGCCTGAGCCACAAAATCCAGTTTCTTTAAATCAAAACGGTAGGACTAAGCCACCTCCTACATCTCACCTTGAGAATGTGGATGCCATATTCACTGGGAGTGGAAAATCCAATGACCATCTGAAAAATCAAAAAGATCCGCCACCTGTCCTCTTTTCTAATGAAATTGACCAAACGTTCGAAATAACGAAAAGATACTCTACCATGGTCAAACCAAAAGAATCAAATGTATTCCCATCCATTGTGGAGTACAAACCAAAGATTCCATACCCTCAACGTTTAAGAGCTGAAATTCCCCATTTGAACCGTATGGTCAAAGTATCCTAACCCGGGGAAGATTCGAGTCAGGCTGATGACTCGGTAATAAAACAAGCGCTTCTCGGGAGGCAACCCGTGTGTGTTTTGATTTTCTATGTGTCACTCCCCAAAGTTTAAACCTTCGGTTGAACTTAAGTGTGGGGGGTGCCATCCTTTTAATAAAACATTTTGTTTGCTTATAAGATTGTGTGCAGGTGATGATTTCTCCAGTGGACGCTAGGAATGAAGAAAAATTTTAAGCTGATAAACTCATTGACATATCTGGTTTCATATCTATTTTCCCTATTTCTATACTTTGAAGTTCGTTTTTCATTGAGGACAATGTCTAACTTAAGTGTGGGGGGTGAATAGGAAAAATTAGAGTTTTCATGCTTAAATTTTAAAATTTTGTTTGCCCTTGTGATCTAGTTGTTTTCACACTTTTAGGATTATCTATTAGAATAACTAGATCATTCCACTGGTAAAACTGGTAATATTTGAAACTTCGAGATGTGTTCCGATTACTATTGCAATCCATTCTGGGATCGATGACATTTGCTAGCACATTTTATAGCCCTTCCACTAAATTGTGAGGATTTGAGCCTATTTCTTATTAGCATACATCTTTTATGCTTGGATCTTTTGCTATGAGTGTGCCGGTGATTTTATTTATTCTAGAACTTGTGCTTGTAAATCATTACCAGACCGCAGTGAGATTGCATTCGTGCGATATAAGTGAATTCGTGTGATAAAGAGGCACCTTAGGATTTAACCCAAATGGCCTTCCATTTTACATCTAATGATATATTAGCTAGCCTCATTGGTTAGTTAACCACCCACATGGACCCATTTGTAGTGCTCATTTTTAGCACTAGATACCCCTAGTTACACCTTCTGAGCCATCCTTTTCATTTTTGCTTCACCCAGAAAATACAAAAAGATTTTACACTTTAAACCTTAGCCTATCCCATATCAATGTCTAAACGGTTGGTTGCTAGTTACCTGGAAAGTGAAGATTGTTCAAATGATTATGAGTACCACATCCTATGAGATTGATTGAGCCATATGTAATGTTATGTTCAAAAAAAAAAGCCAATGAGCTATGATCGAAGAACAATTGTCATGGCAAAGCAAAAAGTTGTGGAAAGTGGAAAAGAAGAAATTGAAGCTATAATCGTTTATTTGGTTCGTGAAATGTTTGGTAGCTAGCAACATGGGTATTAGACTTGATTTCATTTTTATTTTAACACCAATTTCATAACATTCCCATGCCTTATCCATACCTTTAACCCTTAGCCATATCATTATAACCCGAATAAAAGCCCTCTTTAGATGTTTTTACTTTGTGCTCACGCCACGTCGGTGGAGTTTTGTTTCTTGTACAAGCTTATGGTAATAATCAAATCATGACTGAGCAATGAGTGTGATTTATCTGGTTACTCCACTAAAAATGAGTGATTGAGTGAATTATATTTCGTTCCTTTTTCGTGAGGTGTTCTGAAATGTTAATCATGCAAGAAAATCATTGGATATTGTCAAACATCTTGATGTTTCACCTTTATAAAGCATAATTGATGAATCCTCTCTCGTATTTATACTTGGTTGATTTGCAACACATTTTTCATAATCACGATCTTGTACCAGTGGATGTTTTTCCTAGATTTGCTTGAGGGCAAGCAAAGTTTAAGTGTGGGGGAATTTGATAATGCTCAAATTGTGCATGTTTTTAGTAGCGTTATCCGTGTTTTTATGTATGTTATTTGGTTATAATCATATGCTTTTGTTGCTTAATCATATCAAAGTGCATTTGCTAGTTCACTTGTAGCCAAGTATAGGAAAGTGGAGAAAAAGACGGAAAAAGAAGTAAAATACGAAGATTTCTCCATATATGAAGAATTCCCGACCAAAGCAAGACTTTTGAAGTATATTCGAGAAGATAAAGTCATAAAGTTAGTGGTCCAAATACTAAAGAATAAAGTTCAAGAAGGAAAAAGAGAAAGAAATGTAGAAAAGAAGCTTAAACGAAGACATATTGGAAGACTCGTTGTTTCCGACACACCTTCACCATTTTGGCCATAACTTTTGCATACGGACTCCGTTTGACCCCCCGTTCATGGCCACGGAAAGCTAAATGAAAGATCTACAACTTTGTTGTTTATGACTTTTTGTGATTTTGCTCCAACCGATCGGTCGAGACCTGTAACCGATTCGGTTGGAGACTAGTCAGCAAGACCAACCGATTCGGTTGGAGCTCAACCGGATCCGGTTGGAGGTCCTGTTTCAGCCATTTTTCCATTACTAAGACTCCAAACTTGTTTCAAACGATTCTAGGTCCTTCCTTCATGTCTTCTAGTCCCTTCCAAGCTCCTTGGTGACCAAGAAATGCATTTATAACCCCTAGCCTTGGAAGTAGTATAAATAGAGGCCTTTGCAACCTCATTTCACACACAACAACTTGAGAGATCTTCTCTCACACCTATCTTACCATCACTACTACTCTCTTAAAGCCTAAATTCGTTCATAAAGTTCCAGGAAACTTTGGAGGTCCAAGAAGTCATCCTTTGGAGGTCAAACCATTAAGAAGTCTACCCTAATACTTTGGGAATCATTACTTCACCATTTGTAATCTTATTCCAAGCATTGTAAGACTTTTAATCATGTTTTCTAATGTTCAAAGTTCTGAGTTTATGTTCATGTTTGCTATGAGTGGCTAGTTTCTTTATACATTTGCTTAAATGATGTGAATTATCATATGATTAGTTAGTGATTGTGTTAACATGTTTTAATTCAATTTCAAGTTGATTCTAAGATCCAATTGTGCTAAAGTTTCATAGTGACATTTGTTAATCAAGTTTGGATAATTGATAGTAATCGTTGTGGCCGAAAGGACTTATTGTTATTCAACTAGTCATAATCATTTTGTCTATGGATGATTGTTTTTACCCATTATTCTTGATTATACAAAGGAACTAAGGTGTGGTTGTAATAGAAACGCTTTTTGACTATCAAATTGGATTGGTTGGAAACATCTAAATGGTCGTAAGATTAGTTGTTGAAAATCAATTGTAGCCTTTTGTCTATGATCGGTTACCTTTTGTATTGACCATTTCTTAAGCAATTTGATGAAAAAGTGGATGTTTTTGTGTTTAAGTTTATGTATGTAGACTTATGAAACTTGAATTGATCTTGAATTGATTGGTTAAACGTAATGCTTGTTTTTATAAACTAAACTCTTGATCAAAGTTTAACTTGTAAGAACAATAGATTAGTACACCAACTAATTATCATAACCAACATGTTAAGAGGTTAACACAATCACATTAATCTATGGTATGAAACTAGTTTAAGCAAGTGTAGTTTTTAATCATCTGAATTTCATTATACCTATTTGCTTTATTATATGTTTTGGATAGACTCTGTTAATTCAAACTTGTGTTTAGATTCACTCAAATCCCTGCGAACGATCCCGACATACCTTCATAATCTTGCTATAACGGACGAGTATACTTGCTCGTATGTGTTATTGGTAATATTGGTAATTCACCTTTTATAAATTTAAAACTTGCACCAACCGGGCACATCAGTCTGCTAACTGGTATTCAGACCTCACAAAGTAAAGTTCCACCACACCGTTTTCAACTTGCTCCCTGATGAAATGATGTCGAATGTCGATGTGCTTTGCTCTAGAGTGTTGTACGTTGTTGCATGAGAGAGCAATAGCACTTTTATTATCACAGTACAGAGGAATTTTGTTGAATTCAAAGCCATAGTCAGATAGTTGGGATCTCATCAATAGGATTTGAGAACAACAAGATGACATGGCTATGTATTCAGCCTCTGTAGAGGAAATGGAAGTGCTCATTTGCTTCTTTGAAGACCAGCTCACAAGCTTATCACCCAAAATCTGAGCACCTCCAGACGTACTTCGACGAGTATCTTGACATCCTGCATGATCAGCATCTGCATAGGCTGTTAGTGACATACCATTGTCCTTCGGGTACCAAAGTCCCATATTGATGGTTCCTTGGAGATACCGAAAGACCCGTTTAACCGCTTCAAGGTGCTTTTTAGTAGGCTTAGCCTGGTATCTAGCACACATGCAAATAGCGAACAAGATGGCTGGTCTACTAGCTGTGAGGTACATCATGGATCCAATCATACTACGATATTTTGTTTGGTCTACCATGATCCCTAAGTGGTCCTCATTTATTTTAGTACGTTCAATCATGGGAGTGTCAACAGGGTCACTAGAATCAAATCCAAATTTCTTTAAAATCTCATTAGCATATTTAGATTGATTAATAAAAATGCCTCCGGGTCTTTGTGAAATTTGTAATCCCAAGAAAAATGACATTTGTCCCATCATTGACATTTGAAATTTAGAACCCATTTCATTTGAAAAACGGTCACACTCATTGGGGTCAGTCGAGGCAAAGATGATATCATCAACATAAATTTGAACGTGAATTAAATGTTTGCCTGACTTCCTGGTGAACAATGTAGGATCAACTGCTCCTTTGCTGAATCCAGTAGATAGAATAAAATTTGATAGCGTATCATACCATGCCCTTGGAGCTTGCTTTAAACCGTAAAGATCCTTCTTTAAACAATAAACGTGAGTAGGATGCTCTGGATTCACAAAGCCTTCAGGTTGGCTGACGTAGACGACTTCTTTAAGATCTCTATTAAGAAACACCGTCTTTACATCCATCTGATAGACTACCATGTTCTTACTGCAGCGTTAGCCAAAAAGATTCTGATTGCCTCGATACGAGCGACAGGAGCAAATGATTCCTCAAAGTCAATACCTTCCTCCTGACGGTATCCTTTTGCAACCAATCTAGCCTTATTCTTTAATACATTGCCATGCTCATCAAGCTTCACTTTGAAGATCCACTTTAGAGCAATGATCATAGCACAATCTGGAGCAGATACTAATTCCCATACATCAAGTCGATCAAACTCATAAATTTCTTCTTGCATGGCATTGAACCAGCTGTCTTCATTCATGGCGGTTTTAACATCTTTTGGTTCGATCTTAGAGAGTACGGAGTTGAAGAAGCACCATAAGGCATCGGTTGCAAGTTGTTTCCGTGTGGATACTGGTCGAGAGGGATTTCCAATGATGTTGTCCAATGGATGATCATGAGTACATTTTCTGAGGTGTTCATGTGGCTGTTGTTGAGGGACTGAAGTAGCAGAGTCGATGTCTCTTGAAGAAGATGGTTCTGATGATGATTCAGGAGCAAATATGTTTTCAAATTGAGCATCTTCAGGAGTAGCAAAGGGATTAACTTCATCATTGATGCCAGAAACAGTTCCATGATGTACATTCGAAGATTGATGATTTTTTGATGAGACCGAGTGATCAGCAGCAGGCGCTTCTTGACTTAATGATATTGAGACTGAAGGGTTGACTTCATTCACAGGGATATGAGCAGCCTCTGTTGTAGGAATTGATAGATCATTAGCACTTGGCTCATAGTGTTCATCAAACATAGGATCAAATAATTTCTTCAAATCATCTTTATTTGAGGTACATATGGAGTTGCTAGAGAGGAAATTGGTACAAGGGATGAACCAATGGGACTGTTTTGTAGTGCGGGTCCAGAACTGGATTGTCCAGGAGCCATTTGACCGGTCAGCTCATCAAACGTAACGTGAATTGTTTCCATGATATTTCGGGTTCTCTTGTTGTAGATTCGATAACCCTTCTTGTTTGGTGCATAACCAACAAAAACTCCAATATCTTCCTTTGCTCTTAATTTTCCTAAGTCTTGACCGTCATTCGTTGGATAGCACAAGGCACCAAACACACGAAGGTAGGAGAGATTAGGTTTTCTTTTATGAACAAGTTCATATGGAGTTTTTCCATGAGAGGTGTGTATAAGGGAACGATTTTGGGTGTAGCAAGCAGTGGCAATGGCATCAGCCCATAGAAACATTGGAATCTTTGAATAAATTAGCATTGTTCTTGCGGCTTCCACAAGAGTTCGATTTCGTCTTTCAACTACACCGTTCTGTTGAGGAGTTCGTGGAACACTTCTTTGATGACTAATTCCAACACTTTCATAAAACTGAATTAAGTCTTTGTTAACAAACTATGTGCCATTGTCTGTTCAAACAATTCTGACTGTATTGTTGAGTCAAACCTGAAGCTGTTTGATTAGTTTGATGATGACATCTGGAGTTTCATCCTTTGTCCTCAAAAACTTCACCCAAGTAAATCGAGAGTAGTCATCAACAACTACTAGAATGTATTTCTTCCCATTTATTGTTTGCACTCTCATTGGTCCGCACAGATCCATATGAAGGGTATGAAGAACTTCCATTACAGTGTTTATGGGTTTTGGTTTGTGGGCATATTTCGTGCTTTTTCTCAGTTGGCAAGCTAAACAAAGATGATCTTTTTCATATTTTAATCTGGGTAAGCCTCTGACAAAATCCTTTCTGGAAAGGTTATTAATGGTGCCAAAGTTCAAGTGATTGAGACGACGATGCCATAACCATGACTTTGTTTTAGAAGCCTTTGACAGCAAGCAGATTGGAGAAGACTTCATCATGTCTTCGATAGAAATGGTGTATAGGTTAGAACCACGAGTACCTCTTAATAATTCCACACCATCATGTTCTCTAACGAAACAAGTATGTTTTCTAAAAAGCCACTTCTAGATCGGAATTACAGAATTGACCAACAGAGAAAAAATTATGACCAAGACCTTCCACATAATATACCCTGGAAATTACACTTTTACCAACCACATAATCTCCATAACCCATAATAGCTCCAAAATGGTTGTTCTCGAATCTAACTGTCCCGATGAATTTACTCACGAAGTTCATGAGCCGCGACCGGTCTCCAGTCATATGCTTGGAACAGCCTGAGTCCATGTACCACAGAACGATTTGAACGATCTGCAGTTGAACACATACAAGAATGGATAACTGGATAATTGGGATGCCCATGCAAGAATGGGTTCCATTTGGTTAGTAACAGTTATTGGAACACCCACATCAGAAATAGACACATCCATATCAGAAATAGAAGCAATGGAATCATTATGAATAGATGCAGTACTAGTGACCGTATTTGCCCTATTCAAAGTATGTTCACTTCTTAAGGGAATAGTTCTACCAGTAGGCATCCATTTTCTAGTGGGCATTGTCTGATTAACCTTATGGCCAACATGTATCCATTGATAACCTATCTTACTAAATGTTCTTCCTGTGGGTTTCCACTGTTTTCTAACTTTCTTTCGCCTTTGCCTTTTAGCCTTTTTAGCATGATTTTTTGCATTAACAATATTAACTGGGGATATGACAGCATTAGACAAAGCATTCACACCACATTCATGATTAGTAACAGAATTCAAGCAGACATCATTACATGGTTTGGAAATAGTATCAGAATTCGAATTAATTACAGTACGCCTATGGCTAATATTAGAATCAACACGATTTGTTTTATTCAACTCAAACTTAAAGTTCCTAGGTTGGTCTTCTATTCTCTTCCAATGCACATTCTTAGCTTGCGAGGTCCTATCTTGCTTGGTATTGCCTGGAGGCTTTGACCTGCTTGCTTTAATGTCATTGATTACTCCTGTAGAGGGAATTATGGGAACATTAGTTGGTTGATCTACTTTTTGCATTCCTCAACTAGATGTGTAAGGATCTGAACAACTAGAAGGCACATTAGTGTTCACTTTCTTAAAACTAGGCATGGAATGGTTTGTATGCTTGGTACTAGGCATAGAGCAAGGCATTACAACTTTACCTTTCACACCTAAGGATTTAGGACAAGTTGCAATTAAAAATTCTAGCAGCTCCTGAGATCGTTTGGCACAAATGCAAGCAAACCTAATTTCTCTGTCAAGAGGCTTATTAATGAAATCCTCTTCCACAATCTCACGGAGACATTCTAGACTATCCTTAAGGTAAGCACAGTATTTCTGAAACACAAGTTCATTATTCCTAAGATGCGGAGGAATGTATTTAACAGTCACAGAATATTTGCAGTCAGATGATGATTTTGAGACAACATTCTCATTAAAAACAAGTGGCAGTTTCCCTTTTTCCTAACTCCTTAGATTCTCAATTTCTTTTTGTAAAGAAGTTATTTTTTTGTTGTTTTTGTCACGAGTGACTTTTATTGAATCATATAACTCTTTAAAGTGACGTTTAACCTTTTCATTTTCTTCTAGAAAACTCTCGTTTTCTTTTTGTAATGCATTTACTAAGTTTTGAAGGTGAAACGTTTGAGAATGCTGAGAATCTAAAGGAGGAGGCATTTGGGAGCCAGTCACATTGTTCTTTTCACCCTTTAATTGAGAGATTTGGGCTTTCAACTTTCTGATCGTGTTACAATGAGCTTGAATCTGTTCATCACGTTTGTTTATTTCAAAAACTGCATCAAACTCTGGAACATCTGAGGATATCTTGATGTTTGAGGTTTTAACATTTTTTTTGAGATGTTGATACTTTAGTTGTAAATCAAAATGTTCAACTTCTAGTTTAGAAAAATATTTTACCAAATTATCGTGATCATCCTGTTTAATTTTCTTACTTAGTTTAGCGTTTTTTATTTCAAGCTCAATGACACGATCATGGGACACTTTCAAAGCAACAGATAATTCATGAAATTGAGAAGCAGTAATAGAGCAATTAGTGGCAGTATAGAACACATCTTGAGAAATACAATCAGAAATCAGATTCTCATTTAAGGTATGCAAGTTCTTCCTCTCAATTTCATTATATTTTAATGCTCGCTCATAGTCACTAACCTCAACAACCATTGCATCAAATTCCTTTTCCATTCCTTTAATATCTGTATCTATCCCCTTTTTAAGACTCTCAAATTGATCTTTTAGTTGTTTAAAGAAAGGCATGACCTCAGTTAAGTAACATTCTTTTGTTTGCTCAAAACCCCTTTCCCCTTCAATTATCCCAGTGGGTGTGATCCTCTTCTTACAAGTTTTCTCAAAGTCAACAAATAATTGAAATATAACATATTGACTGATTAAGGTCTTGCTTTTAGTGGCAATAGTCCTAGGAACTAGATGCATTGGTGTATTGGGAGGATACACAGTTGTTGAAGGCATTTTCCTAAGAGGGGGGTTTGTTACAACAAGGTTCTCTGCTTTTTGCTTATCTAAATCCTTTTTCCAGAACACTTGTTCGGGCGTTAACAACGTCTGAGGCTTAAACTTGTTCAAGGAAATCCAATTCTCTTTTTTGTAATCATGGGGTATGATAGTTATTTTCTTCTCTTTACATTTAGGATCATCTAGTTTCTTGTTCATCTTCTCCCTAGTGACTTCATCAGATTTCTTATCTTCCTCAGTGCATTCAGCGCAACTAGGTTTCTGTCTAGGCTTAAGGATTTCATTGCCATCATAAATTACCTTATGAGCACTTCTAGCCTTTTTAATGACCTCAGGATTTGGTTCCTCAACAAGGGGAATGCTATGCTTATCGCTTAAGACTCTATGCTTAGTGATCATGTAAGCAGTCTGAATGGTGTTCCCTTGTATGTACAACTTATTTTCAAGCTTGTTTTTCAAAGTTTTCAGATTAGAAAAATCATTCAAAAGTTTTGATTCCTTAGCATTGAATTCTTCCTTAAGCATTTTCACATTTTCTTGAAGTTCTTGTTTTTGCTTAGCAGTTTTAGAAAGCTTTTCTTGTAAGGAGTTTAACTCTTGTTTTAATACTTCTTCTCTAAAATTACTTTTTCTAATAATTATACGCATTTGGTCATCTATTTCCTGCTCACGGGTGGTCAACTCAAATTTGGCACGTTGTTCATATATAGCAACACGTTCTTTATAGGCATTCAGTTCAGAGACAACAGAATCATCAGGGGTACATGCAGTGTATTCATTAAAGACATAGTCATCATTGACTGCGGAAGATGCATCACTTGGTACAATCTCACTTTCACTTTGTTTCACATATTGATCATATGGGACAACATTGATATTACCCATATTTTCAATATCTTTCTCAATAGTTTCAGTTGATTGTACTTTGTCATGCATCTTTTGCACATCAGCATCATCGTATAGTTTTAATACCTCAGAAATGATTTTGTCTTTGGATGGACCAGCTTGTGGTGATGAAGAGACTTTAGAGGGGACCATTGGAGAAATGCTAGCCATGAAATTTTTTTGTGCAATAGGTTCATCATCAACGTCAGAGTCGTATGCATCACAATCAGCGACTTGAAAGGCATTCTGATGATTGTGGACTGTCTCCTGAATTAGCTGCTCATCGACATCTGCATCATATGTCTTGGCATTTCCCTCAGCAAGAAACAACAACTCCTCTTCATCCAAAGCTGCACCATTATCCTGAGCTTGCACAAGCAGCATCTTATCTCTGAAGAACTCTGCATTCTGAGGGCTTTTTGACGATGTGCAGTTCCTTGCAATATGTCCCTCACCTCCACAGTTGTAGCACTTGATAAGTTTTGCTTATCCCTGATTTCCATTCCTTCCCCTATTCAGATTTTCCACATATCCTCTACCGACTCCACCTCTCCCTTGTTCATATTGCCTTTCTTGAATTGGCTGCACCATAACCTTCCCATCTCTGACAGTGGCTTGATTGTGTGGATTGGATGCAGTTCTGAGATTGTTGTTGGTGTGTGGGAGAGAGTTCATATTTTTACTAATCATGAGAGCCAGTTGATTAATGAAGTTTCCCGCGTGTGCATCAGCATCAGCTTGTTTGAACATAGGATCGGGAATGAGTTTGTGATTACCATTACCCATGGGTATAACTTGAGATGCTTTGGTGGTAATTCCAATGTTTGAGTAGAAGGCAGTTGAATCATTTGATGAACTTGTTTCTCCCTGGTTGGTTTTGAACTGATTAAGAATCCTTTTTTCAAACATAGCATGTATCTCATTCTAAAGAAGGAATGCATAGAGTTGCTCATAGTTTATATTCTTCAATCATTTGGTGAGCTTCACAGAGGTGACAAATTTGTGCCACTCGGGATTCATGTTGTTTACAAATTTTGAATTCAGCTGAATGTTAGGCATAGTCATTTTGATGTTCCTCATGTCATTCACAAGCTTATGGAATCTCTCATAGTAATCATAGACACTTTCATCTGGTTTCATCTTGAAGTGCTCAAATTCATCATACAATTGTGATTCTCTGTCTTCAACAGTTAATTCAGAACCTGAGAGAAGCATCTTGACATTATCCCATACAGCCTTTGCTTCAGTGTTGTGATTGATAAGCTTGTAGATGTCTTTTGGAAGACCTTGAAGTATGATGTTAGACGCCCTGATATCTGCATCGAATCTCTTTTTCTCCTTCTCATAGAGCTCATCATACGTCTTAGGTCTGTCTATTCCATAGATCATTATTCCATCTGCAGCTGTATCAATTAAGTCTCTAGTAGTCTCAATATGATAAGGTCCTTCATCAATGGATTTGAGAATGTTGACCCCATTTTCCTTTCCAAGACAGTATAATCTGATTCGTTGTGCCCAAGAGTCGTAGTCGGTTCTGTCAAGCATGGGTGGACGAGTATCTGAACCAGCTGCTTGAACATCCTCGGCAACAGTGGAGATGATTGTAGGTACGTTGGTAGACATGTTAACAGATTACACGGGATTTTATAACTCTCTGATTAAACCGGGAAATATATTCTTTCACGAGATTTTACTAAATCAAGAGAAAACCGTATTATAAGCAAAAATCACCCAAGTCGCTAAGAAACCTTGAACCAAGTCGCTAAGAACCAAGTTGCTAACTATCAAGTCGCTATAATGCCAAGTCACTAAGACATAGGAAAGTCGCTAAAGAACAACTCGCTAAGCACTAAATCGCTAAGTTATCAAGTCGCTAAATAGCAACTCGCTAGGCACCAAATCGCTAACACCAAGTCGCTAACAAACTTAAGTACAAGTCGCTAACTTTCACCAAGTCGCTACCCGTAGTGGAGAATCCACCAAGTGTACTGTTTGTCGGCTTGTCTCAATAGACAAGTCGCTAAGCTCAAATCGCTAAGAACTTCAACTACAACTCGCTACCAACTTACAAAGCAAGTCGCTAACAAGAATAATAGTCCGTGGCTCAAGTCGCTAGCTAGAAAATCTCACAAACAGCACTTTTCAATCCAAAAACAACCCAACCATGAAGATTCAAGCTTACCAAATCAAAGCCCAAGCACATACAATGATTCTAAACACAAACCTACACCCAAGATTCAAACTTTAACACTAGAAATGATCCAAATGATGCAAAAACCACTAAACTTTTTCAATCTCTAAAACCATCTAAAAACCACTAGAAATCCAAGGATATGTAAGAGATGATCAAACCATGGCTCTTGATACCATTTGTAACATATTGGATTTCATAAACACACTAAACCATAATCACAAATAGGCATATAAGAGGTTTTTAGAGAGACAAAGTTAGAGACTTGGGAACTTTAGTGAGAGAAAGAAAAATCTTATTATGAGCTCCAACTCTCTACCTTGGGAGGTAGAAAGTATTTATAGTCTTACAATAAAACGCCACCTGACAGGCTGTGGATCAGGCATACAGTGGGTAAAGACCCGTCCATCCTCCACGGTGTTACTTAAACTAAATACTACTTAACTTATAATAATCTACGACTACGAGCTTTCTAACGATTACATATACTTGAGGTGACCGACTCTTCAATAACTGGATTTACTAAATCCTAACAAAAACTTCAAGATCAAACATCCAATCAGGACCTTTACCCTTCTGATTTTCCTGATCTTCTAAAAATTCAACATGAAGACAATCTTGAACCTTCTTGGTGACTCTATTGTACACTCTAAATCCCTTGCTGTTGGTACAATATCCCAATAAATATCCTTCTTCTGACTTTCCATCAAATTTGCCCAAATTATCAATTGTGTTGAGGATAGTCAGAGGGCATCCAAAAGGTTTTAGAAAACGAATGTTGGGTTTGTTTCCCATTAGTAATTCATAAGGTGTCTTCATCTGAGGTTTGGTGACTGATACTCTGTTAAGCACAGAGCAAGCAGCACTTACAGCTTCAACCCAGAATTGAATAGGTAATTGTGAATCTGCAAGCATTGTTCTGGCTGCTTCAATCAAAGTTCTATTCTTTCTCTCTGCAACACCATTCTGCTGTGGTGTTCTTGCAATGTTAAACTCCCTCTTGATCCCTTTGTTGGCACAAAATTTATCCATAAGCTTGTTCTTGAATTCAGTCCCATTATCACATCTAATACCTCTAACCTTGAGTCTTAATTGGTTTTCAAGTGCTATTATAAGATTATGAATAGCATCAAAAGTATCATCTTTAAATCCCAAGAAAAATACCCAACTGAATCTACTGCAGTCATCTGTCACAACCAAGCAGTACTTTTTCTTGTTTAGACTTGCAACAGAGACAGGTCCAAACAAATCCATGTGTAACAGCTCCAAAGGTTCTCTAATAGTTCTTTCTTCAAGCTTCTTGCATGAAGCTTTGTGTTGTTTACCCTTCTTGCACGCCAAACAAGAGTGATCATTCTTGTAGGTTGTGGTGGGTAAACCTCTAACTAAATTTCATTTGACCAATTTGTTGATATTCTTGAAATTTACATGGCCCAATCTTCTATGCCACTGATGTGCTTCTGCAAGTGTTGCTTTTGCCACTAAACATGTGGCCCTTCCTGAAGAGTGAAGACTCTTCATATCCAGGCTGTACACATCATTGGTTCTTGGTACTCTAAGTATTACCAAGTGATCATCAACAGGTTTGAATTCAGGGGAAAGAATAAGACATTCTTCGTCAGTGAATAGCACAGGATACTTCTTGTCACAGATCTGAGATACTGACAACAGGTTGAACTTAAGCTCCTTCACAGATCTAACATTCTCAAAATCAATGCTCCCTGCTTTGATGGTTCCTTTCCCACTAATTCTTCCTCCACTAGCATCATTCCCAAATGCAACTCTTCCTCCACAATATGACTTAAAATCTCACAGAATCTCCTTGGCTCCTGTCATGCTTCCATAGCAACCACTATCCACAATTAGATGATCTTTAAGCTCCTCTTCTGGGTTGCCCTGAACAAAGATAAAAGAGTTAGTTAATTTTAGGAACCCAAGCCATTACTGACTTGTGTTCTCCTTGTGGAGTTACATACTTAAATTCTTTAAGTATGTAATTGCCACTGTCTTTAAGTACATGATCAATTATCTTTGGTTGTTCCAAAACTTGTGTTTTATTTTCAATAAAAATCTCTTTTTCATTCAAGTTGTCTTTATTAGTATCAACCAAAATCTCTGTTTCACTTTCACTTACTGAAAGTATTGTTTGTTCCCCATCAGTACTTTCCTTCTTAACCCATTTGGTTTTAACTTCTGGTGTAGAGTCCCTTGATCTATCTACTTTCTTTGAGTTGTAACGCCTTCTAGATTGATAGTAATTAGATCTCCTAGGGTTCCTATTCCAAAAGGTGTTTTGTGAAAGCTGAACAGTACTTTGAGAAAGTAATGGTTTTGGCTTAACAGTACCTTGGAAAGTGTTTGAAGGTACTGGAGGTTTTGAAAAAGGTCTTCTCTGGTGAGGGTACATATAGTCTTGTGAGAAATTGCTATGGTTGACCCTATTTGAGTGATTCCAGACTGGTTTATTCTCTCTAGGCTTATGGTTGGTTGATCTGTTCTTTGGGAATTTACTTAGGTACTCTGAGTGAAAGCCACAGTTCTTAATTAGATGATTAGGACTATAACAAACAAAACCCAATTTTTGACCCAAACTCCCAAAATTGCTTCCTCTATGTCTATGACCAAAACTATTCTGTCGTCTAGGTGAATGATTAAAACTGTTCTGACCAAAATTCTCCCAAAAAGGTTTAGCAATATTTTGAGAAGGTTTTCCTAAAGGTACTGCTTGACTCTTAAAATCATCTACCTTAGGTGTCTCAGCTGTTTCTTTTGGGGTGTCAGACCTAGATTCACCAATAAGCTTTTTCCTAAACTCTAGGTTGTCTACTCCAAAATGGGAAACATCAGGTCTAATAGGTTGATGACTACCAGTGGGATGTGGGACAGCATGATAACCTTTGTCTTTCTTATATTCAGGAGGTGGTTCAATAAGTGATTCCTCATTACTAGATGTGTCAACATAGTTAATAAGTTCATCATCACTAGTGGTTATATCCTCAAAATAAAGGTCATCCTTATCACTAGGTGGGTTTTCTTCTGTGCTACTGAAATCCATACCAAAACCTAGTCCAGTCCTATTGTAAGCCCTTCTCTGTTTTTCAACATAAGTGACATGAGAAATACCAAATTCTTTCCAAGCAGCAAACTTTGCTAACAAATCATCTCTCTCCTTAGTCAGTTTCTCAATTTCAGAAATCTTACAATTTAACTTCCATTCACTTAATTTTAACTGATAATCCTGTTGTTCATACTTTTCAGCCCAAGCCATTTCATTATTTTCATGAGTTATTATTTTGGCTTCCATAGACTCTAAAGTAATATGATAACCAGCTACCTCAGACCTAGCCCTTATACAGTTATCTCTTTCAGTCACATAACTATTAAGTACTTTTTGATAAAAGTCATGACACTTAGAACATACCTCAAAGATAGGGGGTGAGCTTGGTGAAGTGGCTACCATAGCAAGTAGAACAGGATCATCATCACACTTCATGCTCCAATCAAAGCTTCCTAGACCATCTTTGGATTCCAAAGCAGCATGTGCAGGTTCCTCTTCAAAATCTGTGCTCCAATCAAACTCTTCCATTGATACAACCACAGCTACCATACAGTAGGTTACTGGTTCATCATCAAACTCACCACTCCAGTCAACCTCTGATAGATTCTCTTGAGCAACCAAAGCTTTTGCTTATGTAATTGGAATTTCTTTTAGCTCAAGTTTTGGTTTCTCTGTCATCCTGTTTGCTTGATATTTAGCAAACCTGCATTCCCTTACAAAATGTCCAGTCTTTTGACAATTGAAGCATTCAATCTTGGACTTGTCAAAAGTGATTCCCTGTTTTGGTTTGAAGTCAATGCCTCTTCCTGTCTTCTTCATAAACTTCCTGATCCTTGCAGTGATCATAGCAACTTGCCACCTGATATCAATTTCTTCAAGAGCATCCTCTTCAATCTGTGAGAGATCTTCTTCATAAGTGACAGGTAAAGTAGCTTGTTGTGCAAAGAAAGAGCATACGACTTCATCTGAGTGGATGGTAGGTGTTGGTGAGGCTTGCGGGGTAGAATAGGCAACAGTACTTTAAGCAACAGTACTTTGAGTAGGAGAAGCAGTACTTTTAGTGGAAGTACTGCCTCTCTTCTCGGATGACAAAAAGGCAATACTGTGAGATTTTGAACTAGTTTGGCCATTCATCTCATGCTCATACACCTTCAGATGATTGTAAAGATCATCAAAGTCCATAACATCCAGACAAGATTGTCCTCTGATCATAGTAGCAATCACATGCCATGTCAATGGCAAACTCCTTAAGAACTTTAGATTAGCATCTTCAACTGAAACCTCTGCTTTGTATAGCTCCAGCATGCTAAGAAGATTTTGGAATCTGTCATAGGCAGCATCAAGGCCTTCTCTTTCTCCAACAGTGAATGTTTCAAACAGCTGCTTCAACAGATTTCTATGCATCTTCTTGGAAGCATCATTACCTCCAAACCTTGTCTTGAGAGCAGCCCAGAGTTGCTTTGCATCTTTAGCATCATGGAACTTGAGTAGATGACCATCTGGAATAGCAGACAACAGTATATTGAGAGCCTTCTCTTGATTTCTTATTGTTGCTGCTGGTAAGACTGCTTTGGGTGGTTTAGGTTGTCCAGGAATCTCTACAGGTTCTGGAACTACTTCATTACCATTGACAATTACATTCCATAGTGCATGGTCTGTAATAGCAATGTACTGCCTCATCTTCATGCTCCATAGGTCGTATTTTCCCTTCTTAATGATTGGTATTCTTAGTGAGGTGATGGATGGTGGTGGAACAGCTTCAGTCCACATCTTTAGGTTTTTATTGTTAACTAGGTTTTAAGGTTTCTTCTTAGTCAGAGTTTCCACACAAGCTCTGATACCACTTGTTGGATCGATGTACTCTAACCAAACTAACTATTATAGATTGTTAAGGGTTTAATAACTTCGGATAAATCCTAAGTTATTAACAATGAAACACTGAGCAAACTCTATTAAGTATGCGGAATTTACTTAACAAAGCTAAGAAGAATTAACTTTAACTTTCAACGATATTATTAATAACTCTAAATCTGCTTGTTATACAGATTTTTAAACAACTCTAAAACACTAATATCGAACTCTCTAAAAACTCTAATAATGCGTACTTCTCTAAAAATCGTATTCTCTAATGCCAACCAAGGGGTCCTTTTATAGGCTTAAGGATAAGCCTAGTCGGTTTACAATTATAACCTTGTACGACAAGTAATCTAAAAAAAGAATATTCTAGAATAACAAAGCTTTCCATAAACGAATATAGTAGTTCTTTAGCTTTGCAGTACTTTGACTTCAACAGCAGTACTTTGACTTTTTCCTTAGCAGTACTTTGACTTTAATCAGTACTTTGTCAATCTTCAGCACTTTCATATCCCAACAGTTGTTATGTTATTGGTTGCATTCTTTTGTTGTTAATTTCTTTATAGTTATAATAATTGTATAAGTATTTGAGCAATAAGATGTCACTGAATTGGGTGGTGAAGATGTTTGTAACCTTAAAAATGTCACTGAATTTATGTGGTGAAGAGGTTTGGTCGTTTCATGTGTGAGCAGGCTAAACAGAAGTGTGGCATGTGGTTGTAGTAGTTTTTGGTTTGTGGTGGCAAAGGAACTCTGAGTTGGCGTGGCTGCCATACTCAAAATTATAGTTGCAGCCATAATAGGTTTTGAGTGTTGCTTGCATATTCAGAGATCTGAGACTAACCATGTGAAGAAATTGTCATTCTAACAAATCTTAGTCTTATTAGAGCAAACCTAAGTTGGGTTGTGGTTATAGCCAGTGTCGGTATCTGGTGGTTATTGCATTATGTCTTGGTGAACCATCCACACTACATATTTGGTTGTAGTTATGGGGTCTCAACATGCCAACCCTAATTTCGACTGTGGTTGCAAACATAGGTGGTATGTAGTAGCTTTGGCATTGCGCCTTGGCGATTCATCGACACTGAAAATGATGTTGCAGCTTGGTGTGTGTTTATTGTCGATACCATATTTGTAGATCATTTGGGGTGGGAACAGGGTAAACCTGGTCCAATGTAGCAATTAGTTTTGGCAGAAAATAAATTGTTTACTTATATGGAAAGACAATACGACAAATAGTGTGGGTTAATTAATGGGTAAAAATGGTTTTTGTTATGGGTTACCTAGATTGAATCTTCTATTCTGTAATGCAGACACCGTTGTAAGCCATGGGTATCTTTGCAAGTAGCCAGTGTGAAAAATATGATATGACTAGCGTGGTTGCATTTCACCATGGTAATAATTAAAAATTCTTTGAAATTTAGGAGCAATCTAAGATTAACAAACCTAAAAAGTCATTAGATTTATATCATACATTCTGGTCCTGCAATATTTTCAGTTACATCATTCTAAAATTTGTGTCGTTTTTTTTAAGGCACTGTCAAGATAGCATATACATTTACAACATTGTTAACGTTGCGCTGTTGTTATGACATCAGCACAAAGAGTCTTAGTTATACTCTCACCAAGCTTCTAACAATGAGCACGCAACACCATCTCCCACTCCCTTTCCTAATCAATCTCCCTTTCAAAGCACAAACACATCTGATCTTTTAAAGATGAGGACTCAGTAGCAAAGGATGAGTCTCTAAGAAAAACGAAACAAGCTATTAAATGAATAAATGAAAACATAAATGTTTGTTGTTTGACCAAATTAATAGAAACACACACTTTATATAGGCATGATAAACTCAACCACATGATACACCAGCATACATCAGTAAAACTTAATGCAGCTGGAGTGCCCAAAAAAACCCGTCCAAGATAAGTGCATATGAAAACTTGATACAACTAAACAATTGGGCTGACGCAACTATCAGTAAATCAATCCTTTGATGACACAGAGATGACATAAATGTTGTTAGTATCATGAACCCGGTAACCGAGAACATGATGCAGAAAAATCCTTTGATGACACAGCTACCTAGGATTTAAGCTGTTCATCTGGTATCAAAAACTAGGAAAAAAGTCAAACGAACGAAATTAAAGGAAAAAAAGAAAAAGAAAAAAATGAATGCAAAAAATTTAGCCCAACATCACAAAAATATATAATATTAAAATGTCCTTTGTACTATCCTTTTTATTTATGTTATCAGTTTATGTTATCGTTCTACATTTAATCCATTATTGATTAGATTACACATAAGACTTTAGGCATATTCCCAAAAACTGGACCGATTTTTAGATTACACATAAGACTAAAGGCATATTACACATAAGACTAAAGGCATATAAGCAAATTCAACATAGAATGACTTGATCAATGATTTTGATGTTGTTGATTTGGTCTATTTCTTGCATGTTGTTCACTTGGTCCCTGACCAGCAGGTTGTTTAATTTCGTCTTCACTAGTCTCGCTATGTTTGTATGTCTATGTTATAAGCTGTTAAGGTCATGTATCCTTTATTTACACTAGAAGGGTACCCGCGCAATGCGGCGGCGGGTACCCGGTAACTATTTTTATGGCGAGCAAATATTTTTTATATATATGTTTTTTCTAACAATAACTTTACGTATTTTAATTTCCGGTGAACTACGCATTTTAATTTATTACATTTTTTTACAAGTCTTCATATGGTTTAAATTAGATACATTAATATTGGAGGATGTTACAAACATGAGAATTTAAGACATTTATTTTTTTTTTTAATTTATATGTATGCTTAATTATTATGCTTAGCAAAAGTAACTTTCTTTTGATGGAAATGTTTTTGGTCTTAAAAATTTTAAGACTACTATATATAGAATGTCCCAAACCCTTTATAAAGGAGTATAGATAATCAAAATCACAAAATATATACATTGTGGCAAGCCCCTCTTATAAGTAGGTTTATCATTCACCATGCTTTTTTGTTATTTACATATGCTGATCATAGCGTAACCTTTTTTCAGCATCAAAATATGTCTTCGGCTGACATCAATGTTGTAAAACTTAATGATGTGAAAGCTATTTTCAACAGTCTGAAAAGGAAGAGGAACTTAGGGAAATCTCTCAAGTCCCACTATGTTAAGCTACCACCCACTACTCCAAGAGTGCCGAAAAGGCGTTCATCAAGAATAAATACCGCAATGATATCCCCGCTTGTTTTCGATGTTAATTTGCAAGAAATCCAATTGGAATCATTTGTAGAGGTATCTCACTGTTTAAATACATATTTACCGTTATTTTCAAAATTTGATGCATTAATTATATGGTTATTTATATTTCAGAATCTTGCAAAACGTTCTAAATCCAAGAAAAACAAGGTAATTGTGCCAGTGAAATGGAAATGTTTATCAAGATAGGTAAAATACTAAGTACTTTTTCCTTTGGGAAAATAAGACACCATCGTAGATCGTCGTTTCTGGTATTGTTTATTGGGCATAGGGGAGTATAAAACAGGATGGCTTAGGAGACGAGGTACATATAAATTAGTGGATACTTTTGTAGTTTTTTTATTTTTATTTTTTTATTTAAATCAACCTAACTTATTGATTTCTCTCTATAAATAACAACACATCAATCTATGGGTTGACTTAATGTAGACATTCAGACCGGTGGATGCCGATTGGGCTATACTCAGTCCATGGGTGGGAATCATGGGTTGGAACATGTCTAGCTTCTACGCTAGTGGAGTAAGGTATCCATTTCCTTGGTCCGTTGTTGAGAGGGTGTGTATATCTAACCATTGATTCATGTATATACTTGTTTTTTGACTTTATTCATCTTGTTGTAAAATGGAGAAGTTACTAAAATGTAGGTATTCTTTCCCATAAATGAACCCGGGGAGCACTGGTGTCTTAGGGAGCTGCAAATTTGTATCGGAGTTGTCACTTATATGATTCGCTTGCTTCATGGTAAAAAACAAGAGACTGGTGGAAAGATATGAGGACTATGGTTGCATACATGCTTCCAAAGTATCTACATGATCAGGAAGTTTTGAAGGCGAAGGGTATACCTTTTAACTGTTACAAGATCACTTTTAAAGACGACTAAGATATCCTCATTCAAGGCGGCATATATGGTGACTGTGGGATATAGGTTTGCATCTTTCTTTACCGTTTAGGTAAAAACCTGTCGTTAAAAGTAGACAATCATACTCAAGCAGGTATAGCTTATCGTGAGCGTATGGTTGATTACTTATGGAATCACAATATGGCCTATGATTGTCACCTATGATGTCTAGATGTTATGAATCTATGTATTTTGTTGGGTACATGTGATGTAACAAACAATTTGCAGGCTTTTGAAGTTGGTCGTTTACCATATATAAGTAATGACCTGTAGGTGTAAGTAACTAACTATAGGTGTATGTAGAACAAGACATTATGTGTAGGACATTATCGCCTGTATAATTGTTTTTGTGTTTTGTTGGACATTATCTCCTATACGATTGAGTGTATAGGACATTATTTCATGTGTTGTGGTGGTAAGCAACATGTTTTTTTAGTGTTCAATTTGAAAGGAGTTAGGTATGGAAGAATGTGTACAGTATCTGATAAGATTATAACATAAACAATCAAATCTTAACAATAAATACATGATATTCATTCCACCAAAGCTACGACCAATTTTGCAAAGAAAATGAAAAGTATAAAAAATAACATAGCTAAAATTATCTTAACTCTATCATGAACTTTTAATTTAGACTTTAACTTCTGATAGTAGGTTCGGGGTCGAAAGACTTCCTTTTCTACGAGCAAGCTTTACAACCCTCTAGGCAGTGTACCTAATCGTTGTAGTGTAGTATGGGTTAAGCCTAGGGGGTTGATCGTTCTTTCGGGGAATAGAGATGCTAGGAAGAGATGTATGACGAGAAGGTAAGGTTGAGGGAGATTCTTTTTGGTCTTTTGTATTTTTTAGAAATCAAAGTAAATATATCGGGGTATAGGAGTGGGGGTGGCACTTCTACCAATTTTAACTACTTTTAATGAAACTAATTAACTACTTGAATAATGAAAAGTAAAGATAGGCTATGTTAATGTAGGTGTGCTCTTATGATTACTTAGATGTTCTTACTCCCTAGTTATCTCTTATTAGTCGGTTGAATTGTCACATCCTCATCTTAATTGGTGTGTTGTATTCCGTTTGGTCATAGGGTGGTGCTAAATCCCCAATTCTATGAATCGTAACTCTCCTCTAGACTATCCGGGATCACCAAGTACCTAAGTATCTCCCCCAAATACTCTATTATCAACAAGCTACAATTCACGCAATAAACACAACAATGGCCTAGGTGCACTCCTAAGATTTTTGCTATTTAGGACGTTCAAACTCGCAACAATTAAAGAATAAGCCATTTTTCCTTACTCTAGCGTCTACCAATTAAGACAAGACATAACCTAACAATAATTAACAACTAGGTTTCATAGATCTAAGCAAACACAATGATAATTTAGCTACTCATGGTAAATAAGCAAGCATACACACATACAATTAAACATGGGGTAGACATACTGATAATTTGGATTAACAAACTTATCTTATCATGTAAAGAAGGGTATGGAAACCTAAAATACTGTCCAAGTTGGACTACAACCGAATTAGGGTTTGCTCTCCAAAGTTCTACCTCTCTAAATGCAGAAAAAACAAATTCTATATATAGATTTACAAGTGCGACGGCGTCACCTTTTGCTAGTGACGCCATCAGGTCGTCGTCATTAGGGTTTCGTTTGGGCCAAGTCATCATTGGGACGGCGTTAAATGATAAGTGTGACGTCGTCATTCTTCATGAGGGACGTCGTCTGAGGATGATTCTTGGGCGTTTGGTGTAGAAAATACGGGAGACGCCTTCCAAAGTTTAGGCGTGACGCCGTCAGGTTGTAGAACCAAAATTTCACCTAAGCCGTCGTGTGCAATTTAATCAGATTCCTTTATGAGGGACGGCGTCGCCCTTTGGTTGGGACGCCGTCAGGCTTGAAAAACAGCTTGGATCTTGACTTTGCCTTTTTCTTCATGTTTTCGCTCCTTTTCGTCCAAATATGCTTCATTCCAGCATTTTGCTTCCAAAAGACCTAAAATGTGAAAATGAACCAGTTTAAGTAGTAACGGATATAAAATGTGTCGATTTAGAGCTTAAATGACCCCCTTAAAACGTATGGTTTAAATCCTTATCAAATATCCCTACACTTGGAACTTATCAAATATCCCTACACTTGAAATTTGCTTGTCCTCAAGCAAATGTGCTTTTACCCAATCAATTTATAAGTTAGGGGGCATGAAGCATTGGTTTAAAATAGTTTACAACAAATACAAGCACCACAATATTCATAACAAGCACGGAAATTATACACTAGCACCTCACAATTGGTGTTTGGATTCTCTCATCTCTCGGGTTGATATGAAATATAATATGAATGGAAATGGAAGATAAACACTCATTACCTTTCATAGTACATAGATTACCATAGGCTTGAGAATAGATCAAACCTCCACCGCTTTAGCGTAAGCACCTAGGAATAACTTTCTAAGAGGTCTTTACAAAGGGTTGTAACATTAGGATTAGGGTAGGGAAGTAAAGGGTTTTGTTGGATAGGGGATATTTAGTGGTGGCAAGTCAAAAATCTTATGTTACAAGCATGTAAAGTGTGGTGTTGCTAAGCCAAGACTCGACTCACTAACACTAAACAACTTGAAACAAAACATAAACTTAAAAACATAAACATAAAGATAGATGTAGGATGGTAGACCGTATGTTTTTCTCATTTTTTCATTTATTTATTTATTTTTGACAACTCTTTTTCTCTTTTTTCCGATTTTTTTTCACACCTTTTTACTCTACCTTCTTCTACGATAACATAAAAATAAAGGGATTTATGGGAGCATCCCTACACTTGAGTTTTTATTTCACTAACACTAATTGACCCAATTTGAAAAGATCAAAACACTTGAAGTACTTAATTACGTAGATAAAGGGAATTTGAATTTATCGTTCATTCCCATTACTCCATAAAATATTACTTTAACCCATGAGTCCCAATCGTCCCAAAACTGTATACAAATTATATGACTCGACTTAGCAACCATGAAAGCAGCTAGATAATTGAACCAAGGGTTTAATAATTATAACAATAATGCACTAAATATGAGTGCATACAAGGTAAGATAAGGCGATTTGGGTGTAACATTTAGAGGTGGATTGTAAATAATGCTCTTCATTGATATTCCATAAACCAAAAAATCACGAGAACCGCGAAAAGGATAGGCTCTGAGGGGTTAACTAGGGGTATCGTGTACTAAAGATGAGTACATTGTAAGGGTGTGGGGAAAATTACTCAACCGATGTGGATGAGATAATTAAATTACATGTATAAAACAAGGGTTATCCTAATGTCTCTTATCATTTAGTTAATCCTAACTACACGAATGTACTCTCACTAGTGATCTTGTAATGCATCACAAAAAAAGTTCTAGAATCTATTATACTACCAGTACACTCACTAAACATTAAAGATGAATGCTTTTATTCCTAAAGATCTAGGGGCGAACCTCACATTTTTAGAGTAGAATTTGAGTGGTAAACGGTTTTTGTGCTAGTCATATAATTCCTATCCATTAGACACTTTATTAAGACTAAAGTTTAACTCGTAAATGCCATAAAAATTTAAATTTGGTGCTAAAATTTCCCTTACAAATATTTCTCATAGTTTATTACACAATTTACCAAGGACAAGACAAAAATCAAATGAGTGAATAGTTTCTAAGTTCCCGTTTTATTCTCCCTCCCTACACTTAAATTGAACATTGTCCACAATGTTCCCCGAAAGTATCAAAGTTATAATAAAGGAAGGTAAGTAAAAGAGAAAGAAACTAGTACTCCCCTGATTAGCTCGGTAGGATATGTATGAAGTTGCGGTTAAATCCTCCTCCAAGAAGAATGAATAAGTAATAAGTGCTTCCAATATGTGTTTCTTCTTCTTGTCTAATATAACCTGTACAATTATAAGAAAACAAAACGAAACCTCGCGTAAAATCAGTGGTAAAACTATATATGAAACAAAATTAAACTAGAAAGCGAATAAGATATAATGCTTGTGGAATAGATGTTTGCAGTTTTTCTGGAAAATTAAGAATTGGAAATTCCCAAAAATCACAAGTTACACAGAAAACGAAACTGATATTCTGTTTCTACATTGCCTAACGTCGTCAAGTGTTAATCCTGACGCCGTCAGGTTGTCCTGACAGAAAGTGGTCAGGTGCGTTTTTCTGAAAAAATTCTGAAAATTTTACCTCATTAAAACCTGGAAAAATTCCTGCAAAACATCCATTATGACTCGATACAAGCATTTAACTCTAACAAACATACAAATATATACAATTTCAATTATCGTTAATCTCATGTTCATGTTCTTAAAAATATATGTGATCTTTCCTACACTTATCTTTTTGTAAATACCTTTATATGCAATTAAGATGAGGTTAAAAACAAAATAAAACATTTTCACAAAACAAACATGAGAATAAAAAACAATGAAAAAGATATATAAAAACATAAACAAAATTGAAAAACAAACATTCAAACAAACAAACATGGGTTTCCTCCCAAGAAGCGCTTGTTTTTCTTCGAGTCACGAGCTTGACTCTACTCTTATTTAACGGATAAAGGGGAAGTTTTCCCTACACTTAAGTTTAAGTGCGGGTGATAGTAGTGACACACACCCTTAGGGTGGAAATTTTCCACGTGAGGAGAGGGTTATGGGTGATACTTTGCCACCTAATTCTATTGGTGTAGCGGGTGAATCAAGTCTTTCTCCTAGAAAGGGGTCATCTTCTATCAACTTCAAGAGATTCTTAGTTAAGGATCTATCTTGACCTAATAAACCTAGTTTAAACCCATAATGTTTCTTGTTATCAACCATGAATGGGTGATGTAAGTGTGTAAGGTCATGGGTTACTCCTATATTAGCTTGCACTCTACATGGGTTAGAGTCTACTACCTTTATCTTAACATTACCCGGACTACATGGTTTAATAGGTGAATCAGGGCCTATTTCAATTCCTAAATTCACATCTAAAGACGAAAATTGGGTAAGGTTTTTGGTTGAGGCTCCGGTTCATCAAAATTAGGGACTTTCCTAGGACTAAGAGAGAGGTCATGACAACAAGCATCTAACCTACATTCTCTAGTGGTATTTGGTCCAAAGGTTCTATATCAATTGGGGTTCCTATAATCTCTTCTACTTCTTCCGGGTAAGTTATAGGCGGTGTGTCTTCCTCAAGTGATGGTAGGACTTATGGGCTTGGAGTTTTCACCTCATTCTCCATTATATCTAGATCTCCTATATGTTCATCGTGTGTTTTAGTATGATCTAACCTAAATACACTCCTAAGTATCTCAAATCCTTCTTTAGCCATTTCAAATTCTTGGTCTGATTCATAAGAGTCGTTCTCAAAAACTTGATTACTATGTTCTATTTGCCTAAAGAATTCCTCATGCGTGTCATATGTTTTGAAATCTATCCCAAGCATGCAACTATGTAGTTCAAGTCTAATCATCTCACAATCTTGTTCGGATTTAGGTTCCATGTTCTTAAAATATAGGTTTTTTTGTTCATGGTGCCTAAGGTTGGATAAATCCTCCTTATCTGTTTCCTCAAGTTGTGATGTAGACAAGCCTATGATTTCATTCAACTTATTGGTTACGCTTAGGAAGCTTTTCTCAAAACTTTTCCAAAGGGTGTCACTAAAAGGATTTGATCCTAATAATGATTGTTGAATAGAAGCCACACATGCACAAAAATCATCAAAGCCATCTAACTTTACACCCATATCCTCTTGGATATCTCTAAGATTACTCACAAATTCATTAGAACAATAAAAAGCAATTCTATCTGTGAAATACAATTATTCCTCATTTGTTAGTGAGTCAAATGCAAATTCACTTGCCATAGTGAAAAATGAAAAGGGGTTTTACGACCAAAGGGCACAATAAGAAAAAAGAAAAAACTCACTTGATAGGAATCAAGCGAGTAGACCTAAACGAGATAGAAATCTAACTAGCTATTCTATTCCCCGGCAGCGGCGCTAAAAACTTGATAGCAGGTTCGGGTCAAAAGACTACTTTTTCTACGACCAAGCTTTACAACCCTCTAGGCAGTGTACCTAATCGTTGTAGTGTAGTATGGATTAAGCCCAGGGGGTTAATCGTTCTCTAGGGGAATAGAGATGCTAGGAAGAGATGTATGACGAGAAGGTAAGGTTGAGGGAGATTCTTTTTGGTCTTTTGTATTTTTTAGAAAGCAAGGTAAATATATTGGGGTATATGAGTAGGGGATGGCACTTCTACCAATATTAACTACTTTTAATGAAACTAATTAACTACTTAAACAATGAAAAGTAAAGATAGGCTATGTTAATGTAGGTGTGCTCTTATGATGATTAAAAATGTGTTTACTTAAATGTTATTACTCCCTAGTTATCTCTTATTGGTCGGTTGAATTGTCACATCCTCATCTTAATTGGTGCGTTGTATTCCGTTTGGTCATAGGGTGGTGCTAAATCCCCAATTCTATGAATCGTAACTCTCCTCTAGACTATCCGGGATCGCCAAGTACCCAAGTATCTCCCCCAAATACTCTATTATCAACAAGCTACAACTCACGCAATTAACACAATGATGGCCTAGGTGCACTCCTAAGCTTTTTGCTATTTAGGACGTTCAAGCTCGCAATAATTAAAGAAGAAGCCAGTTTTCCTTACTCTAGCGTCTACCAATTAAGACAAGAGACAACCTAATAATAATTAACAACTAGGTTTCATAGATCTAAGCAAACACAATGATAATTTAGCTACTCATGGTAAATAAGCAAGCATACACACATACAATTAAACATGGGGTAGACATAATGATAATATGGATTAACAAACTTATCTTATGATGTAAAGAAGGGTATGGAACCCTAAAATACTGTCCAAGTTGGACTACAACCGAATTAGGGTTTGCTCTCCAAATTTCTACCTCTCTAAATGCAGAAAAAACGAATTCTATATATAGATTTACAAGTGCGACGGCATCACCTTTGGCTAGTGACGCCGTCGGGTCACCGCCATTAAGGTTTCGTTTGGGCCAAGTCATCGTTGAGACAGCTGATAACATCAAATAGTCCTGAATATTAAGTGTCAATTTCCCCCGATAATGCTCGTATTTTATATCATTTATTTGGATTTACGCTTGTTTTCCTCTATATTTCACTTTTAGGTAAATTACGAGCATTGGAGCTAAAGAGACGTGGATTTGGAGAGTTTATTGAAGATATTTGATAGTATGCTCATTTTGAAGATGTTACGGCGTAACTCCCTTCTCACATTACGCCGTAACAGAAGCGTGGCCCAGAAAACCAACTATACGGAAGATTACGGCGTAACTCCATCCCAAGATTACGCCGTAACTAATTAGGTCAAATGAGGTTCTGCACCGCTGCAAGCTACGACGTAACTAATTCCACAATTACGGCGTAACCACGATTTATTGAAGATACGACGTAACTCATTCCTGATGTTACGCCGTAACCAGCTTTTCCAGAGCAAATTGCGAAAAAATGGATGTTACGGTGTAACTCTTAACTTAAGCTACGCCGTAACAAGATCTGGCCTATAAATACCACTCAAATTCCATCATTTCTAATCATCCCATTTCACACACAACATCAATGAACATGAGTAGAAGTTAAAGGTAGATCTTGGGGAGCATACGGAGCCATCTCCAAGGGAGAAATCACTCCCCCACGATAAGCATTTTATCTTTTCTTTACTTTCAATTCATGTTTTTCGTAATGTTAAACATTGAATCGATTGTTTTAGTTAATATGAGCAGCTAAGCACCTCTGATGCTAGCCTTGTTATGATTCCTTAATTTTTTTTGTTTATGTTTACATTGCTTCCGCATAATTATTTCTAGTGTATGCATGCATAGTTTGTTGGTAGCTACCCTTGTTTCGGTAGTTTTGAATGGCGGTAGTGGCTAGTTACTTAGGAGATATGGCCAACTGACCCTAAGTAGGTAGACTGAGTGGGAAGGGTAAGATATGACCAACTGACGACCCTTCTTCGCTTGTGCGATTTGACCAAATGATCACCTACCGTTTCGATGAACTTAAGAAGTCAGGGATGAGTGTTTAAGATGCTAGCGCCCGGGCACTCATTGTTATGAATCTTGCATGTAGCGATACTTAATGACTTGGCTTAGGGGACTAAAAACAACTGGACTTTCAACGGGTCACCTGCGATCTCTAGTGGAAGCCTTTGCTGATAGGTTAGGACGAACTGACCAAATGCTGTCCTAGCGACTTTTACCCCCACTTGAAGTAATTGGAAGTAATTAAACGTGAACTTAACATGATAGGATGATTAACTAGGTTAGCACACTTATCCCCTATTGATCACAACCCTTGCCTTTACTTGCTATCTTTTATTTTATTTTCTTTAGTTTTAATCAATCATTTCAATATTAATATATGTGACACCTAAACTTAGTTTAAATCCACACACATAGCTCTTGGGACGACCTCGGTTTTACCGAAATACTACACTATACACGACCGGGTACACTGCCCGTTAGTGCATTAGGGTAGACCATAGGTATAACGAGACAATATAAATATTAAAACCTGGTCAGTAAAACCTACATCAAGTTTTTGGCGCCGCTGCCGGGGAGTTATATTAGGATTTTCATTAAGTCTTTCATTTTTGTTTTGTTTTTAATTTTCTCAATTTCTCATGATCTTTTTCAAGTTTCAGGTACCGTGGAAGTTGTTAACATTGATGACCTCACTCTTGAGGAATATCTGGCGTTGACAAGAGAAGAACAAGGACCGGGGATCGTTAGGCTGGCTATAGCCGAAGATGATCAATTCGAGATCAAACCTCAATTTATGAGGGAGTTGCGTGCAAACCCTTTCTCCGGAGGCATTATCGATGATGCTCACGAACATGTGGACAACGTGGAATACATCGTCAGCCTATTCAAAATTCCAAGAGTCTCAAACAATGTTGTCATGTTACGTGTGTTCCCTATTTCTCTCACTCGGGCTGCTAAAAGATGGGTTGATCGATTACCTGCCGGGACAGTTAACACCTGGCCACTCCTTAAAAAATATTTCATTAAAAGGTACTGTCCTTGATAACGCTATATGCGTCGTTCGAGGTCAAAAGAACTTCCTTTTCGTCGAGCAAGTTTTTCAACACCCTAGGCAGTGAACCTAATCGTTGTAGTGTTGTATTAGGGTAAGCCACGGGAATTGATATCGTTCTCTAAGGGAATAGGAATGCTAGTGAGACGTTGCTACGCTAAGGTTAGGGTTGAGGAATATTATTTTTTATCTTTTTATGTTTTTAAGTAATAGAAAGGTACGAATCTCGGGGTATTGGATTTGGGGGTTGGTATTTCTACCGATTACTCTACTCATCTAATTATCTAATCTAAGGTGTATGTAGTCTATGTCTAATTATTGTGTGCTCGTATGATGATTTAAAGATGTGTTTACTTAGGTTTTATTACTCCTTAATTATCTCCTATTGATGGTTGAATTGTCACGTCCTTATTCTTAATCGCGTTGTGTGTCTAAAGTCGTAGGGTATGCCTTTATCCCTAACTCTTTGAAACTACCAAAGGTTATTGCCTACAAAATCTCCAGGATTTATAAACTTAATACTAAGGTACTCTTCGGATGGTTTAGCCTACAATGACTGTAGGTACTATAAGCTAACGTTCACAAAGATTAATCAAGCATTAACTACACAACGGATGATCTATCGCAATACTAGATCATTAACAATTAAGATAAGAAACAACCACTCAATATTCAATAATTAAGTTTCATATTCCCTAAGCAAACACACAAGTAAATTAGCCGGACATGGGAAACATGCAAGCATACACACAATTAATTGAAGACATAATTGAATTAATGAAGTAAAACACTTATCTTGATGTAAGATAGGGTATGGAACCCTAAAATACTGTACAAGACAGCCTTGGTTCGATTTAGGTTTTTACTCCAAAAGACTACACACTCAAAACTAAAAAATTCAGATTCTATATATAAGATAACACATGCGACGGCGTCACCCTTTGATTTGTGACGCCGTCGGGTCGCCGTTATTAGGGTTTCATCTTGGCCACGTTAGTCTTGCGATGGCGTCACCTTATGCTTGTGACGCCGTCCCCTTCAGTCTCTGACGTCGTCTGGTTCAAATCTAGGCCGTCTGAGTTGCGACGCCCTGCTCTTTTAAAACCTGAAGCCGTCACTTGTAAATGAGCAATTTGGCTACTAAGCCGTCACAAAAGTTGTCCGATGGCGTCACTAGTTATGCCTGACGCCGTCACCTTCAGTTCCAGCAGCCTGAGTGTCTCGATTCTTGACTTTGGCCATTTTCTTCGTATATCCGCGCCTTTTCGTCCAAATAAGTGCCATTCCAGCAATTTGCCTTCAAGAGACTTCAAAATTGAAAAGGAACGATATTAAGTAATAACGGATACAAAAGTGATCAAATAAGGGCTTAAACGACCCCTCAAAAAGGTACATTTTAAAACCTTATCAAATATCCATACACTTGGTATTTGCTTGTCCTCAAGCAAATGTGCTTTTAGCCAATTAATTTATAAGTTAGGGGTCATGAAGCATTGATTTAACAAAAGTCATAACAAGCACGGAAATTACATACTAGCACCTCACATGGGGTGTTTGGATACTCTCATCTCTCGGGTGTATATGAAATATAACAAGTTGGAAATGGAAGACAAACACTCATTAACCGGTCCTAGTACATAGATTACCATAGGCTTGAGAATAGATCAAACCTCCATCGCTTTGGCGTAAGCACCTAGGAAAGACTATCAAAGAGTTCTTTTTTAAAGGGTTGTAATGTTAGGCTTACGGCAGGGAAACAAAGGGTTTGGTGGGATAGGCTATTTAGTGGTGGCAAGTCAAAAATCTCTATGTTACAAGCATACGAAGAATGGCGTTGCTAAGCCAGGACTCGACACTCTAAACTCTATATAACTGAAACAAACAAACGTAAATTTAAAGGATAGATGTAGGATGGTAGCCCGTATGTATTTTTTTTTTTTTTTTTTTTTTACACTTTTACTCTACCATCCTCTACGGTAACATCAAAATGATAGGGATTTATAGGCATATCCCTACACTTGAGTTTTTATTACTCTAACACTAATTTTACCCGAATTGAAAAGATCAAAACACTTGGGGTACGTTATTACGCAAATAAGGGAATTTAACGTTCCCTACCAGTCATTTCATAAACTTTAACTTTTCCCATGAGTCCCAATCGTCCCAAAACTGTGTATAAAGGATATGACTCGACTTAGCAACTCATGCAAGCAACTAGATAATTGAACTAAGGGTTTAGGGTGATAACAATAATGCACTAAAAGTAAGTGCATACAAGGTAGGCTAAGGCGATTTGGGTGTACATTTGGGGGTGGGGTGTAAACAATGCTCTTCATTGATATTCCGAAAAAACCAAAACATCACGAGAACCGCGAAAAGGATAGGCTCTGAGGGGTTAACTAGGGATATCGTGTACTAAAGATGAGTATAACGCAAAGGGTGTGGGGGAATTACTCAACCGATGTGGAAGAAGTAATTAAATTACGGGTATCAAACAAGGGTTATCCTAATGCCTCTTATCATTTAGTTATTCCTAACTACACAAGTGTAGTCTTACTAGCGATCTCGAGATGCATCACAAAACAAGTTCTAGAATCTATTATACTACTGGTTCACACTCTAAGCATTAAAGATGAATGCTTTAATTCCTACTAATCTAAGGGCGATCCTCACATTTTGGGTGGAATTTAGGTGGTAAAGGGTTTTTGTGCTAATCATGTAACTTCCTATCCGTGAGACGCTTTTGTTAAGACTAATGGCCCACTCCTATATGTCATGAAAAATTTTAAATTTGGTGCCAAAATTACCCTAACCGACATTTTCTCATGGTTTATTACACAAATACAATTGGACAAAGCAAATAATCAAGGATAAGCATAGTTTCAAAGTTCACATTTTATTTTCCCTCCCTACACTTAAACTGAACATTGTCCCCAATGTTCCCCGAAAGTATCAAAGTTATGATAAAAGAAGGTAATGAAAAACGAAAGAAACTAATACTCCCCAGATTAGCTCGGTAGGATCCGTGTGTGAAGTAGTGGTTAAATCCTTTCCAAGAAGAATGTATGCGTGAAAAGCTCCTTCCAATCTTATGTAACTTCTTCTTGATAAATTAAACCTGCACACTTGAAGAAAACAAACGAAACCTTCGCATAAAATCGGCGGTAATAATATATATAAGACTCGACTAAACTAGGATATAATGCTTGTGGAATGGATGTTTACAGAATTTCTGGAAAATTAAGACCTGGAAAATTCCAAAATTTTATAAGTAGCTCAGAAAACGAGAAAAAAGTAATATGTTGTTTTTACTCCTTCCTGACGCCGTCAGATTATCCTGACAAAAACTGGTCTGCGATTTTCTGGAAAATTTACATCTTTAGAATCTGGAAAAATTTCTGCAAAACATCCATTATGACTCGATACAAGCATTTGACTCGAACAAACACACATATATATCTTTTAATTAATTGTTATTCTCATGTTTACGTTTCTTTTGAAAACGTGTGTAATCCTCCCTACACTTATCCTTTGTGTAAAATATCTTTATATGCAATTAAGACGAGGTTAAAAACAAAATAAAGCATTTTTACAAATTTAAACATGAGAATAAGCGATCACTAAAAGATATATGACACTAACAAGCAAACAATTAAGCATAGGTTGCCTCCCACGAATCACTTTTCTTTATTTATGAGTCTTGTAGCTAGACTCGTAGTCTTGCTCCTACGTAACTTCATTACCGCCATCTCCTTCCTCATGACGGTCTCTAGTGGTTGGTTCCATATTCTCAATCTTAAAAGGTATTTGGTAAGCTATGTCGTCGGTCTCATCCTTGAATCGCACTATTCCTAATGAAGGATCATAAGTCATCCCGGTGTTTTCTATGAAAGGTTTTCCTAGAATAACGTGGGACAAGCTAGGATCTATGGTTGTGCTAATATCATCCACAATTATGAAGTTCGTAGGGAACATGAAACTACCTACATAAACGGGCAATCCCTTAATTCTACCAAGAAAATTGAAAATAACACTAGGATTATCGGGGTCTTGCCTAGTTAGAATAGGCTTCTTCACTACCCAATTGTAGTAGGTGCTAGTCATTATGTTGATTGGGGACTTGCGATCAATGTAGGCCTTTGCCACGAAAAGGTGTCCTATGCAACATGGTATGTTAAGATTCCAAGGGTTTCCAAACTTGATTCTAGGGCTTTTCCTAATATACATGTGACGGAGGTCACGCACTAAGTGAGGGTGACGAGATAGTTCTTCTTCCGTAGGAAACTTATTGAAATAGTCATTATCTACTTCATTCACTTCCTCGGTTTTTTCATTCGTCGGTGTTTCCTTAACCTCAAGTATCATCTCATGGTTCGCTTAGTCATTTGTTCTATTAGGTTTCACTAAGGCGATGGTATTGACGAATTGAACGTGCTTAGCTAACTTACTTGGGTCCTTAATCTCTACACCAGAAGGCTCGGGAGTTGAGATAGCATTAATTGAATTAATGAAGTAAAAAACTTATCTTGATGTAAGATAGGGTTTGGAACCCTAAAATACTGTACAAGACAGCCTTGGTTCGGTTTAGGTTTTTACTCCAAAAGACTACTCTCTAAAACTGAAAAATTCGGATTCTATATATAATATTACAATCGCGACGGCGTCACTTTATGATTTGTGACGCCGACGGGTCGCCGTCATTAGGGTTTTGTCTTGGCCACGTTAGTCTTGCGACGGCGTCACCTTGTGCTTGTGACGCCATCCCCTTCAGTCTCTGACGCTGTCTGGATCAAATCTAGGTCGTCTGAGTTGCGACGGCCTACTCTTTTAAAGCCTGACACCGTCACTTGAAAATAAGCAATTTGGCTACTGTGTCGTCACAGAAGTGCTCCGACGACGTCGCAGTTAAGCAGTGACGCCATCCCCTTGTACTTCAGCAGTTTGAGTGTCTCGATTCTTGACTTTGGCCATTTTCTTCGTATATCCGCGCCTTTTCGTCCAAATAAGTGCCATTCCAGCAATTTGCCTTCAAGAGACCTAAAAAGTGAAAAGGAACGATATTAAGTAATAACGGATACAAAAGTGAACAAATAAGGGCTTAAACGACCCCTCAAAAAGGTACATTTTAAAACCTTATCACTGACCACTCTTACAAGTGGCACAATGGAGGGAGCAATCAAAGTAAGAGTGGAAATATAGAAGGCCTTGCAGCAATAAACAACAAATTAGAAAGTCTTGGAAAGGACATGAAAAAGCTCAAGGAAAATGTGCATTCCATACAAGTTGGACAAAACGAACACAATGGCACTCTCCCTACCAAGGAGTGCTCGTCTAACGTGGAAGTCAAAAGGATTGAAGAAGTAAAATTTGGAAGTGTAAGTCCCTTCAACGGATACAATGGTAATGTGGCCAGGTACCGAGAAGAATCCCCATGGTTCTATACTAGAATCAACAATAATCCTCCTAGACCAAGTCTCAAAGAAATAATGCATAAACATATCAAAGATACTACAAAGAATAGTGATAGACTCAAGGAATGGATGGTCAAGGTAAAAGAAGATACCAACATAAACTTGTGGAACCAAGATGCCGTAATTAAAAACCTCGAAACTCAAATTGGGGAATTAGCTAAAAATTTAGAAACCAGTAATGACAAAGTCATTGCATGAAAAGCCATATTTGCACAAGATAAACCAACAAGAAGAACAGTGCACCTCTTCTGTCACTAATGATCTTTGCGAGATTAACTACTTAAAGGAAGATGACAAATCTGAAGACGACGAGGACCTGCCAAGCCAACTTCCTGAGAAGGAACTCTATCAAGAAAGTTTTCTTCTACCATGCACGATCAGTAATCTTAAAATTCCCGCTTTAGCTGATTTGGGGGCCGGGGTAAACCTTATTTCTACCTCATTGTTGGATAAAATAAAACTTACCAATTTAAAAAAAACAACAATGATGATTGAAATGGCTGATTCCTCTAAAGTTGTACCTAGGGGAGTAGTTAACAATGTTCTCCTTAAAATTGGAAAATTCCTTTTTCCTACTGACTTTGTGGTTATTAACATGGGGAAATGGGAGACTTAAAACTTGATTGTTGGAAGGCATTTCCTGGCCACTTGTCGAGCACATATAAAGGTCTTTGAAAAACAAATTTCTTTGGGAACTGAAGGGGAACGAATCACTTTCAGCATGAAGGAACAATTGAATCCAAGATTATAAATTTCAAATAAAGTTTATGTTGTCAATGTTTCGTCGCTCGACCCGCCTTTATGTTGTAACTTAAGAGCTAACAACTGTAGGCAAGATTTTGATAGTTGTGAACAGGAACAGGAAAAAATTATCCCAATTGGGGGCATCAAGGAAACTCCGAGGCCTAACAAGCATTACTGCATCCCTGTAATGACAGAGCATGACGGATCAATGAAGGCTTGGCCCTCGTGTAACCTTTTTCGTGAATTTTGTTATGAAAATATAAAAGTGGAAGAATGGACGTGTCCTCACGGGATTGAAAGACATGACATGAAATTCAGAAATTTATCTTCTGAAGATTGGTACAAGGTAAGATTTGGAGACTCAAACTTCAATATGAGATTAATAAAACAGTTAAAGCATGATTACAATGAATATCACCTCATTGATAAAATGACCAATGATGAAAGATCAAACATAAGTGCTACAATTGATCCTATAATTCAAGACGACGACTACGGAAAGTTGTGTTTATCATTCAATGAGTGGCTCTCGTAAAGAATTGGTACATGTAGCATCGGCAACACAAGCATAAAAAGATTTTTTATCGAATGGATGAATGATTGCCGCCAAGTAACGGAGGAAGTTGGCCAAGTCCAAAGGCCATTATAAAGCCCCGAGGCTTTGAGTCTAACTTAAAGACTCGTAAATAAAGAAAAGTGCTCTTTCGGAGACAACCCGAATTATCCATTTCTTTTGTTTTAGTTCCATTTCTGTTGGGTTTTGTGTTTTTAACCATATTTACAGGATTTCAGAGAAAAGTTGTTGCAGCATGCTGAACGGGGACCTGATATGTCCATAGTTACGGCGTAACTCATTCTTACGGTTACGCCGTAACATACTTTTTGCAGTAGCTTCTCAGAGCATTAACCAGTTACGGCGTAATCCCATGCAACGGTTACACCGTAGCTATACTCCTGTAGCATTTGCCATGTTTTTCTTAACTACAGCGTAACTCCTTACAGGGGTTACGACGTAACTCTCCTCTGTAACAATTCTTTCTTTCTAAACACAATAACCTTGTATTAGTTTTTAAATGAACTTTGTGGGTATGTTCCCTGTAAGCCCTCACGAGACTACACTCGTCCACTTGGGACACCAAGTGGTTTAAAAGGCTTGTTGCATACGCTAAATGCAACCGTGATTCCTACGAAAGTGAGTTAGGTTTCTTTTTCATTTTTCTTTTTCTTTTTAAGAATTATAATTGTCGGTAGTATGATTTCAGGTATTGAAGTTTGCTCATGGATACTTATACAAAGGCACGATTCTTTTCGTGGGCCTTCTTTCTTTTTGGAGCAAATTTCATGGAAGTTCTCGCTTTAATTCTACTTTTCTCTTCACCTGTATTTAAGGCTTAGTACAAAAGGGACTTTGTACATTTCAAGTGGAGGGACGGGAGTAGAATTGTCTATTGAAGTTTATTTTGCCCTCATTTTTCTAGTTTATTTTGAAAAATTATGCCATTTTTAAAATTTTGACATGTTTTTCTTAACCTAACTAGATTAAACATTAGCCGAGCACATTATAACCCTTGATATTATATGGTGAGATTAGCCTTATCCATTTCCAAATTTTTACCCCAAATCCACCAAATTATGATTGTGCCGGTAGCTTGTAAGCTTTAGAATTTGGCCTTTGCATCATTTCGAGACCATAGACGAGGTATGTTGAGTTAGCTCGATGTATTTGGACTTTTCAGTTTAAGAAGGCAGTATTATAGGATTATCACCCAAATAGCCTCTCATTGTATGTCTATCGATTAGTCACCTCGACTTCTCGACCCCCATGTTAAACCCTTTGTTGCACTCACCTTTAGTGCAAGATACCCTTAGATACACCCATCTGAGCCATTCCTTTCATTTTTTTCACATAACATATTGTTTTGTTACACCCTTACACCTTAGCCTACCCTGTAGTCTTTATTTGTGATTGGGAAGTCATTATTTGACTAAGTTCAAGGTTCAAGTGGAAAGGTTCGGGAATCACACTTTCGTCGATGACATATTCTTAAAGATCATTGAAGACCCCCCAAATTCTCATATTGTTCATCTAAAGTGGGGGGATGTTATGTTTAGTTGTTATGTTTATTGGGAAAAAAACGTTATTGTTATTCATTTGATTGTAAAGTGCGAAGTTATAAGCACTATGTTATGAGCTTACTATAGATTTAGTATCGAGGAGGCCACCTCGGTCACATTTGAAGAATGGAGTTGGTAATGTGTCCATCATGACGTCCTCTAATGGCACATCTACCTGGTATTATCATGATCCGGTTTCTTAACTTCGAAACTTGAACTTTGGGCGAACGGTAAGTGGTGATGACTTGGTTATAGATTTAGACTATCTGCTTGATTTTATTTTACACCAATTTTATTCCATGTCTTATCCTACCCTTTAGTCATGAAGTGTGTCTAGGTGATGCAGCGAGCAATCTTTGGTGTCTTGGCCATGGATTTGGTCATGTATCATTGATTTTATCCACTTCGCCGTGACATGTTGATAACATCAAATAGTCCTGAGTTTCTAAGCATTAATTTCCCTCTTTATCATCACATTTTGATTATATTATTAGTGAAAACATCCTTATTCCTTGTTATTTCATTTCAGGACGCATTCGAAGTAAGGAAACTGCAACTGGACGTTTTCAAGTACTATTGATTCAACTTTCTCGTACTTACGGCGTAACCAAGTGATAAAGTTACGACGCAACTAGAGATTTCGAAGACTCCGGCGTAACCCTCAGAGTAGGTTACGCCGTAACCACTGTTTACAAAGACTACGGCGTAGCTATCAGCTTAAGCTACGCCGTAACAAATATTTACACTGGATTATAGCAGCTACGGCGTAACACCAAATTAAGTTACGCGGTAGCCAATGGATAAGCACTGAAGATTAAAGGAAGTTACGGCGTAACTAGCTAATAAGGTTACGCCGTAACTATTTTGAAGCATATAAATAGTCGATGATTTCATCAGTATTTGATATCTCTCCTTTCCCAAACCTTCTAGGGTTTGGGGAGATCAAAACATAGAAGAAGAAGAAGCATGGTTTAGGAGCATGAATAACGAAGTTCTCGTCTACGATTTCCTTTGTATTCGAGTTTGGATTCTTTTTATATTTTTCTAGATCTTATATTATGAATTCATGTTATTAATTAAAGTTTGCATTTATGTTATTGTTATTCTCTATAATTCTTTATAGACATTTGCTAGTCTTTTCATAGATCGCTACCCTTGGTAGTATTATAAGCTTGGTAGTATCTAAAGGACTGGGAGATATGACCAACTGACCCCAGTCTGATAGATAGCGAAGTATGGGAGGAATTGGCCATAGTACGACCACTTTTCGTGTGCGAATTGACTAAAGGATCACTTATCAAGTGGAGGTATTTAAGAGGTTAGGGGGAATCTAAGTTCCTAACGGTCGGGTTACCACCGTCTAGATCTAGTAGATTTGGTGCTTAATGACTGCTATTAGGTTGCTGAATGATCCCAGGTGACCTGCTCGTCTTGGTGAGGAATCTAAGAACCATAGGCCATGACGAATCGACCAAAGGAGTCTGGTGATAATTAACCACTATATTGAATATTCTTATCGAGAATCTATTCATATTCGCATTGTTTGTTAAGCTTTGTTTATCTATCTCTTTTATCTAAATTTCTGGTGTCTGTGTGAGCAGAATATTAGTATATCTATGAATTATAATAACCTTATCTACCGTATATTACCTATGTTTTATCTAATCATCTTAGTTCTTTCAAGGTCACAGCTCTCTTGGGACGATACTCGGATTTACCTAAGGCTTTACTACATCTGATCGGGTACTCTGCCCGTTAGTATGTGTCTATCCTAAGTTATTTAAGTTTTATAAATATTAAAAGCAGGATGAAATAGCACATCAGCTTTTTGGCGCCGCTGCCGGGGAGCAGTTAATGAAAAGATCTAAGGTATTTCATGTTTACCTTATTAAGAGATTTGAGCACTCCCGTAATGTACGTTTCTAATCTCCCCTATTTACAATATTACATAATTAGAATTCTGACGCTATTAGTTACGGCGTAACTATTTCATCTAGTTACGACGTAACCATATTGAAATTTATTAAAATTTTTAATAAAATCTTTTTGACTATTTATTTACGACATAACCTCTTTATTAAGAGTTACGACGTAACCACTATATAATCATATTTATATATAAAAATCTGACCTTTGACTAAAATTAATTACGGCGTAACCCTTAATTGTTTTACGACGTAACCCTTTCACAACCTATTGAATCTCTAATAATTTTAGTTACGGCATAACTAATTTATCGAATTACGCTGTAACTATCGTAGCGGTATAAAAACCTTTCTAAATAAACACTAGGTTTTACAAACACTTTCAACGCCCACACAAACAGTAAAATTTTCTCTCTGAAAATTTTTCATCGAAATCACTTCATCTAATCTAATCTTCATGGCTGGTAAGACCTATCTTTACTCTTTTTGATTTATTTCTTTTGATTATTTCAATTAGGGTTTTATTTTAATATTTTAAGGATCTTGCCCATTGGAATTAATTTTTGATGTTGGAATGATTAATTGATAGTTTTGATAATTTCCCCATGTTATTATGATTCGTGTCCTATTACTACGGGTTGATTTGGGTGTTTTGGCTTTATTAAAATAGGGTTTTAGGTCAAACACAAACTTAGTAGGTTAGGCGCGGTCCCTCAGCACTAATAGGTTTAAAATATATCGAAACTTTTCACCTCTTGATAAAAATAGATGGTTCCGGCGTAATCTATAGCGTAATCAAATGATCTGTGGTGCTGATTTTCTGGGGAAGTTACGACGTAACTGGGGATTAAGTTACGCCGTAACCTATATTATTGTTATTACAGCGTAGCAGTTTGTCATAGCTAAGCCGTAACCATTGAAATTTTCTAATTTCGGCGTAACTCTTATGATGGTTACGCCGTAACTTAACATCAGTATGGTCTGCACTTACTGTTTCTTGTCTTGTTTTTCAGGTGCAAACAACCCCGCGAACTGGCCTAGGTTTTTAGCACACCCCAATGTTTTTATTAGGCAACTGTGCGTGGAGGAATATGAGAACTTGATAGCAAAGGATATCAGTCAGCCCGACGCTCTTAACTTTGAGGCATTCGGTACTTTGGCAAATGGAAAAGCTAGTCGGAGATTGAGAAAGTTTTGCAAGATCAAGTTCTCATGTACTGATGGGGATTTCACATGTACTGCTTGGTTGAGGTTGTTTAGGATCACGGAACCGGTCATTCTGGAATACGTTCGTGAATTCGTTGCTAGTGTGGAGTTTGATAATGAGGTTGTTAATGATGAAGAGAATTCTTTGTTTTTCCAGCTTGGGGGTGTTTGGAGGAGATTGACTCTTAGGGAATTTACCATGCGTATGGGTTTGTACACGGAGGAGGAGATGGAAACTGAGGCTTTTAAGCGGTTCTATAACACATGTTGGAGAAGAAGGGACGAGAATCAGGACCTTGCTGCTTATTTGGATCAGATCGCTGTCTCAGGGGGTATAATCCAAGGAGCCCTCCGTCGTATGTTATAGTGAGGAGCCCCATTCGGCGACTTGTGCACCGCCTTCTTGCTTGCTCGATTCGAGCAAGGCATTCAGCCAAGGAGAATATGACCATGGATGATCTCTATCTGATGCAAGGAATGGAAGGAGGGAACACCATTGATGTTCCTTACTATTTGGCTAAGTTTATGGTTGTAGGTGCTAAGGGGTTTTCTAGTAGGAGTCCTTTGCAGGGGGCACATTTCATCGGGAGATTGGCTAGGAGTTTTGATCTCATGACCGATGAAGCTTTGGCCCGATTGACCATTGGTAGGGATACTTATTTGATTGGCCTGCCTAAGCTAGTGGAGTTTGGGATTTGCATCCAGGATGTTTATGGTGCGATTCAGCTACCTGGGACTGCCCCTAGAAGAGAAGAAGGGGAGGCCAGTGGTGCAGGTGGTGATGCTGAGGGAGAAGCCGAGGAGTAGGTGCCCAGAGGATGTAGAAGGGCACATGTGAATATTGGGGAGAGGTTGCAGATTATTGATGAGAGGCTCGAGGGAATGTCGACCCATTTTAGCAGGGAGATCGAAACCCTCGAAGTGGGTCTTTATGCTCTTAGTAACCAGTTTGAAGGTTTTTCAGGTACTTTGGATCAAGTGAACCAGGCCCAGCAGGATTTCTTCCGTTGGAATGCGGATCAGACAAGCCATATGCTGCATCATATGCACTTGAGTCACCCCAGGTGGGAAGGTCCAGAGTACGTATACCAACCCGATGTCCCCAATCTTGGCGTCCAAGGAGGAGTGGCCTACATGCATCCCGGCGTTACTCCTAGAAGCATCACGAGCCCTCCTAGTTCTACTCCATGGATCATGATCTCCCCGGGGACGAGTGATTTCCCCATTTGATGAAACAATTTGAAACTATTTTAAAACTATTTGAAACACAAGTCTGTAATAACTTAACTATGTGGATATTTGCTTGTTCTATCGTTAATTGTACCCTTCAGGTACAGAATTTTCCTGGTATGCTGTGCAGGTTTTGATTCTGTGACACAGTTACGGCGTAACTTTATGATTTAGTTACGCTGTAACCCCTGCTGCAGTAGGCAATTTTGGAAGCAACACAATTAGTTAAGGCCGATTCCAGATTCAACACACATTAGCCACCCCATGACCCACCTTCAACATTTAGTGAGACATCTTGAGCAACCATTAGAGAGGGGAGTTTATTTCTTTCTTGATTATTTTTCATTTCTATCTTATTTTTCCTTTTTCTTCGTACAAATGGGACTTTGTACACTTCAAGTGGGGGGGATAGGAATAGAAATGAAGTGTATGATTACTTAGCTTACTTGCCCTGATTTTCTAGTTTTTTTAAAATTTTAAGCTTATTTGAAAAAAATTTGTCATGTTTTTAACCAAACTAGTATCACATAAAAGCCGAGCACACTTTAACCCTTATTGCCATTGGTGAGATTTAGCCTTTCTGTTTCCCCCATTTTACCCAAATCTACCATAAATTGAGTGTGCCGATAGTATTGTAAACTTTAGAACTTGGCTTTTACATCACTTCGAGACCATAGACGAGTAGTGTATCAAGTTAGCTTGGTGCATTTGGAAAAGGCAATTTGAAAAAAGTAAATGTTTTAGGATTTCACCCAAATAGCCAATATGTGTTCACTTGTGTGCATTTATCGATTAGTCGCATTGGCTTTTCGACCCCCATGTTAACCCTATTTGTTGCACTCATCTTTATTGCAAGATACCCCTAGTTACACCCTTTTGAGTCTATCCTTTCATTTCATAGCCCTTATTTTTGTTACAACCTTACACCTTAGCCTACCGTGTAGTTTTACCTAGAAGCCATTGTTCACCCTAGTTTGAGGGTCAAATAAAGAAGCGTACATCTCGCTAAAGATCTCTGAAGACCCCAAGAAATCGCCTTATGCTCAGTTCAAGTGGGGGGAAATATATCATTGTATCTCAAGCATATCGTAGTATATGCACACACAAAAAAAAGCTTGATTGTTTATAGTTCAAAAAAGTATAAGCACTACATTGGCATTGAGAATAATCTTCTCGGCCACGTTCAAAGGTTGGAAGAATAAGTTCAAGAATAATAATGGTGGATTCCGGAGGCATGAGGTACTGACCATATGAAGATGAACCTTGAATTATTGGTTGGACGATGGCAACTCGGTTTTAAGCTAAAACTATTTGTTTTCTTTTTCCTTTTCACCCATTAAATTTCCCATGCCTATCCTTCCCCTTTTTGTCGTGAAGTGTGTCTAGGTGATGCAGCGAGCAATCCTTGATGTCTTGGCCATGGATTTGGTCATGTATCATTGATTTTGTCCACTTCTTCGTGACACGTTAGTAATAACACCACCCCTTTAAGCCTTTGAAACTCTACCCAACATTGCTTTCTAAAATTGTCTTAACCTTAGCTCTAGTGGTGGAGTTGTGTGTAATTGTCAAGCTTATGATAGAATACTTACTATGTCCGTGCAATTGAGTGATCACCCCGAAATTAAAACTTAGAATAGGATGAGTGAGAGTGTTTTCGTTCCCATTTCGTGAGGTGTTCGGTTCTTATTAATATTCTAGCATGGAAATCATAACTGCGCATTCGTCATGGATGTATCTTTTGCAATCTAAATTAGTCTACTTGAGGGCAAGTAGAGTTTAAGTGGGGGGATATTTGATAACATCAAATAGTCCTGAGTTTCTAAGCATTAATTTCCCCCTTTATCATCACATTTTGATTATATTATTAGTGAAAACATCCTTATTCCTTGTTATTTCATTTCAGGACGCATTTGAAGTAAGGAAACTGCAACTGGACGTTTTCAAGTACTATTGATTCAACTTTCTCGTACTTACGGCGTAACCAAGTGATGAAGTTACGACGCAACTAGAGATTTTGAAGACTCCGGCGTAACCCTCAGAGTAGGTTACGCCGTAACCACTGTTTACAAAGACTACGGCGTAGCTATCAGCTTAGGCTACGCCGTAACAAATATTTACACTGGATTATAGCAGCTACGGCGTAACACCAAATTAAGTTACGCGGTAGCCAATGGATAAGCACTGAAGATTAAAGGAAGTTACGGCGTAACTAGCTAATAAGGTTACGCCGTAACTATTTTGAAGAATGAAACATCAAGGGCTTAAAGTGACAAAGATGAAACCTACAAAAAGATGGAGGGACTTGCTTGCAAAAGAAGATTTATTATTTAGTCCTTAGTAGAGATTTGTAAACCCTCGTCCTCTAGTATATAAAGAGGATATGGGGTGTAGGTTTTAATATAATTAAGTCTTCCAATATGTAGTCGACTAAAGGGGTGTGTGTGTAACCTAGACGTGTTTCTATAAATGTCTAGGGTTAGGATTTGTGTAGTTTAGCCTCAAGGATCTTTGATCCCTGTTACAAGTTAAGTGTAACCATATTATTCTGATCAAATAATATTTGAGGCTTGGAGTGATTATAATGAAAAACCTTGTGTCAATAACATATAATGTTTGTTCTATTCCACTGCGTATTGCATATGTTATTGTCAAACCCTATGTAACCACCCGCGCTTTTCCAGATATTTGTTTTTTGAGAAAGTTCGTCTGTTCTTCATTTACAAACTTTCCTGAGCTCATTTGACGTGAAAACGAGAAATTTATCTCGCGAAATGTGAACATTAGACACAACGCGTATCAGTACAACCGTAAACCTGTAAATCAATTTGATTTGTTCGTTATTTTAGTTTGCGAGAAATTGATCGTGTAAATACTCATTTTATCGGGAAACTTATTTTGTACACAATGGCGCAAGTTTCGTGATTTGAATCGCTAGTTTACTAGTCCAAATGAGCCCCGAATCGTTATCTCGTGAAAGATTACAAAAACTGCATAAGTGGCCCCTGGAAAGAAGTTTCACCACCGCCCCCTGTACTTGGAAAATTTCAGTTTTGGTCCCTCATGGTTAATAAAACTCAATTAGGGTTTCATTTCAAGAATATCATTTTCTCACACCTCACTCCTTCCCCTCTCTAGGGTTTCTGCAGCCGCCGGCTGCTTCTCTCCGGCGCCACTATCCGTCCACGAAACGCCACTCCACCATCTCCCTGCGCCACCACCACGACAGCCACACTCAGCCACCACTTCTTGCCGTCGTTTGATACTGTCAACCAAGAGATCCAAGGGTTTACGATTCCTGGGTAGATTGAGGGTTGTGTATTCGAGAGTATAGGGTGAGTTTTAGTCGTGGTTATTCATGTTGGGTTTACTTTGGTCGAGAGCAATCACCTCAGCCATTATTCCATCACTACCCTACCATCATTCAGTCGAAGATTCAAGGTCATGAAGGTTGAGCTCTTTGCTTGGGTTATATCGTGAGTACGAGAAGGGTGTTGTTTTAAGTTTTAGCCGTCGTATACATCCGAACCAACATCATCTCGCCTCTCTTTTTCTTTTCTTTCTCTTTCGATTAACTGGTAAGTCGAGTTCATAAAACCGTTCGTTATTTTGAATTTATCTGGTTACAAAGCATATGTTGACGTTTCGTGGAATAGAAACTCAGGTTTTAAAATGTTTTGATTCAACTCGTGTGCTAAATTTGCAAATCTTGTGTTATCAGCGATTGGCCTCGCGTTTGGTTTAAATTCATTGCTAACATTTATCTGTTATATCGTTTGTTGAAGGCCTACGCTAATAACGGGCTAAAAATAAAATTTTTAGAAATTCCTTGTGGTAAGAATCATTGTAAAAAAATGTGAATGTCATTGTGGTGTTGTTATTATCTCGGGGCAGAAACCCGTGAACCTCACGGTATGACCATTGCTGTTGTTGTTGTTATACGAGTCAGGTTTAAGACCCGTAAGGGCTACGAGTCGGGGGACTCAGTTTCGAGTCTTGAGTTGGTTATTTGAGTGTTTACTTGGTCTGAGTTGTGTCGGGTGCAGCATGGATCTGATTGTTCTTTTGTTATCATAAGTTGTGGCCATGAATTGGATTTGGACTTGCGTGTTATGTAGTTTTGTCTCGGCCTGGTTAAGCAAAGACAACCCAAAAAGGGTGCTTGTCTTTCTGCTTTTGGTTCACAGCGACACCAAGGGGTGTTCAAATTTGTTTATAAAATTTGTGAATGTGTTGGGACTCGTTTGTTCGTGTTGGTGCTGCTTCTGTTCACTATCATCATAGGGTGCGTTTGGTTAGGCACGGTTCTAAGTCGGTTTTACTTCTTTTACTTGTGTGCGGATCCATTTTGATTACGGCTCAGCATGGTAAAACGACCCGTTAGTGTTGTTTGGCTATGAACAAATTAAGAGTTAACTAAACTTTTGGTTAAAGTATATACTTAAAATGTTAAGATAGTGAATATTGAGCTAACAAGTTTTCATTTGCCTATGACATTAGTGATACTGGTACGTTTCGGATTATAATTGGGATTGTGATTTGAAATTGGATACGGATTATTTTGTGGGACGTATATTGGATTTAATAAAGCTTGGACGATATGAATATCTAGTGGACAATTGAATATCATATTTGGATGATTTGAATAACTATTGGACATTGGACGTTGGACAAATTAGACTTATTGGACTCGAAACGAATACAATACATTAGACTCTTTATGAATTTAATATATTTGATTCGCAACGAAAACAATAAAGAAAAATTGTCTAATAACCAATGAATACTCGTTATTGTTTTTATATTAAATTGTCGGGAAATATTACTTTAAGAAATTTATTTTTAAGTCACGACGATTTGGGAATGTTGTACGAATGGACGCGTTATGCCGAAATTCATCCAACATACTAAACTTGAACTTTTATTTTTAAATCTCTTTTATTTATAAAACCCGACAAGGAACGAAAAGTAGAGTTTTAGTAAATCGCAAAATCCTTTATTAATTTAGATGTTAACTTGTGTTCTTATAAACTCAAACTGGCTTTTCAAATCATTTGGGATTATTGGGTAAATACCGAAACTACCTTAATTTTTGACATGTTTCTTTGTCATTGTCGTCTCGACTTTCTCCTTATCGTATTTACTCAACGTGAGTCTTGGTCAATACTTCTTGACTATTCCTCATAATATATTGGGATATATATTATACTTTGGCGTGAGTTACGTCTGGCGTGAGTTATATGTTGAGTCATTGATTTCTTACCACTACACGCAACGTTAAAAATTAAACATTTTGGAGATATTGATATTGGATTTTTGGAAAATTTTTGATACGAGTATTCCACGAAAACTAAGACACATTGTCTTTCGGAAATTATTTTGCTTTGCTCATCGTATTCTGAGATAGCGAAATATTATTAGGTTGTGCTGATGTCGTACCGTTGTGCTTTCCTTTTTGGATATCGTTTTGCTTTTCTTGTGAGACTGCTGTGCTTTGCTCACTAATGCCAGTTGTGATTCTTGCGTTGCTTTGTATCGAGGTGAGTTCATGGCCCCTACTTTTACTTGCTTTAAACTGTTTTGGGGGAGAATACATGCTCTTTTTTATTAAATGTAAATGCTTGATTTATTTGAATAAATGATTGTTACTTGGTTTGATGAAATGCGTGATATGGTTTAAATATGTTTTATGTGGACACAAGTGCTTGAACTGTTTTGGATTGGACCTGAAAATGTTTTTGTGAGCTATTACGTGCTAGGTTTAGGTTAGAAACCCACGCGTTGTTATGAATTGTTACATCCTGGCTCAGGATGGTGCGAATGTTATGGATAGATCTATTGGGAATGGCCACCCCGTCTGGACTTTGGTTGCCCAACTTGCCAAGGACTTTACCTGGATTTGTGGATGCACCAACTTGCCATGACGTATAACATGTCGATTGTTAGTGTGTTTAGAGATAGTCACGGCTTGTGCTATCTAGTGATGGTTTCATGACTTAACCTGCGTAATAGTTAAGCTTACGTGACACTATATTCGTTGTAGTGTTTGATTTTTGATATGGTCCAAGTGATTGTTTATGAACTATTTTTTTGCGGATAAATATTTTGATATTGTGAATTAGGCAGGGTATGCCTCGGTTAAATGTGACTTGTTTATGCGAAATGATTTATATTTGAAAACCTTGTGGTCCACCTTTCTATTCTTTTGCTTAAAGGTAAACCTTGTTTTCGGGACATTGTGGGCGCCACAATCGTCGAAAATCTTTTTTTTGAACTCGCTATACTTTTATGAAAACCTATGAACTCACCAACCTCGTGTTGACACTTTTAGCGGGTATTCTCAGGTATTGAGGCGATAGTTTACTTTTGGAGGCACTTGGGCAATGGCATGGCATGGTCATAGATGACTCTGATATTTGTATTTGGGGACCGCTTATTTATTTTGGGCCTGTTATTCGCATCAAATTTTATTTTAAACCTTGTTTTATACTGAATAAATGAGTTTTCTTAAGAAAAACCCGTTGTTCTATACTTGTGTTGTGATACCAATTAGTAGCACCCAAGACTTATATGCTTCCGCTAAAACCCGATTTCGAGGGTGTTACAGATTGGTATCAGAGCCTAGGTTATAGAGAACTAGGTAAATTTTTAAAACCTAGACTATAACCACTTTTATAAAAATTTAACCCTATGACCGACACGTGCCTGCCTGCCAAGCTGATGCCTCACTTTTGACTTGATTGCTAATATATTTGATGAGATGTGTGCCTTAATATTGGATGAGTATATCCATTTATCCTTTACTGTCTGTTATAAGTATCTTCGACATACTTATGTTTACGCATCGTATCTATTGTAGCGTTGCGTCTTTTTCGCTGCACAATCTCATCACTCGTCCTCGCGTGTGGACACTTGTTTTAATCTGTTGAAAATGGATTTTTGGGAAGTGAAAGACATGATGCTAGAGTAACTAAGTCAATTATATCAAAATTCATTGAACCTCGGGTGAATATAGACTGATCACCTATATTCAACCAGGGACAGTGGGACATAGCCTGATCACCTATGTCCGACTCAGAGGCGAATTTTGCGATACTTGAAGTAGTTATAATAGAATTATGTCCGGTTGGTGTTTGGTTTGATATCGGGAAATGGAAAAGTTTTGGTGTGTGTATACGAGCATGAAATTTTATAAAAGTTTTCTGTTGGGAATTATGCGAAGTAGGATTTCTGCTGTCAATACTGCCGAAGGATTCTGCTGAAGTAGAAGCAGAATCTGCTGAAGAAGAGATTCTACTGAAGTGTAAAAGCTGTGCCGTGTTTCTGCTGAAGGGTGGAAGCTGACTAGGATCAGCATGCGCTTTATTATTTAAATGCTAACCCATCATTATTCTTGTACTGCCCGAGGTTAGCATGGGTATTATTGTACTGCTCAATATTATTTAGTGTTTTAGTCATTAAATGCATGCTTGCATGTTTAGTCGATTGAGTAGTAATAGTTTAGGGTTCCTTGTCTATAAAAGGAACTTCATAGTTTGTAATAGATAACTCATCCGAAACATAGTGTTTCAGTTAAATAAAAGATCCATAGAGGATCTAAGTGTTCTGATCGGTGTATTTTACATACCCCTCATAGCATGTTAATTACGCATTGTTAAGTTATTATTCATCGTTATGCATGTACTTTGAGGATGTTTTGTGGTTGTGTAGGCTATGCGCGAAAAGGAGCTAAAGTTGCGATATTACGAGTTAATACGAAGAAATGAAAGTTTTTGATGTTGTGCATTGTTTTGGTCATAACTTTCTCATCCGAGCTCCATCTTAAATGAATTCATGATTGATCGAATGCGGCATTTTTCGGGCAAGTCAGTTCGTAGCTTATGCTTGCAAAAGAATTATGGGCTTTCATTTAACATATCAAGTCAAGAAAGAAGAAAATAATAAAAATTATGTTGGGTTGGAGTCGGTAGCAGAATGCATCAAAAAGTCTTTGGGCTTTTTGTGGGTTTTTGGAGTGGACGACAAGAAAAAAAAGGGAAAAACCCTACCATCTCTCATTCGTACGAGGCATTCAACCGAGAGATCAGAAAAGAAATAAAGAAAAAAAAGCAACCTCAGCCGTCATTCTTCTGTTACTTCATTCGAAGGTTATATGTTATATTTAACATATACTCCTTTGTAATATTGGTTCTCGGCGAACGTGCAAGGCTTATAAACGATTAATTTCTTTTGAATATAATACCATACGTGACAGAATGCAAGGCGACGTAATATTTACGATGTTTATCAACGTGATGCGCGGCTAAGCCTTTTGTAATCTCTCCCGGTAAAAGATATATTTGGTTTGATCATGTTTACGGATTATAATTTATTGTCAAACATTAATTCATATGATTTTATTGCATATCATTTGTTTGAATTTAATGTGTTAGTATAATTATTTTATTGAATGATTGTGAGACATTTTATAGCGAATCAACAATTGTGCCAAGCCTAAGTAGCATAAGGGTTAAGACGGTCGTATGTTTAACATAATTTGTTCCCATAATTGTTCGTTAAATAATTATAAAATTAATTAATATGATTATTAGAAGACATGTTATTGCTAGTCAACGAATTGTGCCGAGTCCAACTAGTTTAGGTATTAAGACAATTCGTGTGGTAAACATAACTTGCGCCCAAAATTATCCTTTTCAATTAATACAAAGCAAGCATTAGTAATAATCAGTAACTTAGTCATATCAATATATCCGGAGCCGGGAGGGATTACTTTTCACTCAATTGTTCACAACTTCGCTTTTATTTTCTTATTGAATTTTTATTTGTTTATTTGCTTTTTAGTTTATTAGTAGTTTTAGTATTAAGTGTTAAACTAGTTATTTATTTCATAGAATTTAGTTTAATTAGTAATTTAGTTATTAAGATTTCAAAACCAAAACTTTTATTGATCAGTGATCACCTCAAAACTTAAATTAGAACCACATACTCCTCGTGGATACGATACCCGCTTGCCCTATCTAGTATAAGGTGATTAGGTTTATTTTTTATTGGTACAACGAGCCTGTCAAATTTTGGCGCCGCTGCCGGGGAGTGAGTGCGCTTTTGGTTTAAGTTTTTGTTAATAGTTTTAAATTAAAAATAAAAAATACAAAAAGATTTTATTTTCTTTTGTTTTGTTTGTTTGTTTGTTTTGTTGATTGTGAGTGTGCAAGTTAGTGTATGCGCACGCGTAGATCGGGACGTACATCACCGTTAGCTTACGATCCTGAGGTAGAGAGAAGCGCAAGGTTGAGGAGGAAAGCAGCTAGACAGTTTTCTACTAACCTTGATTTTGCAGGTTTAGAAGAGCTTTTCACGGAAATGCCAGGTGACGACGATGCCGCCGGTGCAGAATCCCCACCACGGGGTGTGGATTCCTATTATAGACCGGGGAACTTCGATGATCCCTCCCCGATTGTCTATCCGACTACCGCTAATGGGGCTGTGAGCAACTTCAAGATCCAGCCGAACCTCATAGCGATCTTACCCGTGTTTAGAGGTCATGAGGAGCCGTACGCACATCTGCGCGAGTTTTTCTCCATTGCAGATACATATCAGGTTAATAACACCACTAAGGATGGGGTAAGACTTCGCCTTTTTCCTTTTTCTCTTAAAGATCAAGCTAAGGCCTGGTTCACATCTCTCGAACCAGGTAGTATTAACTCATGGTCTGAAATGCAATCCGCCTTTCTTGATGAATTCTATTCTATAAGCAAAACTGCTGCCATTAGAAATAAGATTAAATCCTTTCATCAAATCCCAGGTGAGCAGTTTCACGAAGCTTTTAGTAGACTCAAAGAGTTGTTAAGAACTTGCCCTCACCACGATGTTCCAAAATGGGAGCTTGTCAAAGTCTTTTATGACGGGTTGGATTATCATAACCAACAATTTGTAATGGCAACTAGTGGGGGAACGTTTTTATCACGGCCCATGGAGGAAGAATGGGAGTTCTTTGAAAAGCTGAGCAAGGGTTCCAAGACCCAAGCTTCAGTGGATCGAAACAACAAATCTTCCGCCAATTCTGTGTCTAACCAACATGGCACAAATTCTGAAATTAGTGAGTTAAGTAAGAAAGTTGATCTTTTGTTGAGAAATCTAGGAAAAGGTGCTTCAAATGTGTCGCATGTGTCGCATGATGTGTGCTCAATGTGTGGTGATCCGATTCATTCAGTCAATAATTGTCAAAGTTGGGGGGCACCACCGAATGCGGAGGTAAATGGAGTCTATGGAAACCATCCACGAAACGACCCATTCTCCAATAGTTACAATCCAGGATGGCGTAATCACCCCAACTTCCGTTGGAAGGATGACGACAGTCGCCCTAACAATTACCAACAAAGGCCACAACAATACCAAAGTCAAGGTCAAGGTTCAAACAATGGCCAACAATCCAATGTTGACCAAAAGTTTGACTTGATCCTAAGCGAGTTGGCCAAGTCTAATCAAGGTGCAAACCTAAAGTTTGAGTCCCTTTCCAAATCCGTAGTAAATCTTGAAAGACAACTGGGGCAGTTGGCCGAAGAGGTGTACAAACGAGAAGCGGGTAAGCTTCCAAGCTATCCCACTCTTAATCCAAAGCATAAGCCAGATGGTCCTGAGCATGTGAATATGGTGACATCTCTTCGAAATGGTAAAACCTACAACAATGACATCAAAATTCCAAGTGTTCATGATTTTTCGCATGATGTCGAGGATTTCGTTACTGATGACGAAATTGTTGTTAAAGGTAAAAAAGCTGAAAATGTTAAGTTCGATTCTGAGTTAGTAAATGATTTGTCAAATGATTTTCCAAAACCACCAACTCAGAATCCTAAAGCTACTGAATCACCCAAAGTTGGGGAGGCTGGTGTGTCAAGCACAACCACTCCTTACCCCGCAGCTTTGGAAAAATCGGCATCTGCTAGATTGGCTAAAAAGGGTCCTCATTCTGAGGATATGTGGGAGACTTTCAAGCAAGTAAAGATCAATCTCCCCCTTATTGATGCTATCAAGCAAATTCCTGCATATGCCAAGTTTTTAAAGGACTTGTGTACTCAAAAGAGGAAGTTAAAGGCAACTGTGCCTAAAAAGGTTGACCTAACTGAGCACGTTAGTGCAATCTTATCTAACTCTCTTCCTCCCAAATTCAAGATCCTGGAGCACCATTGATTTCAGTTGTGGTGGGAAATATTGCCATTAAGAAGGCGCTCCTTGATCTCGGTGCTAGTATCAACATCCTTCCTGCTAGTTTGGTCGATAAGTATGACTTAGGAACTCTTTGTAAGACTGACACTATAATTTCCTTAGCCGATCGATCTACCAAAATTCCTAGAGGTATCTTAGAGGATGTTATTGTGAAATTTGATGACTTCTATTACCCAGTTGACTTCTTTGTTATGGACACCGAGACACCATACAAGGATGTTCAACCAACCATTATCCTTGGGCGACCATTCCTAGCCACGATAGACGCTAGGATTAATTGTCGAACTGGAGCCATGGATATTGCGTTCGGTAATAAGAAGCTAAGATTGAATGTGTTTAGTTCCGTGAATTCTCCTACTATGAATGAATGCTACCAGGTGGATGTAATCGATGAGGAAGTCCAAAAGCATGCACCTCATATGCTTAAGGTTGATCCTTTAAATTTATATTTAACTGGTGAGAATGAGGAGATTATTGATTTTGCTGAAGTTCAAGAGATTCAAGAGTGTTTGGTCAGTTCTTTAGACCATCAAAAACCACCTTGGTCTTATAAAGTGGAGCCCTTGCCTGCTACTTTTGACACGGCCACAAAGCCGTCGCTGGAGGTGCCTCCAACTCTTGAGCTGAAACCTTTGCCTTCCAATCTCAAATATGCTTTTCTAGGTCCTAACAATACTTTACCCGTTATTGTTGCTTCTGATCTTTCTGGATCACAAGAGGAAGCACTTTTGAAAGTGCTTTCCAAGTATAAAGTAGCAGTGGGATGGAAAATTGCAGACTTGAAAGGGATTAGTCCTTCATTATGTATGCACCGAATTGTTACGGACCCAGATGTTAAACCATCAAGAGATGCGCAAAGGTGCTTGAATCCTAATATGAAGGAGGTAGTGAAGAAGGAAGTTCTCAAATGGCTAGATGTTGGTATCATCTATCCCATCTCGGATAGTAAATGGGTAAGTCCCACGCAAACGGTGCCTAAAAAGGCCGGTATCACCGTTGTGGAAACCGAGAGCGGGGAAAGACTCACCACTCGACCAGTGACTGGCTGGAGGGTGTGCATAGATTACCGTAAGCTGAATGATGCCACATCTAAAGCTCATTTCCCACTACCTTTCATTGATCAAATAGTTGAGAAGCTTTTCGGCCAGAAGTTCTATTGCTTCCTGGATGGGTACTCCGGATATAATCAAATACCCATCCATCCCGATGACCAGGCCAAAACCACTTTTACATGTCCTTATGGGACATTTGCATTCCGTCGAATGCCGTTTGGTCTGTGTAATGCACCCGCTACCTTTCAACGGTGCATGATGAGCATCTTTTCGGACATGGTTGGAGAATCTGTAGAGATATTCATGGATGATTTCTCCATCTTTGGTCAATCATTCGAAAGTTGTTTGGGTCAGCTTGAAAGTGTGTTAAAAAGATGCACCGAAACTAATCTAGTGCTTAGTTAGGAGAAGAGCCATTTCATGGTTCGAGAGGGAATTGTATTAGGACACGTCGTTTCTGAAAAAGGATTTGAGGTTGACCGTGCCAAGGTGCAAATAATTTCAACCCTTCCTCCTCCCACTAACATTAAAGCTGTGCAATCTTTTCTTGGTCATGCAGGGTTCTACAGGCGATTTATTAAAGATTTCAGTGCTATATCAAAGCCTCTTTGTAATTTACTCTCAAAAGAGGCACGATTTGACTTTAATGAATCATGTCTTAAAGCATTCAATATGCTTCAGCAAAAGCTTGTAGAAGCCCCAATTCTGCAGTCACCCGATTGGTCGAAGCCTTTCGAGATCATGTGTGACGCGAGCGATTATGCCGCTGGGGCGGTTCTGGGACAACGGGTTGATAAGAAACCCGTTGTGATCTTTTATGCTAGTAAGACTTTTTCAGAAGCTCAAATGAATTACACCACTACTGAAAAGGAATTGCTAGCCGTGGTTTTTGCTCTCGATAAGTTCCGTTCATATATTTGGGGGCATTCTAAGGTGATAGTATTTTCAGATCATAGTGCCTTGAAACATTTATTAACCAATAAAGAGACAAAACCGAGGTTGCTTAGGTGGATTCTGCTGTTACAAGAATTTAATCTGGAAATACGGGATAAAAAGGGGTCAGAAAATGTGTTGGCCGACCATTTGTCCAGGATTATCCCTCCTCCGTTCAATCCATCTGACGTGATTAAAGAAAGCTTTCCTGATGAAAGCTTATTCCAAGTTTCTAAGATCCCTTGGTATGCAAACATTGTTAACTACCTTGTAGTTAAAAAGCTTCCGGATTACTGGTCCAAACAACAAAGACAATACTTCTTTTCTCAATTGAAGCATTATTTTTGGGAGGATCCGGATCTTTATAAAGTGTGTGCTGACCAAGTTGTTAGGAGGTGTATTCCCGATGACGAACATATGGACATATTGGCTCATTTCCATTCTTATACGTGTGGGGGACACTTTGGTGCGACGAAAACTGGGCACAAAGTCCTGCAGAGCGGCTTCTTTTGGCCGACCATATTCAAGGATGCACAGTCTTTTGTGAAAGCATGTACTCGTTGCCAACAAGTTGGTGGGATTTCAAGGCGTGATCAGATGCCTATGAATCCAATACTTGTTGTTGAGATCTTTGACGTGTGGGGTATTGATTTTATGGGACCATTCCCTACCTCCCATGGTAATATGTATATTTTGGTGGCAGTTGACTATGTCTCTAAGTGGGTAGAAGCTGAGGCTACAAGAACAAATGACCATAGTGTAGTTCTTAAGTTTGTTAAGAAAAATATATTTGCTAGGCATGAAATCCCCAATGCCATCATTAGTGATGGGGGTTCCCACTTTAAGAACTTCAAATTTGGAAAGTTATTGAAACACTATGGGGTTAATCATAGAATAGCTACTCCTTATCACCCACAGACTAGTGGACAGGTAGAAGTATCTAATAGGGAGATTAAGCGAATATTAGAAAAGACCGTTCGTAGTGATAGGAAGGATTGGTCCCTGAGGTTAGATGATGCCTTGTGGGCATATAGGACGGCTTTTAAGACCCCTATTGGAATGTCACCGTATAGGTTGGTATATGGCAAGGCGTGTCATTTACCAGTTGAGATTGAGCATAGGGCTGAGTGGGCAATTAAGCAGGTTAATATGGACTTAGATAATGCTGGTAATTCTAGGAAACTTCAATTATCTGAATTAGATGAGATTAGACGTGATGCTTATGAGAGTGCCCGAATTTATAAGGAGAAAACTAAGGCTTTTCATGACCGACACATCACCAAGAAATCTTTCTCTGTGGGTCAAAAATTTTGGTTATTCAATGTTAGACTTAAGCTCTTTCCAGGAAAATTAAGAAGTAAATGGACGGGTCCATACGTTGTGACTCAAGTCTCTCCACATGGAGCCATTGAAATAAAAAATATGGTAGGTGGAGAGCCGTTTAAAGTCAATGGACACCGTTTGAAGCCGTATGTTGTGTTGGATAGTGATCATATGGCCACGGTTGATGTGGTTTACATGGAACCACTCCAACCGTCTCAATAGCTCCAATGAGTTATGTCGGGCTGACGACGTTAAAATTAGCGCTTCGCGGGAGGCAACCCGTGGGTTGTAATGTGTGTGTATGTTCTTTCTAGTTTATTGTTCTTTTTATTTTCTAATTTTTGTGTGTGTTAAAAACTTTGTGGGTGTGTTCACTACAAACCCTCACGAGACTAAACTCGTCCACTCGGGCTACCGAGTGGTTTAAAAGGCTTGTTGCATGCGCTAAATGCAACCGTGATTCCTACGAAAGTGAGTTAGGTTTTTGTGTGTGTGTGTTTGTCAAAGTGATTTTTAACCAAAATTTCAACTTAAAGTTTTTACATTGGGGACAATGCAATGCTTTAAGTTGAGAGGGGTGTCACATGTATTACATGTTTTTGTGTGAAATTGTGGTAAAAAAATATTTGATTTTTGTGCTAATTGGATGTGGAAGTTTCTTCTACATATATTTGTTGAGTGTTTGCAGATTCTGAAGATTAGCTTGTGGATGACTTATTGGAGCAAACCAGAAGACCCAACCATGATTATAAGGTGCACCCGATTTCATTGTATAATTTGGTTATAAATTGATTTGATAGTTTGCATGTAGTTAGGCATATGTATATTTAGTAGATGATCAAACCATACCCGATTGAATTTCCTCACTTATGTTTGCTTAAAACGGGAAGAAAGTTAAAATAATATAATATGAAATATAATAATGTAATAGTTGGGTTAGGACACTTAAATTGATCTTATCTGGCTTGTCACCCGCGCACGGTGGCCATAGAAAAAAGTTGGGGAACTGTCATAATTATTGGTGGTAGTCATATGCTGGGCTTGCCTATATGATTCGTCACCCGCGCAAGGTGATATTTTAGTTGTTAGCATGGGTCAGACGTCGATTTTTATGATGGATAGCATTGCACTTAGCTGAGACAATTTTATGTGAAATAACCCGATCCTTGTATTGTTGATAATGATATTAGGAAGGTTGGTTTAATTTAGTGCATTAACTAATCAGACTATGTGGTAGATAACTCCATCATATGATATACCAGTAGGCACGAAGCATAACTGTTCCCATTTAATTAAAACGAACTAATAACCGGTTCCCGTGTGCCGATGTGTCTTAGTATGCATCTATAGGATAGATATTCATACTCTCAAATGATTGGTCTTTATATCAACCTTAAAAGGAGTGTATAAAGCATTCGGGATGACATGTATAAGAAACGGTCCCGGATGGCTAAAAAAGGAGCTTATGTATGGTATGAGAAAAATGCTTGAAATATGAAGTAAAATTCAAATGCAAAAAAAAAAAAAAAAAAAAAAAAAAAAAAAAAAAAAAAAAAAAGGTTGCGCTTAAAGTGATGTATGAGAGCTAATGTGCTCTTAAAAAGTTTGCTCCTATGGAATAAAAACTCCGATATTATAGAAGGTATAAAAACTCCGCAGGAAAAGAAAATGCGGCTGAGCTTACAAAGCCCAGTGAACAGATATAGCAAAACAAAAACTAAACAGAACATAAATACGAAATGAACAAAGAAACGAATAACAAAATCATAGCGGAATGAGAATAATGAATCATTGAGGATTCTGTAGAAACACAAATATACAGAAATCCGGAAGAACAAATAGCAATCAAGAACAACACATAGCAGATTGATGGCACGTACCCAAACACATCAAAATAACCAGACATTCAATACATTCAGATAGTAGAGCTCAAATAAGCCAAACGGAATATCTAAAGGCGAACAGAAACACTTTCTAGAAATAATCATAGCATTCATACAAATTAATCAACCTACATTTAACACACTTGATTCAATATTGTAGCAGCGGAAATAGCAGTCAAATCATGGCAGTCTCACAAGCAAATAGAAAACATAGTAGACATACTGTAACTAAATAGAAAAAGACATAACATAGCCATTAGCAATTACCAGAACAGATATCATAAGCTAAACCATTTCCCATATCAAATCTTAACATAAACAAAGTCTAAACATAGCAGATCAATTATAGACAAATAGGTATATTAACGAATAATGAAGATTCACAATATTAACTGAACAGATTATATGGAAAGAACTTACAGAACAAACAAATACCCACTAGCATAGTCATCTTGCAGATCAACGAATTTACATAACGATAAACTAACATAACATCAGATGACAGCATATGAATCATATTTAAACATGTTAATCATAACCTAGCGAAATAGACGGTAGTCACATAAACATACAAAAGCATAAACACATATAATAACGTATAATACGCCTAGCACATAATTATAAACACTTGAACATACCGAATCATAACCAGAATACTTAACATAGAAATAACAGATAAGGGTTTAGTTAAACTACCACGAGCCCAGAACATATCATATCAGAAATAACTACTTATATAGAAATAATCTCAGAAAATAATTGGGAGTAGCTAGCTCCCAGAATTTTGGGAAGACGCGTATTGCACACGACATCATTCACCAGACAATTCATATCGGATAACAGATCAGATCTAGGATGCATCCATACGCCCCACAAACATATATTGGTAATATAATATAACTTGAGCTCATAACAGATAACAGATAAGGGACGTGGCAGAACTTCACTCTACTGCCCTAGAGTCATGTCAGAGGTGCATCACTGACACGGACATGGAACCCCCATGACTAGTTAATATTTGGCTCGGGTGTCAAACTATCTTAGGTCAAAATAAATTGTCATAAATGACATAGATCATAATCAACACAAGGTCACAGATAACATATCAGATAGTTCATATCATAAGGTTCCTATTCAGATATTCAGAAGTCAGAAGTTCATATCACAATCGCAAATCATACATTCATATTTAGAAGTTCATAATTAAACTTAGTGAGGTTCAACAAACATGCATACCAGAGTCTTCATAATACAAGTTCAAAACAGATATTGCATGGTTCAATAAAACAGAAGTTCAGATAAGCAACAGATCACACAATCAGAAAAGGGTTCATAGCAATGGCATCGGGAACCCTAATAAGTAAAAGAGGAAAAACTAACGAAAAGAACATCATAAGGAACCTTTACCGAAAAGGTCAGAATATATGTACCTTAAAGCAAATGAGAGAAAAGCAAACGAATGAGTGAATCACGAAGATGTAACGTCGCGTCTCCTTCAACGAATCTACACGGATTATGATTTATTTAATACTTGTTAGCATCATTAAGTTATAACAGATTCATCGCATTAACATTCTTAGAGATGTAATTATATTCTTATTCTTAGTGACGGACGGCATTACGACATTTTAGAGTCTTAATCATTAATTAGCCAAACTTATGGGTTGCCAATGACAAATCGTAAACTTAAGGGTTTAATATGACAAATATCTTATTTGAGGACTTATATCATCAGCATTCAAAGTATAGGGTTTATAAATGTCAAGAACGGTTTTTAAGACTCTCTTTCAAAACAGTTTACACAAACTTCTATACCTTACGTGATTGACCGAGACTCACATGTAACATTGTTCGAATACAACTTAATGAGACCATGCATACTCTAATTTAATTCATGACACTTAACTTCTTGCATAAAATCATAACTCACGCATGTTTACCACACTTAGTACTAGCTCATTATACGCTAAATCAACGGGTATTAATGACCCCAGAACTTACTATTTTCACATGAAATAATGAATCAACACACCAAGCCTCTTAACCCTAATCGTCTTCCATTAATGTTCTAGGGTTTTTCCCAATCTTTTATTATCATTTTAATACGCATTTAATTGACATGTTACTTCTTTTAATGACTCATTACTTGACCTAGCACGTATGAAAAACAACCTTTCTTTTTATGCTTCACCATGCACGTTTATGATTTCATGTGACAATAAAAGTTACTTATTATCCGGATTAGATACACATCGACACACACACGCACAATAGCTTCGAATAGATATGGACACTTACTACGTTTACAAATCGACAAGCTCACTTGACTCACAACACACGCGCATGATACACGGTTCACAAATCACTTGGTTCGGTTCACACATCACTTAGGGTTTAGGTTTTGCATGCTCTTTACTCATTTAACACCCGTCCACAAACACTCACATGATTCGGCTAATACATATGTTTCGGCTTCCATGTTTTACGCAAACCCTAGCTCTTCTACGTACTTTACATATTCACGTTTGCATGTTTATACACATAACCGATTCATATATATATCACTTGTTCAACTCATGTGGCTCGACTTATACTTATGGTCCGATTACACATATATCGACACACCATTTTAAGGCTTTACGTTTGCATGATTTACAAATACTTAAACGCGTTACATGTTCATTCATATTGTTTGTTTCGTTTTCATATGGTTCGACAAGGACACAAGCTTTGATTAAAACAAAACATGTTACAACATATAATAACGTTAGATGTATCAAAGTGAGACGAGAAGAATATGTTTATACCTTAGCCTTGCTCGTTGGAACCAAACTCTCGACACCAAGGAGGGAGGCAGTCGGCCGAATAGAAAAAGAAAAAGAGAAACAAAAGAAATACCTAACTTGCAAAAAACTAGGGTTCCAAATTGTGTTAAGATATTTGTATTTATAGGTGGTACAAATTCGGTTAGGGTTTTTAGATGGGGTGGGTTTCGGCTTGGGTCCAACCGAACAAACAACCCACGCCCTTTTTGGGCTCTCGGTGTCTTGATCCAACCGAACACAAACACACGCCCATCTTGGGCTCAACAAGAAACGAAATAAGGCCCAAACGATTTAGCGAGACGTTTAACTTTCGTCGTACAATGTCGATCACGTACACATATTAGTTAAGTTTTTAATTATTCGTAAGTTAGGTTTTAATTTCGTTAAACGAACGTTAGTATATTTTACGTATTTTAAAATTTTGATTGTGAGGGTAAAATAGTCTTTCAATACGTTTTATATTTTTAGGGTTTTACAACTCTCCCCTCCTAAAAAGAAAATTGTGTCCTCGAAATTGGACAAGACGGACAGAACGACAACAATTGTAGATTTCGGATCTTCAAGGAACATATGAAAAACGTTAAACCCATCTCGAAACAAACGGATTCTTATCAAAATCCTCAAACTCATATTTTTCAGAAATCAAATCAATAATCAAATACTTATAACAGATAATCATATACTTATTAACGTATTGGCAGAAAACAGATGAGATGCAGAAAGTCAAACAACACGCTCTAACTTATTCAGGTATCCAATGATGAAAATAACGCATGCATAGACAGAACGAGTCCTAACGGCCTTACTAATCGCAGAAAATCAAACTAAAAGGATTTAATATTTCTCAAACACTTCACGAATTATCCAATGATCATAATAAGGGTACACGGAGACGTACACATTTAGAGCAAACATAGAAATCCATAGTTCACACAAATCATAACCACTTCGGTCTAAGAAGCACAAAACTTACACGTAACAGATATCGACGAAAATCTCACAATTAGGTACAGAATTTCTAACCAACATGAGGAGTGCTAGATAACAGATACAAGTCAAAGTCCATTCACGTATCAACCACAGGCATTTCCCAGACGTCATATAATTTCAATAAGTTCAAATTATATGATCTCGGTATTATCACGTTGATCAGGCGTCATAATACTTGCATCACATAACAAGTTCTTATTGTCATCATATTCGGTCCCGGGTCATGGCATAACACATAACCAGAATCACAACAAAACATATCACACACAGATAACATACAGATAGCAAGTAACATACTATAACAGACCAGATTCACATGAGTATACCATCATGATGGTCATACTTTTATTTCAAGCTATGATTAAGCAACATCATTAAGAAAACAAATAGCAGACAAAACTTATGAGGACTAACGGAAACTTAACGAATCTTTCAGAAAGAAACACAAACAGGAACTATACTTCAAAATTTTGTTTTATTCCCACTAATCAAACAAAATTTGCAAAATCACCATAAGATGAACTTCCAAAACAAAACTTAATAATCCCAGATTCAATCATCTAAATGAAAACAAAAGGACCTAAACTCAAAATCCAATGTCAGAAATTTCTCATAGAGAGGCAACAAATCAGGAGTGCACATTTCTATTCTTGTATCGGATTAAACCTACTAGAAGCCGTAGACTCTAGATCCGAGTCCACCTCGTATTCTTCCTCATCTTCTTCTTCCTCCTCTTCCTCCTCACTTATCCATCCGTTCTTATTTCCTTCGCGCTGCGGTAATAAGCGGCTAGCAAAGTCATTTCTCCGATTCCTCTCTTCCTCTTCCGGCACACGGTCCACGAAAGCATACAAATCGCGACTCCTAGTCCAACCTACTCCTCCATCTTCAAAGAACTCGGGACATCTATCATGATACCTAGTGGTGAAACCTTGGTTGTCAACAATTTTAGTTTCGTACTCCTTTACTACTTTTCCGTCTACGTCCTTTAAGGTCAGCTTCTCCTCAATTGTGCATGGCCACATACTAGCCGGAACTTGTACCCTCCTGTTGGTCCGCTTCACTCTACCAAACCTCTTGCAGCCTTTAGCAATAACAACGGTCCACCTCATCCTCTCCTTATGTTGCCTAGCTGGTCCTTGTTTGCTCCTATCAGGTGAACTAGAACGACGAGGGATAACCATCTAAAAGAATAACCAACTATTAGCAAGGTCTAAGTACGATAGTGGACGCAAAGAAAATATGCAGAAGGGAAAATCCTAAATCTACCCAATCCTCACAGGTCATAGCCTAAGCTCTAAGGGTCCTAAAACCTAGGCTCTAATACCATAATTGTAACTCCCCAACCCGACAAGGGCAAAGATATAACAAATACAGTTTCATATCAGAACCTTCAGTACTATACAATAGCGGAAGCCTTTACAAACTTTACAAAAGAAGATATAAATAACTTAATAATCAAAAATAAATCTAAGATCCCTATTCAAAATCTTGCTCTCGTCTCCACTCTCAACCCAAATCAGCTATCCCATAAGCTCATCTTGAACGCTTAATACCTGCCGTAGGAAAAGAAAATACGGCTGAGCTTACAAAGCCCAGTGAACAGATATAGCAAAACAAAAACTAAACAGAACATAAATACGAATTGAACAAAGAAACGAATAACAAAATCATAGCGGAACGAGAATAATGAATCATTGAGGATTCTGCAGAAACACAAATATACAGAAATCCGGAAGAACAAATAGCAATCAAGAACAACACATAGCAGATTGATGGCACGTACCCAAACACATCAAAATAACCAGACATTCAATACATTCAGATAGTAGAGCTCAAATAAGCCAAACGGAATATCTAAAGGCGAACAGAAACACTTTCTAGAAATAATCATATCATTCATACAAATTAATCAACCTACATTTAACACACTTGATTCAATATTGTAGCAGCGGAAATAGCAGTCAAATCATGGCAGTCTCACAAGCAAATAGAAAACATAGTAGACATACTGTAACTAAATAGACAAAGACATAACATAGCCATTAGCAATTACCAGAACAGATATCATAAGCTAAACCATTTCCCATATCAAATCTTAACATACACAAAGTCTAATCATAGCAGATCAATTATAGACAAATAGGTATATTAACGAATAATGAAGATTCACAATATTAACTGAACAGATTATACGGAAAGAACTTACAGAACAAACAAATACCCACTAGCATAGTCATCTTGCAGATCAACGAATTTACATAACGATAAACTAACATAACATCAGATGACAGCATATGAATCATATTTAACATGTTAATCATAACCTAGCGAAATAGACGGTAGTCACATAAACATACAAAAGCATAAACACATATAATAACGTATAATAGGCCTAGCACATAATTATAAACACTTGAACATACCGAATCATAACCAGAATACTTAACATAGAAATAACAGATAAGGGTTTAGTTAAACTACCACGAGCCCAGAACATATCATATCAGAAATAACTACTTATACAGAAATAATCTCAGAAAATAATTGGGAGTAGCTAGCTCCCAGAATTTTGGGAAGACGCGTATTGCACATGTCATCATTCACCAGACAATTCATATCGGATAACAGATCAGATCTAGGATGCATCCATACGCCCCACAAACATATATTGGTAATATAATATAACTTGAGCTCATAACAGATAACAGATAAGGGACGTGGCAGAACTTCACTCTACTGCCCTAGAGTCATGTCAGAGGTGCATCACTGACACGGACATGGAACCCCCATGACTAGTTAATATTTGGCTCAGGTGTCAAACTATCTTAGGTCAAATAAATTGTCATAAATGACATAGATAATAATCAACACAAGGTCACAGATAACATATCAGATAGTTCATATCATAAGGTTCCTATTCAGATATTCAGAAGTCAGAAGTTCATATCACAATCGCAAATCATACATTCATATTTAGAAGTTCATAATTAAACTTAGTGAGGTTCAACAAACATACATACCAGAGTCTTCATAATACAAGTTCAAAACAGATATTGCATGGTTCAATAAAACAAAAGTTCAGATAAGCAACAGATCACACAATCAGAAAAGGGTTCATAGCAATGGCATCGGGAACCCTAATAAGTAAAAGAGGAAAAACTAACGAAAAGAACATCATAAGGAACCTTTACCGAAAAGGTCAGAATATCTGTACCTTAAAGCAAATGAGAGAAAAGCAAACGAATGAGTGAATCACGAAGATGTAACGTCGCGTCTCCTTCAACGAATCTACACGGATTATGATTTATTTAATACTTATTAGCATCATTAAGTTATAACAGATTCATCGCATTAACATTCTTAGAGTTGTAATTATATTCTTATTCTTAGTGACGGACGGCATTACGACATTTTAGAGTCTTAATCATTAATTAGACAAACTTATGGGTTGCCAATGACAAATGGTAAACTTAAGGGTTTAATATGACAAATATACTATTTGAGGACTTATATCATCAGCATTCAAAGTATAGGGTTTATAAATGTCAAGAACGGTTTTTAAGACTCTCTTTCAAAACAGTTTACACAAACTTCTATACCTTACGTGATTGACCGAGACTCACATGTAACATTGTTCGAATACAACTTAATGAGACCATGCATACTCTAATTTAATTCATGACACTTAACTTCTTGCATAAAATCATAACTCACGCATGTTTACCACACTTAGTACTAGCTCATTATACGCTAAATCAACGGGTATTAATGACCCCAGAACTTACTATTTTCACATGAAATAATGAATCAACACACCAAGCCTCTTAACCCTAATCGTCTTCCATTAATGTTCTAGGGTTTTTCCCAATCTTTTATTATCATTTTAATACGCATTTAATTGACATGTTACTTCTTTTAATGACTCATTACTTGACCTAGCACGTATGAAAAACAACCTTTCTTTTTATGCTTCACCATGCACGTTTATGATTTCATGTGACAATAAAAGTTACTTATTATCCGGATTAGATACACATCGACACACACACGCACAATAGCTTCGAATAGATATGGACACTTACTACGTTTACACATCGACAAGCTCACTTGACTCACAACACACGCGCATGATACACGGTTCACAAATCACTTGGTTCGGTTCACACATCACTTAGGGTTTAGGTTTTGCATGCTCTTTACTCATTTAACACCCGTCCACAAACACTCACATGATTCGGCTAATACATATGTTTCGGCTTCCATGTTTTACGCAAACCCTAGCTCTTCTACGTACTTTACATATTCACGTTTGCATGTTTATACACATAACCGATTCATATATATATCACTTGTTCAGCTCATGTGGCTCGACTTATACTTATGGTCCGATTACACATATATCGACACACCATTTTAAGGCTTTACGTTTGCATGATTTACAAATACTTAAACGCGTTACATGTTCATTCATATTGTTTGTTTCGTTTTCATATGGTTCGACAAGGACACAAGCTTTGATTAAAACAAAACATGTTACAACATATAATAACGTTAGGTGTATCAAAGTGAGACGAGAAGAATATGTTTATACCTTAGCCTTGCTCGTTGGAACCAAACTCTCGACACCAAGGAAGGAGGCAGTCGGCCGAATAGAAAAAGAAAAAGAGAAACAAAAGAAATACCTAACTTGCAAAAAACTAGGGTTCCAAATTGTGTTAAGATATTTGTATTTATAGGTGGTACAAATTCGGTTAGGGTTTTTAGATGGGGTGGGTTTCGGCTTGGGTCCAACCGAACAAACAACCCACGCCCTTTTTGGGCTCTCGGTGTCTTGATCCAACCGAACACAAACACACGCCCATCTTGGGCTCAACAAGAAACGAAATAAGGCCCAAACGATTTAGCGAGACGTTTAACTTTCGTCGTACAATGTCGATCACGTACACATATTAGTTAAGTTTTTAATTATTTGTAAGTTAGGTTTTAATTTCGTTAAACGAACGTTAGTATATTTTACGTATTTTAAAATTTTGATTGTGAGGGTAAAATAGTCTTTCAATACGTTTTATATTTTTAGGGTTTTACAACTCTCCCCTCCTAAAAAGAAAATTTTGTCCTCGAAATTGGACAAGACGGACAGAACGACAACAATTGTAGATTTCGGATCTTCAAGGAACATATGAAAAACGTTAAACCCATCTCGAAACAAACGGATTCTTATCAAAATCCTCAAACTCATATTTTTCAGAAATCAAATCAATAATCAAATACTTATAACAGATAATCATATACTTATTAACGTATTGGCAGAAAACAGATGAGATGCAGAAAGTCAAACAACACGCTCTAACTTATTCAGGTATCCAATGATGAAAATAACGCATGCATAGACAGAACGAATCCTAACGGCCTTACTAATCGCAGAAAATCAAACTAAAAGGATTTAATGTTTCTCAAACACTTCACGAGTTATCCAATGATCATAATAAGGGTACACGGAGACGTACACATTTAGAGCAAACATAGAAATCCATAGTTCACACAAATAATAACCACTTCGGTCTAAGAAGCACAAAACTTACACGTAACAGATATCGACGAAAATCTCACAATTAGGTACAGAATTTCTAACAAACATGAGGAGTGCCAGATAACAGATACAAGTCAAAGTCCATTCACGTATCAACCACAGGCATTTCCCAGACGTCATATAATTTCAATAAGTTCAAATTATATGATCTTGGTATTATCACGTTGATCAGGCGTCATAATACTTGCATCACATAACAAGTTCTTATTGTCATCATATTCGGTCCCGGGTCATGGCATAACACATAACCAGAATCACAACAAAACATATCACACACAGATAACATACAGATAGCAAGTAACATACTATAACAGACCAGATTCACATGAGTATACCATCATGATGGTCATACTTTTATTTCAAGCTGTGATTAAGCAACATCATTAAGAAAACAAATAGCAGACAAAACTTATGAGACTAACGGAAACTTAACGAATCTTTCAGAAAGAAACACAAACAGGAACTATACTTCAAAATAAGGCCCAAACGATTTAGCGAGACGTTTAACTTTCGTCGTACAATGTCGATCACGTACACATATTAGTTAAGTTTTTAATTATTCGTAAGTTAGGTTTTAATTTCGTTAAACGAACGTTAGTATATTTTACGTATTTTAAAATTTTGATTGTGAGGGTAAAATAGTCTTTCAATACGTTTTATATTTTTAGGGTTTTACAGAACTGATGATGAATCAGAAGTCACCGACAACAATATCAAAAACACCACCTCTATGCAGCAACTTAGTCTCTCCAACAGTAATGGTAAGTTTCCTTATCTGAATAAGGAAGAGTGTGATCTGTGGACCATGAAGATGCAGAACTGGATCTCCAATATTGATTGGAATCTGTGGGAGATTGTGAAGAATGGAAACAGTCTGAAGAAGACTATCCCGGATCTTGATGGTAAGTTTACCATTGCTCTTCCCAAAACTGCTGAAGAGATTCTAGCTGTGCAAAGAGAGCACAAAGTAAGAACCATCCTTCTTCAATCTATTCCTGAAGATCACTTGGGTGATTTTCACCACATGGTTGATGCAAAGGACATCTGGATGGCTCTTAAAGCAAGGTTTGGTGGAAATGAAGAGTCCAGGAGAATGAGGAAGTTCATGCTGAGACAACACTTCCAAGAGTTCAATATCTCTGAAGAATAAGGTATCCACAAGGGATACGACAGGTTTCACAAGATTCTGAGTCAGCTAAACCAGCTAAATGCAAAGCCTGACAATGATGATTGCAATTCAAAGTTCCTACGATCTTTGCCTCCATCATGGTTACATGTGAGTATAGCCCTTAAAGCTAAAGGTGGGCTGGACATGCTCACTTATGATGAGCTGTACAACAAACTCAGATCTCTTGAACCTGATGTCAGATCTCCCTACCGTGCATCCTCTTCTAGTCATTCAGCCTTTGTTAGGACATCTCACTCCAATATGATGATGCATGCTTCAAGTCCGTCTTACTTACCATCATCATCTTATCGTACTACTCCATCACATCTTCAAGCTAAAACTGGCAGTATATTGGAGGATGTTCTTCATTCATTTGTTGCTGATTATGATACTCAGTAGCATCTTGTCTATGAAGATTTTGATCAGGTGGACCCTCTTGAGATGGAGGAGATGAAACTGAAATGGCAGGTGGCCATGCTTTCAGTAGATATCAAGAGGTTTGAGGAGAAGGCAGGAAGAAAGTTTGGCTTCAAGGGAAAGGATCTAGCTCGCTTTGACAGGAGAAAGGTCAAGTGTTTCTCTTGTCACCAGATGAGTCATTTCTCAAGGGAATGCAAAGACAGGAAGAGTGGAGAGGGAGCTAACTACAATTCCTATCAGCAGAATCAGAAGGGAGCTAGCACTTCAGCAGATCTTGTCACCTTGGATGAACAGGTCAACTGGGTTGCACATGAACATGTGAATGAGGAAGCTGCTGATACTGAGAAGCTTGGATTGCTGGCCAGATGTACATCAGAAGATAGGCATGATCAGTTTGCCTTGAAGGGACTTTCTCAGGTACAAAACTGTATATTTGGTTGTAGTGAAAGATACAATGAACTTAAAGAAGCTTATGATATTATGAAACCTAAATACAATGAATGCTATGTTGATAATGAAGCTTATAAACTTTTGTTAAAAACATTAGAAAGACAAAAGGTATGGTTTCAAAAGAATCAGATAGCTTATGAAGAAAAAATTAAGGTGCTACAATTTTGTTAGATATTAGTTTTCACATACACATCAAACCATAACACAAAGTGGCGTATGAATGAGGTTCTAGAGAGAGAAAGTTAGAGGTTTAGGGAACTTAGTAAGAGAAAGTGAAAGATATTATTATGAGCTCCAACTCTCTACCTTGGAAGGTAGAGAGTATTTATAGTCTTACATAAATCGCCACACATCGGGCTGTGGATCAGGCATACAGTGGGTAAAGACCCGTCCGTCCTCCACGGTGTTACTTAACTAAGTACTACTTAACTTAAAATAACTACGACTACGAGCTTTCTAACGATTACATATACTTGAGGTGACCGACTCTTTAATACCTGGAATTTCTAATTCCTAACAATCTCCCCCTAAGGGAGGTCACCTCAATCATGTACCAAAATTACATTGAATACAAATAGATATTACATTAATAAAATGTTCTTGCATTCTTGATGTAGTCCTTTGTTCCTAAGCTCGTAGTCATTGATTCTTCACATTGCATGTTTGGTTACTTCAAGTGGAGGTCTTTTACTGATCCACGTGATAGTAAATTTGAGCCAGCTATAGAGATCATCAGCAATCAAAGATCTCTGTGACATCCATTGTGGTGTTGGTATTATGTGATGTTGTGACATTCGGACCGACATGCTCACATTCTGGATCATGATATCTTCTCATCAGAGTAGCGGAAGCCTTTGTTGAATCATGATATTGGCAGCAGCGTAGCAGAAGCATGGAGTGAAAATATCAGAGTCATTGATGCACTAATCATGATTTCTTTATAGATGAATGTGTTAAGTGAGCATGCGGCTATGGATTGACCGCTTCATTCTGATCAGCTGCAAACGTCGGGCGTACCTGCATACAGCAGTTAGCAATAAATCGCACGAAAGTGTCTTTGATCACTTTCGTTGAATTGAGGTACACGGCCCACGGTTCCCCGTTGATCAGTACATGTACTGCCTGTGATCAGGTATAATTCCGAAGAATTTCCTTGACAGGGTTTCGCAGCTGCTCTAGCTGTTCTCAAACCGGAACATCTCAAAGAAGATAACACGGAGTGAGTGAACCAGCGAATTATAAGTCCACTGATTGATGAAAAGAGATTTGAAAAACAATCGTGTATTGCTCAATAGAAATTTTTTTAGCAATACAACGAAGGTTTTATTGAAAATCAATTATCAATTATAAAAACACCTTTTGGTTTGAAGAATGAGTACACGGTCGATGTGCTGAAGAAAAGAGTTGTTAAGCACAAAGACTGGTTTTTCAAAGGTATCCGTCAATCCATAACCTGAACCAGGATTGATTCAAGAGATTGAATCGCCCCATTGTTTCTGTTCAGTTGTCACATGGTTGATCCATATAATAAATCTCACATGCCACCTACCATGAGCTTGTTTGATGTTGGCTCCAGAAGGCTTTCCATCTTCATTGTGAATATGTATACACATTACTCAGATGTTCTGGCAATACCACAAGGATAATGCGTAGGACTCCAGATATAATCTCTCTTTCCACATTGTGTGAAACAGAGAGTCTTCATTGAAAGTGTCCTAATGAGATTTATTGATGATCTCGTGGCTCTAGACTCAATTTGTGCATATTTGGATCCTGTGCCGGAGACTAGGGAGAGGGTCTCCTTCTTCAATATCAACAATCTCTAAGAGAAAGTCGATAGATAATGTCGGTACCCTGTGAGAATGAAGCAAGTCCTTTTAAGAGGAACTTGAGTGGTTTGGAAAGTTGAAGTGCAGTGCGTCACTGGGTCCATGACGTCTTGTCTTCAATACCGATGTTACCATCAGTAGCATATGAAGTGAACCCGGTTTCTGCCCTAAGGTTGAATAAATTGAGGGCTATTTGTTTTCACCCTTTTCTCATTCAAATCTTTTTAATTCTTCAACCCCTTCAGTGCTTACCGAGACTTCATAGCAAGAACCTTGTTGGGTTTGTTCCAGTACTTGCTCTGTCTCAGTCCGCACTCTTCCCATATCTCACTTTTCTCCTTTTATCATCATACCTAAGGACTTCTACACTAACTAGTGGATTTTCCCTAGGTAGATCCCTCCGGTTCTGGCGGATCATGGGAACCAATACCTAACCTTATCATCCTTATACACCGTACATAAAGTAAAGTTGGTCGGTCTATTTGGTATTGTTCATCTGCCATTGGAACCAATTGAAAACCATTTGAAAATCAATTCAGATACTTGTGATATATTATCAAAGCATTTTGTACCTGAATTGTTTTTGATAATTTTAGAACGAGAACTCCCCCTCAACATGTGCATCAAGTATTAGAAAATGTTTTACACACAGAGGCAAGAGGAAGAATTTACTTCTTTGATTACCGTTTTCTAAAAGATATCAACATCACTTCCCTGATCAAATCAAGAAGATAAAGCATTTCCGGGAAGGATGAGGTTTTCATAAGTTTGCTCCCCCTCAATATGTGCCTCGAGATTAGAAAAGAGTTTTGCACATACTAGAAGGAACCTGCACAGTGAGATAAATGATCACGTTTCAAATCATCGGTTTAAGATAGATGCTCCCCCTCAACATGTGCATTGAAAATTTGAAATCGTTTGTCACATGTGGGAAGGACAGCATGTACATCCTTATAAAACCATTTACCGAATTATCAGTTTAAATCCAATTTAAATCACACATTCTCCCCCGATCACAATTATCAAATCATTTGAGATTTGTGATCTCTTATAGATTTAAATTGATTTTGAAAGCTTTTAAGGAGAAATGTGACTTGATTATGAAAGCGTTTGAACTGATAAGGATCGGATTTTAAGACTTTAAACTCCATTGATAAAACATGCATGTATATCTTTGGAAAACAATTTAATGCCAAATAACTTTTTAATTTAATTGAAATCATTCTCCCCCTCAATCAATGACATAGGTTGTTGATTGAGAGATAGAGATTTTGCAAATAAGTCCTGATGATTATCAAAAATAGAGACCGAGTTATTTTTCGAAGCAGTTAGTTTTCAGCAGATAAATGTTTATAGAATCAGAGCATGGAATTTGAAAGTATGGAAAAGCATAGCTCTGTTCATTCTTTGAAAAGCGGGTTACTGCCTGAAATGACAATAAACCATAGTTTCTCTTTCTCCCAAAAATAATTTTTAATTTTTTTGAATTTTTTTTTTTTTTTTTTTTTTAAATTCGAACAACATCTAAAGTCCCGTGTCATTCTTTGAATGACAGCATCAAGACCGTAGATATAATCGAATCGAGAGAAACATGACAAAATGACTATTTTTTGAAGATTTTTCAAATTTTTCAAATTTTTATGGATTTTGAAAGTTTTATATTTTTCCTATTTGATTTTTGAGAATAGATATATACAAGAGATAGATGAAGATAGACCTTTACTCTTCGTCTTCCTCCTGAAGACGTTTGAGTGTTTCTGGTTGAAGGCTTTTCAAGCCAAGACGTGGAAGAATAAACTCAAAACGTTCTCTTGGAAGAGCTTTGGTGAAGATGTCAGCTAACTGGTATTCAGACCTCACAAAATAGAGTTCCACCACACCTTTTTCTACTTGTTCCCTGATGAAATGATGTCGAATGTCGATATGCTTTGCTCTTGAGTGTTGAACATTGTTGCATGAGAGAGCAATAGCACTTTTATTATCACAATACAGAGGGATTTTGTTGAATACAAAGCCATAGTCAGATAATTGAGATCTCATCCATAAGATTTGAGCACAACAGGATGACATGGCTATGTATTCAGCCTCTGTAGAGGAAATAGAAGTACTCATTTGCTTCTTTGAAGACCAGCTCACAAGCTTATCACCCAAAAACTGAGCACCTCCAGACGTACTTCGACGTGTATCTTGACAACCTGCATGATCAGCATCTGCATAGGCCGTTAGTGACATACCGGTGTCCTTCGGGTACCATAGTCCCATATTGATGGTTCCTTGGAGATACCGAAAGACCCGTTTAACCGCTTCAAGGTGCTTTTTAGTAGGCTTAGACTGATATCTAGCACACATGCACACAGCGAACAAGATGTCTGGTCTACTAGCTGTGAGGTACATCAGGGATCCAATCATACTTTGATATTTCGTTTGGTCAATCATGATCCCTGAGTGGTCCTCATCTAGTTTGGTTCGGTCAATCATGGGGGTGTCAACAGGGTCACTTGAATCAAATCCAAATTTCTTTAAGATCTCTGTTGCATATTTAGATTGATTTATGAAAATGCCTCCGGGACTTTGTGAAATTTGTAATCCCAAGAAAAATGACATTTGTCCCATCATTGACATTTGAAATTTTGAACTCATTTCATTTGAAAAACGATCACATTCCATTGGGTCTGTCGAGGCAAAAATAATATCATCAACATAAATTTGAACATGAATTAAATGTTTGCCTGACTTCCTGGTGAACAATGTAGGATCAACTGCTCCTTTGCTGAATCCGGTTGATAGAAGAAACTTTGACAGTGTATCATACCATGCCCTTGGAGCTTGCTTTAAACCGTAAAGAGCCTTCTTCAAACGATAAACGTGAGTAGGATTCTCTTGATTCACAAATCCTTCAGGTTGGCTGACGTAGACGACTTCTTTAAGATCTCCGTTCAGAAATGCCGTCTTCACATCCATCTGATAGACTACCATGTTCTTACTAGTAGCATTAGCCAGAAAGATTCTGATTGCCTCGATTCGAGCAACTGGAGCAAAAGATTCTTCAAAGTCAATACCCTCCTCTTGACGGTATCCTTTAGCAACTAATCGAGCCTTGTTCTTCAACACATCACCATGCTCATCAAGTTTCACTTTGAAGATCCATTTAAGAGCAATAATCATAGCACAGTCTGGTGCAGGTACTAACTCCCATACATCAAGTCGATCAAACTCATGAATTTCATCTTGCATGGCATTGAACCAGCTATCTTCATTCATGGCGGTTTTAACATCTTTTGGTTCGATCTTAGATAGTACGGAGTTGAAGAAGCACCATAAGGCATCGGTTGCAAGTTGTTTCCGGGTTGATACAGGACGAGAGGGATTTCCAATGATGTTGTCTAATGGATGATCGTGAGTCCATTTTCTGAGGTGTTCATGTGGCAGTTGTTGAGGGACTGAGGTAGCTGAGTCGATGTCTCCTGAAGAAGATGGTTCTGATGATGATTCAGGAGCAAATATGTTTTCAAATGGAGCATCTTCAGGAGTAGCAAAGGGATTAACTTCATCATTGATGCCAGAAACATTTCCATGATGTACATTTGAAGAATGATGATTTGTTGATGAGACTGAAGGATCAGCATCAGGTGCTTCTTGACTTAAAGATATTGAGACTGAGGGATTGACTTCATTCACAGAAATAAGAGCATCCTCTGTTGTAGGGATCAACACCTCATTAGTAATTGAATCATACAGTTCATCAAACATAGGATCAAACAATTTCTTTAAATCATCTTCAAACGGAGGTACATATGGAGTTTCTTGAGAGGAGTTTGGAACAAGGGATGACCCAATGGGACTGTTTTGAGGTGCGGGTCCTGAGCTGGAGTGTCCAGGAGCCATTTGACCGGTCAGCTCATCAAACGTAACGTGAATTGTTTCCATGATATTTCGGGTTCTTTTGTTGTAGATTCGGTATCCCTTTTTGTTTGGTGCATATCCTACAAATACTCCAATGTCAGCTTTAGCCCTAAGTTTGCCTAAGTCTTGACCCTCATTAGTTGGATAACACAATGCACCAAACACATGAAGGAAAGAGAGATTAGGTTTTCTATTGTGGACAAGTTCATATGGAGTTTTTCCATGAACAGTGTGAATCAGGGAACGATTTTGTGTGTAGCATGCAGTGGCAATTGCTTCAGCCCAGAGAAACATTGGAACCTTTGAGTAACTCAGCATTGTTCTAGCGGCTTCTACAAGAGTTCGATTTCGTCTTTCAACTACACCGTTATGTTGAGGAGTTCGAGGAACACTTCTTTGATGGCTGATTCCAATGCTTTCATAGAAGTCACTAAGTTGTTTGTTAACAAACTCAGTTCCATTGTCTGTTCGGATAATTCTGACTGTTTTGTTGAGTCGAACCTGCAGCTGTTTGATGAGTTTGATGATGATATCAGGAGTTTCATCCTTTGTCCTTAAGAACTTGACCCAGGTGAATCTAGAGTAATCATCAACCACAACCAACACATATTTCTTACCAAAGATGTTCTGCACTCTCATTGGTCCACACAAATCCATATGAAGGGTATGAAGAACTTCTGTGACAAAGTTAGTAGGTTTGGGTTTATGGGCATACTTCTTGCTTTTTCCCAATTGACATGCTGAACAAAGATGATCCTTTTCGTACTTGAGTCTAGGTAAACCTACAACTAAGTCCTTTCTGGTGAGATCATTGATGGTGCCGAAGTTCAGGTGATTGAGACGACGATGCCATAACCATGACTTTGTTTTAGAAGCCTTTGATAACAAGCAGATTGGAGATGACCTCATCATGTCATCGATGGAGATGGTGTAAAGATTTGAGCCACGAGTTCCATTTAATAGTTCCTTACCATTAAGATCTCTAACAAAGCAGGTATGTTTTCTGAAGGCTACTTCTAGATCAGAATCACAGAATTGACCAACAGAGAACAGATTATGACCTAGACCTTCCACATAGTATACTCTAGAGATGACACTATCACCAACAACGTAATCTCCATAACCCATGATTGCACCGAAATGATCATTACCGAATCTAACAGTCCCGATGAATTTGCTCACGAAGTTCATGAGCCGCGACCGGTCTCCAGTCATATGCTAGGAACAGCCTGAGTCCAGGTACCACAGAACGATTTGAACGATCTGCAGTTGAACACAGACAAGAATGGATAACTGGATAATTGGGATCCCCATGCAAGAATGGGTTCCATTTGGTTAGTAGCAACAGTTGGAACACCCACATCAGAGAAACGAGCATTCATATCAGAAATTAAGGCACTGGATTCATTGTGAATAGTTGCAGTACTAGTGTCCGTATTAGCCATGTTCACAGTGTGCTCACTTCTTATGGGAATAGTTCTACCAGTAGGCATCCATTTTCTAGTGGGCATTGTCTGATTATTCTTATGACCAATAGGTATCCAATAAAAGCCTATCTTACTAAATGTTCTTCCTGTGGGTTTCCACTGTTTTCTAACTCTCATTCGTTTTTGCCTTTTTGCCTTTTTTGCATGAACATAAGCAACATTAACTGGACCATTATCGTCATTAGGAAAAACATTAACACCACATTCATGATTAGAAACAGAATTCAAGCAGACATCAGTACAAGGTTTGCAAATAGTATCAGAATTCGAATTAATTACAGTACGCCTATGGCTAATACTAGAATCAACACGATTCGTTTTATTCGATTCAAACTTAAAGTTCCTAGATTGTTCTTCTACTCTTTTCCAGTGCACATTCTTAGCTTGCGAGGTCCTATCATTCCTTGTATTGTCTTGAGACTTTGACCTGCTCCCTTTAATGTCACTGATTACTCCTGTTGAGGGAATGGGAACATTAGTTGGTTTTACTACTCTTTGCATCATCTGTTTAGATGTGCTGGGATCTGAACTACATGCAGGTGCACTAAGGTTCACTTTCTTAAAACTAGAGGTACTGAGATATGTACTCCTAGAAGACACACTTGAGTTCTCTTTCTTAGCATCGACAGATCTAGAATCTGAACTACTTAAAGGCACACTAAGGTTCACATTCAAAACATTGGGAATCGAATGCATATCATACTTGGCATTAGGCATCGAGCATGGAATCAAAGGATTAACTCTCTCACCTAATGACTTTGGGCATATTGTGATCAAGCATTCTAAGATTTCTTGAGATCGTTTGGCATATAAGCATGCATGTCCAATTGCATTATCATGAGGTTTCTCTAGCTTATCCTCTTCAACAATCTCACGCAGACATTCTAAGCAATCCTTAAGAGATGAGAAGTATGTTTGAATAGCAAGTTTGTTGTTCCTTAGATGAGGAGGTACATATGTCACAGACAAAGCATATTTATTACAAGAGTGAACCTTTGATACACCATTCTCCCCATTGGTCATTGGCATTTTCCCTTTTACCTGACTCTTCAGATTCTCAATTTCCTTTTGCAATGAAGCTATTTGTTCGTTATTTTTGTTACGAGTGACCTTAATTGATTCAAATAACTCATTGAAATGACGTTTAACCTTTTCATTTTCTTCTAGAAAACTTTCGTTTTCCTTTTGTAAAGCATTTACTAGGTTTTGAAGATGAAACGTTTGAGAATTCTGAGAATCTAAAGGAGGAGGCATTTGGGAGCCTGTCATATTGTTCGTTTGACCCTTTAATTGAGAGATTTGGGCTTTCAACTTTCTGATCGTGTTGCACTGAGCTTGAATCTGTTCATCAAGTTTGTTAATTTGAAAAACTGCATCAAACTCTGGAGCATCTGATGATGTCTTGATATTTGAAGTTTTGACATTTTCTTTAAGATGTTGATATTTTAGTTGTAAATTAAAATGCTCAACTTCTAATTTAGAAAAATGTTTAACCAAATTGTCGTGATCATCCAGTTCAATTTTCTCGTTTAGTTTAGAATTAGTTTTTTCAAGCTCAATGACACGATCATGGGAGACTTTCAGGGCAACAGATAGTTCATGAAATTTGGAAGCATTAATAGAGCAATTTGAAGCAGTAAAAAACATATCTTGAGCAACACATTCAGTAATAAGAGTCTCATTCAATGTATGCAAGTTCTTCCTCTCAATCTCATTATATTTTAGTGCACGCTCATAGTCACTAACTTCAACTATCATTGCATCAAATTCCTTTTCCATTCCCTTGATATCAGTTTCTATCCCCTTTTTAAGACTCTCAAAGTGATCTTTTAGAAGTTTAAAGAAAGGCATGACCTCAGTTAAATAACATTCTTTCATTTGTTCAAAACCCCTTTCTCCTTCAGTTATACCAGTGGGTGTAATCCTTTTCTTGCAAGTTTTCTCAAAATCAACAAATAGTTGAAAAATAACGTATTGGCTAATTAAGGTCTTGCTTTTAGTGGCAATTGTTCTAGGAACAAGATGCATTGGTGTGTTAGGAGGATACACAGTCGCTCTAGGCATTTTCCAAAGGGGAGGGTTTGTTTCAACAATATTTTCAGCTTTCTGCTTATCTAAATCCATTTTCCAGAAGACTTGTTCGGGAGTCAACAAGGTCTGAGGCTTAAACTTGTTCAAGGAAATCCAGTTTTCCTTCTTGTAGTCATGAGGAGTGATAATTATTTTTTTTCCTTTGCATTTAGTATCATTTAGTTTCTTATTCATCTTTTCCCTAGTGATTTCATCCAGTTTCTTATCATCCTCTGTGCACTCAACGCAACTAGGTTTTTGTCTAGGTTTAAGAATCTCATTGCCATCATAGATCACACTTTGAGCTGTTTTTGCTATCTTTCCGTACTCAGGGTTGGGTTTATCTATAATGGGAACACTATGCTTATCGCTTAGAACTCTATGTTTAGTGACCATGTGAGCAGTCTGAATGGTGTTTCCTTGTATGTACAACTTGTTTTCAAGTTTGTTTTTCAAAGTTTTCAGATTAGAAAAGTCTCTCAAGAGTTTTGATTCCTTTGCATTAAATTCTTGCTTAAGCATTTTCACATTTTCTTGAAGTTCTTGTTTTTGCTTAGCTGTTTTAGAAAGTTTTTCTTGCAAGGAATTTAATTCTTGTTTCAATACTTCTTCTCTAAAATTACTTTTTCTAATTACTGTACGCACTTGGTCATCCATTTTCTGCTCACGAGTGGTCAACTCAAATTTAGCACGTTGTTCATAAATAGCAACACGTTCTTTATAGGCATTTAGTTCAGAAATTACAGAATCATCAGGGGCACTTGCAGTGTATTCATCAAAAACATAGTCATTGTTGACTGCAGAAGATGCATCACTTGGTACAACTTCACTTTCACTTTGTTTCATATATTGATCATATGGGACAACATCGATATTACCCATATTTTCAATATTTGATTCAATAGTTTCAGTTGATTGTACTTTGTCATGCATCTGTTGCACATCAGCATCATCGTATAGTTTTAATACCTCTGAGATGAATTTGTCCTTGGATGGGCCAGCTTGTGGTGAAGAAGAGACCTTGGGAGAAACCATTGGAGAAATGCTAGCCATAAAAATTGTGTGTGCAGTAGGTCCATCATCCACATCAGAGTCGTATGCATCACAATCAGCGACTTGAAAGGCATTCTGATGATTGTGACCTATCTCCTGAATAGGCTGCTCATCCACATCTGCATCATAGGTCTTGGCATTGCCCTCAGCAAGAAACAGCAATTCCTCTTCATCCAAAGCGGCACCATTGTCCTGAGCTTGTACAAGCAGCATCTTATCTCTGAAGTAATCAGCATTCTGTGGACGCTTTAGAGATGTGCAGTTTCTTGCAATGTGTCCCTCACCACCACAGTTATAACATTTGATCGGCTTAGCTTGACCTTGGTTACCATTCCTTCCTCGATTCTGGTTACCAACATAACCTCTACCAGCTCCACCTCTTCCCTGATCATACTGTCTTTCCTGAACTGGTTGCACCACGATCCTTCCATCTTTAACAGTAGCTTGATTGTGTGGGTTAGATGCAGTTCTGAGGTTGTTGTTGGTTTGTGGGAGAGAATTCATGTTTTGACTAATCAGAAGAGCTAGTTGATTAATGAAGTTACCCACGTGTGCATCAGCATCAGCTTGTTTGAACATAGGATCAGGAATGAGTTTGTGATTACCATTACCCAAGGGTATGACTTGTGAAGCTTTGGTTGTGATTCCGATGTTTGAGTAGAAGGCAGTTGAGTCATTGGACGAGCTTGTCTCTCCCTGGTTGGTTTTGAACTGATTGAGAACCAATTTTTCAAACATAGCATGTCTCTCATTCTGAAGGAGGAAGGCATAGAGTTGCTCATAGTTTGTATTCTTCAATCCTTTAGTGAGCTTCACAGAGGTGACAAACTTGTGCCATTCGGGATTCATGTTGTTCACAAATTTTGAGTTCAGCTGAATGTTAGGCATAGTCATTCTGATGTTCCTCATGTCATTCACCAACTTATGAAATCTCACATAGTACTCATAGACACTCTCATCTGGTTTCATCTTGAAGTGTTCAAATTCGTCATAGAGTCGTGATTCTCTGTCTTCCATAGTTAATTCTGAACCTGAGAGAAGCATCTTGACATTATCCCATACTGCCTTTGCATCGGTGTTGTGATTGATCAGCTTGTAGATGTCTTTAGGAAGACCTTGAAGAACAATGTTAGAAGCCCTGATATCTGCATCGAATCTCTTTTTCTCCTTATCATCAAGCTCATCATACATTTTAGGTCTGTCCATTCCGTAAATAGGAGTTCCATCTTCATTAGTATCAAGTATGTCTCTAGTCGTCTCAACTCGATATGGTCCTTCATCAATTGATTTGAGAATGTTGACACCATTTTCCTTTCCAAGGCAGTACAATCTGATTCGTTGAGCCCAAGAATCGTAGTCAGTTCTGTCAAGCATGGGTGGACGAGTATCTGAGCCAGCTGCTTGAACATCCTCGGCAACAGTGGAGATGATAGTAGGAACGTTGGTAGACATGTTAACAGATTATACGGGATTTTATAACTCTATGATTAAACCGGGAAATAGATTCTTTCACGGGATTTTACTAAATCAAGAGAAAACCGTAAACAATCACCCAAGTCGCTAGAAGATAATGCACCAAGTCGCTAACACCTAATTCGCTACACCACTAAGTCGCTAGAGTCCCAAGTCGCTAGACAACTGCAAGTCGCTAAGTAGTAACTCGCTAAGCCTCAAGTCGCTAGCAAAATTTTGGCAGCAATTCGCTACTCAAGTCGCTAAAGAGCAACTCGCTACAGACCAAGTCGCTACCCGTAGTGGAGAGTCCACTACTTGTACTGTTAATCGCTAGATCTAAGTCGCTAGCTCCAAAACTGTAAGTCGCCACGAAATTGCAAAGCAAGTCGCTACGAAGAATGAAGTCCGAATGTCAAGTCGCTAGCAAGAAAACCACAAAAACATCACTTTTCAATCCAAAAACTACCCAACCACGATGATTCAAGCTTACCAAATCAAAACCTAAACACTTGTGATGATTCTAAACATAAAAGTACTATCAAAATCCAAACTTTAACACTAGAAATCACCCAAATGATGCAAAAACCACTAAACTTTTTCAAACTCAACAACCACCTAAAAACCACTAGAAATCCAAAGATGTGCGAGATATGATCTAACCATGGCTCTTGATACCAATTGTTAGATATTAGTTTTCACATACACATCAAACCGTAACACAAAGTGGCGTATGAATGAGGTTCTAGAGAGAGAAAGTTAGAGGTTTAGGGAACTTAGTGAGAGAAAGTGAAAGATATTATTATGAGCTCCAACTCTCTACCTTGGAAGGTAGAGAGTATTTATAGTCTTACATAAATCGCCACACATCGGGCTGTGGATCAGGCATACAGTGGGTAAAGACCCGTCCGTCCTCCACGGTGTTACTTAACTAAGTACTACTTAACTTAAAATAACTACGACTACGAGCTTTCTAACGATTACATATACTTGAGGTGACCGACTCTTTAATACCTGGAATTTCTAATTCCTAACAAATTTGATCTAGATATTGCTAATATTAACTTTAAATGCACTGAAAAGGAAAAAGCTGATACTATTACTGAGAATCTAGAGCTTAAAGAGAAACTTGCTGAGGAAATAGCTAGACATAAACAATGGTTAATATCAGGTGACAATCTAGCTAGAAAACTCTATAATAGTCAGTTAGTGAACTCTGGAATAGGTTTGGGTTTTCAAAAGTATGTAGGATTGGAAGCTAGGCAAGATGGGCGTAAATCTACACCTGCAGGCTTAGAACATTTTAAAAAGGAAGGTGATTTACATGTTGTCCCTGGACCTATTAGAGGTGAATTCATGCCCACTGACCTGTCTATTACTGTTGACTTTGATGGATCACACCATCTGTATGGCAAAAAGTCAAAAGACTTGCCAGACAACGATGCTTCATCTTATTACTTTGTCTCTTTCTCTGACAGTGACAATTCATCGGATCAAGGATCTACTTACAGCTGTGATTCAAGTGATAAGTCAGACCTTCCCAAGCCCTCACCTGAGCCTACACCCAAGCCTGCACCCAAGTCTATCTACAAGCCTTCTAGGATAGCTGCTGAGGAATCTACTTCCAAGCCTGTTTCCCCTGAAGACTTGTCATTTAAATCTTTGCATAATAATTCTGTCAAAAACAATTCCTTTAATGTTTCTGGTTTAAGTACTTCTACATGTAATAGAACATCTGCTTTGTTAAAAAAATCTTCCAAAAGGAAGACATGTTTTGTGTGTGGAAGTAAACTTCATTTAATTAAGGATTGTGATTTCTATGAGCAAAGATTGGGTGCATGTGCTCCTCAGCAGAAACCTAGACCAGTGTGGACCAATGTTAAAAATATTCCTCCTTATGTCCCACAAGCTAATTATACTGACTCTCCTTGGAGGAGATCAGCTGATGGACCTTATGTGCAACCTATTAGCCCATATTTTAAACATGGTTATTGGCCTGCATATGCTGACTCTATGAATAATGGGAAAGGATGTTGGGGCACTACTGTCAAATCTTCAGCAGGTTGTTCTTGGAAGGATAAAGGACCTAAATTTCACTGGAAACCCAAGAACAATGGTGGATCTTTCTCTTCCCTTAACTGCAAAGTTTAAGGGGAGGCATAGGCCTCAGGGGAGGCATATGCCTCAGGGGAGGACTTTATAGTAAACTTTGTGTATATTCTGTTTGCTAACATTATCTTGCTAATAATTTTTTAGTCTGTTTTGTCTCTGTTTTGTTCTTGTGTTTCTCTGAGTTTGTTTTGCAAAATGCCCTGTTCAGTTAAAATTCATCAAGTGTGGTCCTTTGGTATATGGTCTAGTAAGCTTAAAGCTTGTTTCCTCTAAAAGCTAAGTAATGAAGTGAGCAATTTGTTTCCACTGAAGATAAAATACTGAAGACAAGTATTGAAGTTAAAATTGTTCATTCATTCATTCAAATTACAGCTTACAGCTTAAAGCTTACAGCTTACAATCAACTTCAATGCAACTACAAGAAAAGTACTTTACATGATCTACTAATCCTAATCTAGTTCATATCATCTATTCCAACATCTAACGGGCTGTTGGATATGCATGATCGCTCACATCTTTCACACTAGATGCTGGATATGCGTTTGTAAAATCTTGCATAACCACCCATTCCTTCTATCTCGATGGATGGATATGCATAACCAGTTCGACGAAGATGCTAAGGATCAAAATGGAAAGATGGATTGATGCAAACGATGAAGATGACGATGACCACACATGGTGTTGAAGAAACATAAAGTTTCGTTTGTGCTTCATCTATCGATTTCAACCAAAATGCAATCCATCCACCTTCCTTTAGCTCTTCCTCTATACGAAGTGTGAAGATGCACCAAAGATTGGCGCAGGTAGAGCAAGCACCACCTCCCTTTCGACATGAGGCCTTTGTTGAGGGTGAGGTGCTAGAGGTTGGGAGTAAGAAGTTATCTCAGTAGTGGGCTCCTCTGAGTCATCAGAAGACTCACTTGGATCCACTACACTATCATCTTCAGAAGAAGGGAGAAATGGGGATGTCAAAGGACGTGGGTCAGGAGGACGTGACCAAAACTGGAGGAAATCACTGGATGATGATGATGATGGAGAAGAGGTTGGATTTACAACCTCTGGTATAGTATTCATGGTTAATTTTGGTTAATTGGGTTTGTGAAGAAACTAGGGTTTGTAATGATATTTGGGGGTTTTTGATGAAGAGAAGTATGCATTGGGATGATTAAATAGACAGATGCAAGGGTTAATGCAATTTAATGCGGTTAGATGGCACAGTAATTCTAGAATCCTTCCGAAGTTATTTCAGCAGATTGGATATGTGTTTCTGCTGAAGCGTTAATTTATCGTTGGTCAAGTTGAAATACACGTAGGATATGGTCAACTAAATTTCTCATACGTTTGACTATATTCTTGGTAACGGTTACCATTCCTCTAAACGCATTTCTTCCACTTCATAAGAAACAATTACCTCTTCAGTTCAAAAGTCATAACCCTAAAATCACACATCTCTCATGGCTCTTCAATTCAAGAAAGATCACAATAAAGTTGCATTTCTGGGTAAAGCAAAGGGCGATGAATTGTATGAACCAATGGTGGAGTTCCTGAAGCGGTCCAAGATTCACTTTGCCCTAACACATTCCCCTGATGGGATTTATGAATCGTTGGTCAAACAATTTTGGGAATCTGCTGAAAAACGAAGTAAAACAGAGATTGTTGCTTTGATTGATGAAACAGAGCACGTGGTGACGGAGGACCTGATAAGGAGAAAGCTTTGTTTGGATGATGCTGATGGGGTTTATCACTTAAGTACAGAGGTGATTCTCTCTGGGCTGAGAGCCATTGGGTATCAAGGTACAAGAACGGACATATGGTTGAAAAAGCATTTTTGCCCTATGTGGAGATTTTTAGTTCACACTCTGATTCAGTGCATTAGCAACAAATCTGGAGCGTGGGATCAATTCTCTACGCAATTGGCTTGTGGTATTGTGTGTCTATCTCAAGGGATAACTTATAATTTTTCTAAATTTATTTTTGATAATATGGTTGAAAATATAAATAGGAAACAACATAAGTTTTTAATGTACCCTAGATTCTTACAAATTATCATAGACACCTCTACCCAAGTCCAGGCCTTTAATCCCATAGGAGCTCTTTCAGCTAAACTTTTTGCCTCTATGAGAACTAACTTTGAGGGGGCACATCATCCGTTATCAGCAGCTATGTTGCCTCATGGCAATGAGGTTGCTGATGAGGAAAATGTTGCTGATATCCCACCCTCTTCAAATGTTGCTACTGATGGCAATCCATCAGTTAATATAGATGAGGGCCCCTCTTTTGCTGCTGAAGCATCTCATATTGCCCTGACCATTCTCCACCTGTACCATCACCCAGACCGAGTCCACCACCTACACAGGCTTCAATTGATGAGTTTGAGCCTGACCAGAACAGGATGACCACACCCAGTCCTCAAAGGGAACCTTTTGATGAAGTACTTCCTCATTTTGAGCATGACCCTATTTCTCCTGAAAGGTCCAATGAAACTCCCATTACCACAGAGCAATCTGCTGGTGGAGCTGAGGACCCTATTACTCTCACATCTGTCTATGCTCTTGTTAACAGGTATGCAGCTGAGGTAACTGATCTCAAAAAGGAGCTTACCGAGACCAAGTCTTCTGATGAGGAGGAAGAGGACCTAGAGGAGCGACTTGAAAAGAGTAGCAAAAGAAAGTTAGTCATTTCTTCTGATGAGGAGGAAGAGGACTCTCAGCTTGCTTCTCTAAATATCTTAGCTGATGTGGTTCAGGAGATAGTTGTTCCTTCCTCAGTGGTTGTTGAATCCTCAAAAAATGAGGAACCTGTTCTTTATAGAAGAAGAAAGAGATCTCACTTGCATAATGGTTCTGCTGAAGTCTCCAAGAAACCAAGTGTGGACAATACTACATCTGCTGAGGTTCAAATGGAGGATATTGCATCTGAAACTTATCATCATGTACCTGTTCAAGAACCATCATGTCCCACCCCATCAGCAGATGATCAAGTTGTATTTCATGTTGGAAGAAATTTTTATTTGGATCCTGCAACTGATATCCTTACCACACCTGTTGAAGATCTCTTTTAAAACGATTCCTCTGAAGTTTAAATTGGTGATTCTCCTCCAGCCGATGTTGTTCATGAGTCTACTACTAAAGAGAAAGGTGTAATGATTGAAGATGAGCTTGGTCCAGATCTGGTATCTGAACAAGAAAGGAGAGGACAAGAAAGCAGGTTTGCTGAGTTTGCAGATCAGAAGAAAAGTGAAGAAGTGGCTAAACAAATTGCAGACCATTCTACTTCTTCTTTGCCTCCTGAGAGATGAAGAGAATTGGATGAGTTAGCTACTCAGATGCCTGTTGCACAATGGGATGTTCTTATTAAGCAAACCACTGCAAATCCTACACTTGCTCAAAGTATCTTAGGTGGGGAATTTGAGGGTGAAAATTTTGTGGCTCGGATGATGAAGCTTGGAGAACAAAGGAAGCAAGAAGCAGCTGCGAAAAGGAAAGCCCTGAGTACTGAAAAGCATAAGGCAAAGAGAGAGAGACCTCTTACTGAAGCTCAGAAGAAAACAGAGATGAGGATTACAGTGAAAAATCAAAGTTGTACTGTGCTTAACCGTGGTTTAACAATGAAGCAAGTCGTGGCTTTACCTGATGCCAGATTGTTTTACTTGTACAATATGATTATGAAGACTTCTTCTTCTACCTTAACACCATCTTCCAACTTGATAAGAATTGCTGGGAATGAAGTTGCACCAAAGGCCAAAAGACCTAAGTTTGTTGAGATAGTGGATAATTTTGATGAGATTCCACCTAAGACGATCTCTCAAATGGTTTCTTCTGAAGAAACTTCTGAAGCCACTCCTTCGTCTGACAAGGTTCCTTCTGATGAACCATCGGCTGTTTCCCCTGAAGCACCAGTTATGCCCCCTTCTAACTCAAATGTGGCATCTGCTGCTGCAAAAGAAAGTACTTTGGTTGGGGAAGATGACCAGGTTACTTTTGCTGAACCTACTGTTATATCTGCTGAAGCTTCTATCGAAGTCACTAGCTCAACTAAAAAGGTCTCATCTGCTGAACCAACCACCATTTCCTCTGAAGCACCTAATGTACAAGCTTCTGCTCCATCTGTGGGATCTACTGATACAGAAGGAGGTGGTTCGATTAAAGAAGCTAAATCTACAACTGTCAAATCTAAAAAGGCAAGAAAGGTGCTTGAAAGAATGCATGCCCTTCGTGATGATGTCTCACCTAAATCCACATCTACTTCTTCAAGTCCTACTACAGAAGTTAATGAAGAAACCAAAGATTTTCCTTCTTTGAAAATCTATACACCTGGTAGAAGGATGAAGAGGATGGCCAAGAGAAAACTCACATCTCTGAGAAGATCTGTGAGAAAAGCGAGGACTCATGCATCGAAGAATAAGCCATCAACCAAGCATGTTCCTTTGGACCTAAAGGCTGATGACTCAACCTTTATTAAAGAAGGGTCTGCTACTGATTTTCCTGAGGGATATCAAAATGTGTTGGTCCAGTGGTCTCTGATAAATGGTGAGATGAATGTCATTAATCGATTGGACAAAACTTCAATGGAGTTCACCTTCTTGAAGGAAATACTCCATTTGGTAGACAGGTCAGATATACTTACTCTATACACTCTCGTCACCAAACATTACTGCAATACTGCACCACAAGGTTCTGGGATGTGCTTATTGGGAGATCTTCATGTCCTGATTGACTCTCAATCTCCCAATGGTAAAGGGCATTTCATTCGGAAAAACTCACATCTATGGCAGGTTGAGTCCTGGAGATATTATCCCCTACCTCGTGTGCATGTAGTTGAGACAAAGGGTGGAATCACAGTCTGCATGTTTGCTGAAAGAATGTATCCATTGTCCAAGAGACTTATGGAAAGGATGCTGTGTCAGAAGTTGGAAATTCCTCCAGATCCAGTGGGAAATGAAAGAACTGATGCTGAACGACTGGTTGGATTGATCAAGACTCAACTTCTGCAAGCTCAAGCTGCATCGTCATCATGAATGCGGTAATCTACATTGTCTTTTGTAATATGTTCTGTATTTTGTGTTGTTGAGTTTATTTTGTTTTGTGTTGTTTATTTTCTTTGTTTTGTTAGTTTATTAGTTTAAAAAAAAACTAACTTTCTTTTGCAGGTTTGTTGTATTTTGTTGATGGTTTTTAACTCACCAGATATACCTTGTGTGTATCAAAGAGTTGGCTAGTCCAAAGGGTACAGCTTTGGTAAAGACACATCAAATCTGTTGATAGCTGTAATGATTTGCTCAAAATCATAGGGTCTGCAACCACCCATGCTTAATTGCTGAGAGTTGTATGGTCATCAATTCACCATGGTATATTCCTTGTTGGAATCCAAGAATTGGCTAGCCCACAAGTATATGGCTTGTGGTAAAGGCAACTGAATCCATATTTGGTTATCAATTCACCAATTCTAAGAATTGACTAGTCCTGAGCAAACGGCTACAGGTAAAGACACATCAAATCCGTTTATATAGTTGTTGATTTGCTCATAAATCAGATGGTTATCAATGTACCATAGTTTTCGGACTTAAACATCTGGCTACTCCAGTAGTGATGGCTATTGGTAAAGAGACATCAAATCCATTATTTTCAATGATTCACCTCTCACAGGAGTTAACACACCTGGATGTGATGAGAATAGTATGCAACTAATAAGTTTTGATGTACAATATGTCATGTGTTGCTGCAAAGACCTGGCGTTTCAAAGTTTGCTCATCATAGAGATGAGATTATTATTGGTTCTTTGCTACTGATGTTTGTGAACAATCCTCTAGTATTGTAGTCTCTAAGATCTATCAAGGTAGGAAACTGGAACTTAACCAAGTCAAATTCCAGTTTAGGGGAGGATTGTTGGGAATTATGCGAAGTAGGATTTTTGCTGTCAATACTGCCGAAGGATTCTGCTGAAGTAGAAGCAGAATCTGCTGAAGAAGAGATTCTACTGAAGTGTAAAAGCTGTGTCGTGTTTCTGCTGAAGGGTGGAAGCTGACTAGGATCAGCATGCGCTTTATAATTTAAATGCTAACCCATCATTATTCTTGTACTGCCCGAGGTTAGCATGGGTATTATTGTACTGCTCAATATTATTTAGTGTTTTAGTCATTAAATGCATGCTTGCATGTTTAGTCGATTGAGTAGTAATAGTTTAGGGTTCCTTGTCTATAAAAGGAACTTCATAGTTTGTAATAGATAACTCATCCGAAACATAGTGTTTCAGTTAAATAAAAGATCCATAGAGGATCTAAGTGTTCTTAGTTATAACAACTTGTATTTACTTTCCGCTATAGAATACGGGTTGTAGAGATTTTCTATTAGTTTGCTTATGATTACATAGGCAACACTAACGATCCACGAGTGCTCAAGATCTGTCAAGGTCTCTCTGTGTTCAACATTTTCCTTCACACACAACACACTGGCATCACAAATTCTTGTTTATCGCGATATCCTTCCTTTGTTATGAATCGCTATTCGTCGCCGTCTAATCATTTTTTGACTTCGGATTATTTTTGGAATCGTTCGAAATGTAAGACCTTGTTTCGGATCGGGTCAGGTTAGACCCGATTGGCCACAAGTTTGCATTTGGGTTGCGTAAAGTTGTGATAAGCTCATCGGGCTTCTTGGAATATTCGGAATCAATCTTGGCTACGTTGAATTTGGATTGTTAGATTCTGCGATTTTGGGTTCCTATGGTGAAAATGGATTCGCTTATTTTCGTGGTTTTGTTTTGATCTTGCTGTAGACGCCTCTACTCCAAGTCTTATCTTTAATCGATGATTATTCTGTTGATACTATTCTCTTGATGTTGCACCTTGCGCTCTATCGATGTGTACGCTTTTAGCATAACTTTTTGGAACCATCGTTGTTCAATTGTATTTAGAATTTGATTTGATATCGACTGGTAGTCAAATTTCTTTTGGAAATTATGACGTTGGATTTGAATGATGTATCTTTCTGCATTAAGTATTAAGTGCACTACGAAATCAATCTATTGACCACTAGTTGTAATTAATGCTTTCCTTCTGAGTCGTACTCTGAATCTTCTTAACTCTCTTTTCGACGAAAATTCTGTTGGCCCAACAGAAACCTTAAGACTGGTATAATTCCATCAGAGTAATTGTTGTTCGTGTCACCAAACCTACTCAGTTCCTACTAATCAAAGAAACATACACTATGGACAACTTTGCTCACTCACACGTGAAGGAGACTGTTGTATATTATGGAGTGCCGATTTCTATCACCTCTAATCTGATAATCGTTTCACATCAAGTTTCTGGTCATCACTCCAATAGCCAGAGGAACAAGTCTTGGTATGAGTACTGGGTATCATCCACAGATTATTGGCTGGAGTGAAGGGACCATCCAAACGTTTAAGGACATGTTGCGTGTCCGCGTGATCGATTTCGGCAATGGTTGGGGTAGACAGCTCCCATTGGTTGGAATCTCTTATAACTATAGCCACGTTGTACGAGGCACCTTATGGTTGAAAATGTCGCTCGATAATTTGTCGAATCAAAGTGGGAAATACCCAACTTTCCATCCTGTATTTGTTCAGATCAAAAGCAGAATGCAAACTGCTCACGATCATCAGAAGAGCTACGATGGATGAATGACATGAATCTTTGAGACTCCATGATTGGAGGCGAAGTTATGCTTAAAATCTCACCAAGGATTGTGTGATACGTTTAGTAAACGTGGAAAGTTTAATCTTCGTTGTGTTGATCCTTTTTTAAGACTCTTGCTAGAGCTGGACTGTTATCCTAGAGCTTTGAGCTACCGTCAGAGCTTAGTTATTCATGACGTTTTCCTATGCGTAATCAGAGGTAATGCCTCACTGTTGAAAACAATTATTGTCTTTGCTGGGAGATATTCATATCGACGAACGCCTAAGCTGTGTTGAGGAACCTATCAAAATCGTGAACCGTGAGGTCAAATGACTTGAGCAAAGTCGTTTTCCTATTTTTACTGATCGGTGGAAACTCTAAGAAATATCTCGAATTCGCGTGAGAACGTGAAAGTGGAATCTTGTGAAATTATCTATCTCTCTTTTCAATTCTAACGGATAACTTAAATTGAATCGCGAGGACGCGATTCTGTTAAGGAGGGAAGTCTGTAACCACCCGCACTTTTCCAGATATTTGTTTTTCGAGAAAGTTCGTCTATTCTTCATTTACAAACTTTCCTGAGCTCATTTGACGTGAAAACGAGAAATTTATCTCGCGAAACGTGAAAATTAGACACAACGCGTATCGGCACAACCGTAAACCTGTAAATCAATTTGATTTGTTCGTTATTTTAGTTTGCGAGAAATTGGTCGTGTAAATACTCATTTTATCGGGAAAATTATTCTGTACACAATGGCGCAAGTTTCGTGATTTGAATCGCTAGTTTACTAGTCCAAATGAGCCCCGAATTGTTATCTCGTTAAAGATTACAAAAACTGCATAAGTGGCCCCTGGAAAGAAGTTTCACCACCGCCCCCTGTACTTGGAAAATTTCAGTTTTGGTCCCTCATGGTTAATAAAACTCAATTAGGGTTTCATTTCAAGAATATCATTTTCTCACACCTCACTCCTTCCCCTCTCTAGGGTTTCTGCAGCCGCCGGCTGCTTCTCTCCAGCGCCACTATCCGGCCACCAAATGCCACTCCACCATCTCCCTGCGCCACCACCACGACAGCCACCCTCAGCCACCACTTCTTGCCGTCGTTTGCTACTGTCAACCAAGAGATCCAAGGGTTTACGATTCCTGGGTAGATTGAGGGTTGTGTATTCGTGAGTATAGGGTAAGTTTTAGTCGTGGTTATTCATGTTGGGTTTACTTTTTTCGAGAGCAATCACCTCAGCCATTATTCCATCGCTACCCCACCATCATTCAGTCGAAGATTCAAGGTCATGAAGGTTGAGCTCTTTTCTTGGGTTATATCGTGAGTACGAGAAGGGTGTTGTTTGAAGTTTTAGCCGTCGTATACATCCGAACCACCATCATCTCGCCTCTCTTTTTCTTTTCTTTCTCTTTCGATTAACTGGTAAGTCGAGTTCATAAAACCAATCGTTATTTTGAATTTATCCGGTTACAAAGCATATGTTGACGTTTCGTGGAATAGAAACTCAGGTTTTAAAATGTTTTGATTCAACTCGTGTGCTAAATTTGCAAATCTTGTGTTATCAGCGATTGGCCTCGCGTTTGGTTTAAATTCATTGCTAACATTTATGTGTTATATCGTTTGTTGAAGGCCTGCGCTAATAACGGGCTAAAAATAAAATTTTTAGAAATTCCGTGTGGTAAGAATCATTGTAAAAAAAATGTGAATGTCATTGTGGTGTTGTTATTATCTCGGGTCAGAAACCCATGAACCTCACGGTATGACCATTGCTTTTGTTGTTGCTATACGAGTCAGGTTTAAGACCCGTAAGGGCTACGAGTCAGGGGACTCAGTTTCGAGTCTTGAGTTGGTTATTTGAGTGTTTACTTGGTCTGAGTTGTGTCGGGTGCAGCATGGATCTGATTATTCTTTCGTTATCATAAGTTGTTGCCATGAATTGGATTTGGACTTGCGTGTTATGTAGTTTTGTCTCGGCCTGGTTAAGCAAAGACAACCCAAAAAGGGTGCTTGTCTTTCTGCTTTTGGTTCACAGCGACACCAAGGGGTGTTTAAATTTGTTTATAAAATTTGTGAATGTGTTGGGACTCGTTTGTTCATGTTGGTGTTGCTTCTGTTCACCATCATCATAGGGTGCGTTTGGTTAGGCACGGTTCTGAGTCGGTTTTACTTCTTTTACTTGTGTGTGGATCCATTTTGATTACGGGTCAGCATGGTAAAACGACCCGTTAGTGTTGTTTGGCTATGAACAAATTAAGAGTTAACTAAACTTTTGGTTAAAGTATATACTTAAAATGTTAAGATAGTGAATATTGAGCTAACAAGTTTTCATTTGCCTTTGACATTAGTGATACTGGTACGTTTCGGATTATAATTGGGATTGTGATTTGAAATTGGATACGGATTATTTTGTGGGACGTATATTGGATTTAATAAAGCTTGGACGATATGAATATCTAGTGGACAATTGAATATCAGATTTGGATGATTTGAATAACTATTGGACATTGGACGTTGGACAAATTAGACTTATTGGACTCGAAACGAATACAATACATTAGACTCTTTATGAACTTAATATATTTGATTCGCAACGAAAACAATAAAGAAAAATTGTCTAATAACCAATGAATACTCGTTATTGTTTTTATATTAAATTGTCGGGAAATATTACTTTAAGAAATTTATTTTTAAGTCACGACGACTTGGGAATGTTGTACGAATGGACGCGTTATGCCGAAATTCATCCAACATACTAAACTTGAACTTTTATTTTTAAATCTCTTTTATTTATAAAACCCGACAAGGAATGAAAAGTAGAGTTTTACTAAATCGCAAAATCCTTTATTAATTTAGATGTTAACTTGTGTTCTTATAAACTCAAACTGGCTTTTCAAATCATTTGAGATTATTGGATAAATACCGAAACTACCTTAATTTTTGACATGTTTCTTTGTCATTGTCGTCTCGACTTTCTCCTTGTCGTATTTACTCAACGTGAGTCTTGGTCAATACTTCTTGACTATTCCTCATAATATATTGGGATATATATTATACTTTGGCGTGAGTTACGTCTGGCGTGAGTTATATGTTGAGTCTTTGATTTCTTACCACTACACGAAACGTTAAAAATTAAACTTTTTGGAGATATTGATATTGGATTTTTGGAAAAATTTTTATACGAGTATTCCACGAAAACTAAGACACATTGTCTTTCGGAAATTATTTTTCTTTGCTCATCGTATTCTGAGATAGCGAAATATTATTAGGTTGTGCTGATGTCGTACCGTTGTGCTTTCCTTTTTGGATATCGTTTTGCTTTTCTTGTGAGACTGTTGTGCTTTGCTCACTAATGCCAGTTGTGATTCTTGCGTTGCTTCGTACGAGGTGAGTTCATGGCCCCTACTTTTACTTGCTTTAAACTGTTTTGGGGGAGAATACATGCTCGTTTTTATTAAATGTAAATGCTTGATTTATTTGAATAAATGATTGTTACTTGGTTTGATGAAATGCGTGATATGGTTTAAATATGTTTTATGTGGACACAAGTGCTTGAACTGTTTTGGATTGGACCTGAAAATGTTTTTGTGACCTATTACGTGCTAGGTTAAGGTTAGAAACCCACGCGTTGTTATGAATTGTTACATCCTGGCTCAGGATGGTGCGAATGTTATGGATAGATCTATTGGGAATGGCCACCCCGTCTGGACTTTGGTTGCCCAACTTGCCAAGGACTTTACCTGGATTTGTGGATGCACCAACTTGCCATGACGTATAACATGTCGATTGTTAGTGTGTTTAGAGATAGTCACAGCTTGTGCCATCTAGTGATGGTTTCATGACTTAACCTGCGTAATAGTTAAGCTTGCGCGACACTATATTCGTTGTAGTGTTTGATTTTTGATATGGTCCAAGTGATTGATTATGAACTATTTTTTTGCGGATAAATATTTTGATACTGTGAATTAGGCAGGGTATGCCTCGGTTAAATGTGACTTGTTTATTTGAAATGATTTATATTTCAAAACCTTGTGGTCCACCTTTCTATTCTTTTGCTTAAAGGTAAACCTTGTTTTCGCGACATTATGGGCGCCACAATCGTCAAAAATCTTTTTTTTGAACTCGCTATACTTTTATGAAAACCTATGAACTCACCAACCTCGTGTTGACACTTTTAGCGTGTATTCTCAGGTATTGAGGCGATAGTTTACTTTTGGAGGCGCTTGGGCAATGGCATGGCATGGTCATAGATGACTCTGATATTTGTATTGGGGGACGGCTTATTTATTTTGGGCCTGTTATTCGCATCAAATTTTATTTTAAACTTGGTTTTATACTGAATAAATGAGTTTTCTTAAGAAAAACCCGTTGTTCTATACTTGTGTTGTGATACCAATTAGTAGCACCCAAGACTTATATGCTTCCGCTAAAACCCGATTTTGGGGGTGTTACACCCTAAGGCTCAAAACGATCTCAAAGAGTTTAACAAACTCAACAATTGGTTTCAGAGCTTGGGGAGCTCGTTACCTAGGGATTCACAAGGTTTTATTGGTCGAAGAATGGCGAAAAGAAGACAAAATTCGAATCTAGGTTTTTTCGTATATGTTTCTGCAGCACTGTTGTAAAGCCCCTTTTATCACTTATACCTTATCACTACGTTAAGCAAACCCAACACAAACACGTATAACAAACAGATGTATGTTATGCGTATAATAAAGATGAAGGTTAGAACTTGGTGACTTGAATGATATTCGTATGTATGTTTAGAGAGATAAAGGAAAGAAGATAAAAACAATAAGATGTTATATTGCTTCAAAGGAAAAACACACACACACACACACACTCAAGCACACCCCTCAAATGACCATTTGAGGGGTATTTATAGTACAAGTAACTTAAAACCCTAAAAGGCTTTGCTTGGGCTTTTCGTGGGTTGGACATGGATTGGGCTTTGGATACTTAAGCTTCAAACGGCTAACATACCCTAACGTTTAACCAATTAGCTTAGCCCAATCTACGAGCCCTTTGACTATTCTATCACGATATCTAACACACGATACAAAATTCCTAAACGTGAATGACCATCACTTCTAATAAAACAATTAAGGCTAACAATCTCCCCCTAAGGGGTGGTCATTCAAATGATGCTCCACTTGACTAGGTCTTTACTTTTCTCGAGCTTGAACTTTGTGCGTAGATATAGAATAGTCTTGATTCTTTGTTCCTTCATGCTTTGTGATCAGATAATGTGGTTGTCTGCCATTGTCAACTTCGTTGGTTAGGTGTCTCCACGTCTTTCTCCACCATGCTCACACTTCTATTTGTCTTTTGGTTACCAATGATGTAGTTCTCGAGTCTTTACACTTTGTAGATTCTTTGACATAGACGAAGAATCATCTTTAACTTTGAGTTGCCTTTGATTTTGATGAGAACTTTCATGTGTTGTTGGTATGAGCATGTGGCGAGTCTGCACGATCCATCCGCTCCGGAGCTTCCATAAGAAGAAAACATAAAAACAGGTTAGTAATAAGCGGATTCCGGCACTTACAAGTTTGAATTTCGAGGGTGTTAACAGCATAGTGTGAAAACACATCTCTAATAATTACAGAGGCCGTTCCTGAACTGGAGTCCCACAAGTGAGATAACACGATATACCGAAGTACATCTACAGTTCAGATGAGTCGCTGAGGTACACCGAAGCATCACCTCACGACTGTAGACCGTTTGAGACACACTAAGCGTAATCCACGGGGAGTTACCGAAGTGACCTGCTGTCAGGGCTGCTTGATGTTGACCCTGGCAGGAGTTTCCATTCAATCACTGAAGATCACAGAAGTGAAACTTCTCATAAATGTTCTGGCAGATTGCTAAGACCTGCGTACGACTCTAGAATATATCACTTGTGCCCTTAATGATGAACAACAAGCGATGTCATGTCAAGTGTTCCTATGAGATCTTTTGATGAATCTCGTGGCTCTAGACTCGATAGTGCATTTTGGTTTTCCTGAGCGGAGACTAGGGAGAGGGTCTCCTTCTTCAATACCAACGATCTCTAAGAGAAAGCCGATAGATTATGTAGGGTTCCCAGTGAGAATGAAACAAATCCCTTTTTAGAGGAATTGAGTGGCTAGAAGGTTTAGTGCAGTGCGTCACTGGGTCCATGACGTCTTTGTCTTCAATACCAGTGTCATCTAGTGACAACCAGTAGCATATGTATTGAACTCGATTTCTGCCCTAAGGTTGATTATGGAGAGCTATTTCTTTTCACCCTTTCTTTTACTTCTCTTTTTAATTCTTCAACCCCTTCTTTCTCCTTTCTCACATTACTCCTTTTTTCAATCATTCCTAAGGACTTCTAATACTAACTATTTGTGATGTCCTTGGGTAGATCCCTCCGGCTCTGGCGGATCATAGGACGGATTCCTATCCTTAGTCACCTTATAACTCCATGACTGTCCTATTGTTGCCATAAAACCATTTTTCTTGAAAATCTCTCAGAGTGTTTATGATAGAAAACATGTTTGAAACACTCCGTGAGTTTTATATTTTCAGAAACACTCCCCCTTCACATGTGCTTATATGTTTTGACAGAAATCTGCACATAGAGGGTAGAGTTCGCACTTTTTGAATTGATCAACTTTAAATGAACTAGACCGATTCGAGACACGTTTACATCACTAGTGAACTAGCTTGAAATTATTACCCGTCCTGGTCAAGTCCATAGAAAGTTTCTCGAGATGGTACATGATTCCTCGTCAATTCATTGGTTTCATCTGAGTCGAGCTCATTTTGAGATTCAAACAACGATCATTAAACTTTTTGATCACATTTTAATCACGTCTCCTCCCCCTCAAAAATAGCATATTGGTGATATTTTTGTTTTCAACGGATTAAAAAGCACGAGTTTTGATTTGAAAAAATAATCAAAAGTCATCATTTCGGTCCGGGTTTCGTACTGATGTATACGAAAGCCATTATTTGAAGAAATTTTGAGAAACGACATGTTTTGGAAAACATTTAAAGAACTCTCGCTCAAGCATCTGTACATGCCCGTATCATTGTTGAATGACATTTCTAGAAACGTACAGAATATCGATTATACGAGAGACATGTCGTGAGAAGAATATTTTTGGATTTTTTGATTTTATATTGTTTTTGTATTTTTGAAAATTTTATATTTTTATATTTTGTTTTTGTTGGTTTTTCAAATTTTGTATTTTGTTTTTCAAAAATATTTACAGCGAAGCTTTTTGGAAAATCATTTTCATGAAGATTCGAGAAGACGTTCTAACTCCTCAGGGGTTAGGCTTCGCATTCCAATTCGGCGAACTAAATAGTCAAACCTTTCTTTTGGAAGGGCTTTAGTTAATAGATCGGCGAGTTGGTAATCAGTCTTCACGAAGAATAATTCAACAGTACCATTTTCGACGTACTCTTTGATGAAGTGATAGCGGACACGGATATGCTTAGTCTTTGAGTGATGAACAGGATTGCATGATATGGCTATGGCACTTTTCGAGTCACAATACATAGGTATTTTATCGAAAGTAAAGCCATAATCTGTGAGTTGTGTTCTCATCCATAGAACTTGAGCACAACACGCAGATAGAGACACATACTCAGCTTCAGCGGTTGAAAGTGCAGTGCAATCTTGTTTCTTTGAAGACCAGCTTACTAACTTTTCTCCCAAAAATTGTGCTCCTCCGGATGTACTTTTTACTGTAACTTGGTCACCTGCGTGGTCCGCATCTGAAAAAGCAATTAGATCAAATCCGGATTCCTTCGGATACCAAAGTCCCATGTGAATGGATGTCTTCAGGTACCGAAAGATCCTTTTAACCTCTTTGAGGTGCAGTTCAGTAGGCTTTTCCTGAAACCGTGCTAATAAGCAAACAACAAAATGAATATCTGGTTGACTAGCAGTAAGGTACATGAGAGAACCAATCATGCTCCGATATTTCTTCGGATCAATAGATTTCCCAAACAAATCGGCTCCAATTTTTGGTGAAGTTACCATTGGTGTTCCGACAGAGTCACAATTATCCATACCATGATTTTTCAAAATCTTAGTTGTGTATTTAGCTTGATTTATAAAAATTCCACGTGGGGACTGATGTATTTGTAAACCAAGAAAGAATTTTAGTTCCCCCATCATGGACATTTCAAATTTGCTTTTCATGAGATTTTCAAAGTGTTTTGAAAGATTCGGATTAGTGGACCCAAATATGATGTCGTCCACGTAAATCTAAACAATCAAAATGTCGTTTTTGCATTTTTGTGTAAACAAGGTAGGATCAACTGTGCCTTTGGTGAAATTGTTTTGGATAAGGAAAGAGGACAGTTCGTCATACCACACTCTCGGAGCTTGTTTCATTCCATAGATTGCCTTTTTGAGTTTGTAGACGTAGTCTGGATGTTCCATGTCTATGAAGCCTTCTGGCTGACTCACGTACACTTCTTCTTTCAGAGTTCCATTCAAGAACGCGGTCTTAATGTTCATCTGATAAACCGTGATGTTTTTGTGAGCTGCATAGGCTAAGAAAATCCTGACTGCCTCAAGTCTAGCTACCGGCGCGAATGACTCTTCAAAGTCTATCCCTTCCTCTTGTCTGTATCCTTTGGCCACAAGACGAGCTTTGTTGCGAATGACAGTCATTTCTTCATCCCGTTTGTTCTTCCATAACCATTTGAGATCAATGACGCGAATGTCAATTGGTCTTGGAACCATTTCCCAAGAGTCATGAAGACGGTATTGGAGAAGTTCCTCCTGCATCGCTTCTATCCATGCGGGTTCTGCCATTGCCTCACGAATGTTCTTTGGCTCTATATTGCTAATTGAGCAAAGGTAAATGCATAAGTCGCAATCGGTGGCAATTTGACGTCTCGTCTGAATTGGCCTTGACGGTTCACCAATAACGTGTTCAAATGGGTGGTCTTTTGTCCACTTCAGAGTAGAAGGATACCGTTGGTTAAACGTATGCGAGTTAGATGGTTCTCGTAAGCTTGAGGATGATTCAGCTGATTCCGTAGCAAACGGGTTTTCAAATAAGTCTTCATCTAACGTTGCATCATTTTGGTTTTGGTTTTGCTCATCAACTGCTGGTAGAACGGGTGCAATAATTGGAGTAGATGTAGATGATGTTGATGGAGTTGGTGCATTGGTTTCGACCGTTGTAGATGCATCTTCAAAATTTGATTGGTGCAAAACCGTCAAGTTTTCTCACACAAACCGGCCACTTGTGAATGACCGACCGTAAGAAACTTAAAACAGTTTAAACACCAATGCAATGAAGTCCAGGAGAGTATAGTGTTTCCCCAGGTCGTTAAGACCCAACGAGCTGTGCGAGAATAGTCAAACGTATAGTGATCGAGAAGATTTGAACGGAAAAAGAGATGTGATTGATTATAACTAAAGAAAGAGTACATAAACTACAGGGGCTTAAATGCAAATTAAAGAAAATTAAAAAGATAAACTATATTAATTAAACGCTATCACTATTTTTAAACTGATGTTTTTGATTTTATGTTTTTATAAAACTGAATTAAAAACTACGTGACGTACAAAGGAAAATATGAAACTGAAGCAATATTAATCCTAAAAATATGAAAATGTCATTTTTACAAACCTAATGATATGAGAAACTTTTTAGAAAAGGAAAATTATTTTTATAACTATTAAATTAATTATTATTAATTAAAAACTAATTTTAACTATTTAATAATAACCTAAATTACAAGAAAATAGGAAATAAAGCTAGAAAAATAAAATTATGACTTGGAAAAATCTAAAATAACAAAAGAGAATTTTCAAAACTATTTTTATATTTTTCTGATTATTTTTCTATTTTTTATGAATTTTAAACTATTTAAAACTAATTAAAATGCTAAAAATTACAAATTAAACTATGAAAAATCTGGAAAAATAATTTTTTTACTTTTTATATTTATATAAACTTAAGAAAAATGAAAAATTATTTTTTTGAACCTTTTCTTAATTAATTGGATTAAAAGCTATTTAAAAAGTGCTAAAAATTGATTTAAATGCAGAAAAATAGCAAACAAGCTTGGAAAAATATGAAAATTTCAGGAAAAGTCTAAAATATTATGAGGAATCTAGGAAAAATGGAAAAATAGGCTCTTGTGTGCAAGAAATTGAAACTGCCATACAAGTGCTTATTGAAATAAGCACTTGAATAAGCCAAAGGGTACCAAATGGGCACCAAACCAACACAGAAGCTTAAATAAGCTAAAAGAACCAAAATGCAATAAGAAACAACTATCTATAACCTCTGATTTGCAAAATGATAAGATTTGATGAAATGAGATTATAAGTGCTAAAACAGTTTGAGGCCACTACTTCAAGCCTAAGAATAAGCACTTGAATAAGCTGGAAACTTAAAAACAGATGCTAGATCCTGAACTAGACCTGGGTGAGAGCTTGTAAACCAAAAAAGAGACTTAGACAAGCTCTATTGAGCTTTGTGCAAGGCTGCACCAACCCTGTGCAGACTCAGTATTAACTGAGTCAATGCACAGGGCATTTGTGCCCATATTGACAAGACATTTTGAAGCTTATAGAAAATTCACAAAAATACACAAAATTCACAATAATAAACTAGACCAGTAGAGCTTTTCAAAACCACAAGTTTTATTGAAATTGGTCCAGAAATGAACCCAAGACAAATCAACTCAGTTTGGTAAAAACTGAGTTTTCAGTTTTGACTTTTTGAATAAATTATGCAAAGTTGACCAAGTTGAGATTTGAAGCTAATTTTTGGAATGATATTAATGTAATATGATAAATTAAACTGAATGCAATCTATCTCTATGAAATTTAAGCACAAAACTAGCTTTTGATTTTCCAAATTCACAACAGATAAAACTTAAGATAGATTCCAAAGTTATTTTGACTAATGGCCAATGCAGGAGCATTATTGAGACAGTTATGAATCACATAGACCCTAACAAACCTAAACCAACAGATCTAAGATACTGAACAACCTTTAAACTCAGTGTAACAAGCTGATCCAAACACCACTGTATATAACTGTTTAGAACTTTAAATGAGACTAAACACTACATTAGCTAATATTATGGATTAAACTGAGATTAGATAACCTAATTACAACTAATGAACAAGTTTAAGATACTCAATGGCCATAGATTACACATACAAGTACAAAATGCAAACTGGCTAGAAATTTGAAAATGAGAAACTCACTCACATGGGTCCAGCTTATTTGCAGGCTAAGACCACAACTATAACTACACTAATTGAAGCTATTCCAACCCAAAACCAATCACTGCATCACCCAAACACCATTTCCATACCCATCTTGCTTGTACAGTTGACTTTTGTTGACCATAATCCAATATTGCTTGAAATTGATATACAAGCTTATCAAAAGCTATATGAAGCTTAAGTAAACCTGGTTGAGCTTAAAAATAAGCTAATAGAAGCTTTAAGACAAGAGTTTGAAACTCAAATTTTCAACAGTGAACATGAGATTTAGAATTTATATAAAAACTTGAGATTGATACTTAAAAGTGAATTACAATGATACAATGACTTGAGTTTAACACATTTAAAGCTTAAAATTACATTTTAGCACTCTAATTAAGATTACTTAAAAAAAACGACATACAAAGAAAATAAAACTAAAACTACTTGTCTTTCTTGCTTCTTCTTCCTTCTCTTTTATACCCAAAAAGCTCCACGTGTCCTTCTGAGAGGATCCCACTTGATTCCAGAGCTATTTGGTCACTTTTGTGAGTTTTGGCCATTTTGTCAATTTTGGCGGGAAAGGTGGTATTTGACCTCTGGGCTTTTAGACTGCAACTAGGGGGGTGGACTAGGTGTGATGATGAGGGTGAGAGATAAGGTGATAAGGTGAGGTGAGTGGTGAGTGGGAGAGGTGTTGCAGGAGTGTAGCAGGCAAGTGGGGAAGAAAACCATATGGGAGGGAAAAGGGGTGAATGTTTGACTGGTTTTGACCTGGGGGTCCAAAAAGGGTTTTGGCAGGGGGGTCAAAACAGGTATTGGCAGGGGATCAAAATGTGCAAAGGGTCATGGGATTAGGTTTTAAATAACAAGGACTACTTTGCAATTTTGCCAAACTAGAGGGACCATTCCTGTAATTTTCCAAAGTTCACACAAGGGATCAAAATTGACAAGCTTCCATAGTACAAGGACTAGTTTTGACATTTTCAAATTCCCAAGGACCAAACTTGACATTTTTGAAAGTTGAGGGACCTTTTCTGCCATTTAACAAAAGATTTATTCAAGGACCATTTTTGACAATTTAGAATATTTCAGGGACCTTGAATAACATTTTTCTTTATTTTGTTTTTACCAGGGACTGTTTTTGACAACTTTTGAAACTTGGGGGACTAAAACTGCCAATTATGCAAACTTTATACGTTTTTCACCAGATTTTGATATTTTTGCATTTAAAACACATAAAACACTTATTTGTGATATTTTTATCATTTTGATGTATTTTTGAGTGTTTTCAGATGTTTTTGCAGTTTAATTGGTACAAAAATGATGAGTATTTAGACACTCATCAATCCCCCACACTAAGATATTGCTAGTCCCTAGCAATGTTTTGAGAAAAAATTAATGGATTTCATCTCTTTACCAAAAGCCATTACTTCTGGAGTAGTCAAATGTTTCAGTTCAAGTAAGAACCTTGGTACACCGATAACCAAATGATTTTGAGCAAATCACCAGCTTTCAACGGATTTGATTTGTCTTTACCAGAAGCCGTTTGCTTCTGGACTAGCCAACTCTTAGATAAATTATCAATATTATCTTTGGTGAGCTGATTACCAATTATGGTTTTTCCACTGCCTTTACCACAAGCCATAAACTTGCGGGCTAGCCAACTCTTCACTTTTAAGGATATGGTGAGCTGAACACCATACAATTTTGGGCAAATTGCAAGCCGTCAACGGATTTGAGATATCTTTACCAAGAGCCATTTGCTCCTGGATTAGCCAATCCTTATGTGGGTTAGACATGGTGGACTGATTACCATTTGTTGTGTTTAGTACATAGTACTTCCACTAAAAAAAAATTTTAAAAATTTGGCCATTTTGGGGGAAAAAGGGACTAAAAGGGTACATTTATGATCAAAATTCGCCAGAATTTCCCCCCCACACTTAGAAATGAATATTGTCCTCAATATTCAAAGTACCGGCTGTTATGCCGAAACATAGAACGTAAAAGGATAACATTACTAGCTAAGTGTAGAAACACAACAATTATTCTCTTTTTTTTAATATTTACAATTTTCATCTATTTTTAAGATCTATATACAACATGTGGGGCATCTCCCCCACACTAGGGTGGTACACACGGGTGAGAACCCATGTTTAACTACTGTTTTTGATTACCGAGTCGCTAGCTTGACTCGACCCCGAATTAATTGGTTCATGGGGAAGCAAAGTGGAAGAAACAATCTCCATCGGACTTTCATTCAAGATGTTTGGATAAACATTGAAGTACGTGAAAGTTCCACACCGATGAGATATACAGACAGACCCGGCTCACAAATGGTACATGGAAATGCCGGGGTCAAAGATAATGTCTTCATTCCCGAAGGAGTGAAGAACAGGAGAAGCTACGGGATAGGTGAAGAAGAGATAGAAAATCATGATAAACATCATGATTAACTCATCTTCATCCATAGGAGCATCCATAATTTCAGGATTATGAATCTCATCATTTAAGCTTACGTGATCAAGACAAATCTCGGGTGTGTCATGATCAAATTGGAAGTTATCATACTCCGGCGGAGATATGATATGAGTGAGTTCACTGGCGAACTCCTCGTGAAGAGAATTAATCACAAGATGTAAATCTGTGAATTCTTGTTCCACTGTAGACTCATCACTATCCTCAATCTGAGTATCAAAGAGTGGATTCTCATAAATTAAAGTGAATTCAGGGTCAAATTCAAATAGAGGATTGGTGAAAGTAGTTTTGAATGTTTCGGGAACAAAGTGATCAACATTCTCTATTGTACTGTTGGGATAAGAAGTGAGTGAACGATCATTATCAAGGAGACTTTCAGTCTCTCCCAGATCGGCTTTGAAATCAGAAAGACTATAATTACTTTCCGATGAAAGTGGATTGATGTGAGTGAGTTCATCGGTGAACTCCTCAAGATGATGATCAGCATCAGTCTGAGGGAGTGATGCCTCAACATACTCGATGTTTCCATAAGAAGTACAATCGTCGCTAACATCGGAGAAAGTTTCAAAATGATCTTTTGAACACTCAATAGGGGAAATAGAATCACACACATGATCAGAAGTTCCCTGTGACTCTCTCGGGATTGGGACAAGGTTCTCAACACTAGACTTTATGAATTCGTCTGATTCCTTTTCAGGAACAGTGTCAAGATGCTCGTCCCCCATGTTCAGAGAGTGAGTGTGAACCTCGGGTGTGAAAGCAGTTGTTTGAGAATGAATCTCAACTGCTGGGATATCATCTGATGAACTTGATGAATCAAGTGTATCCTCATCATCACTGTCATCAGGAGTAAAACGAATTTGAGAGCTAGATCTGGCTGCTTTTTCTTTTGCAATTGATTCCCTAATAGATTTTTCAAAGGTAATTTAGGAATTTATTTTAGCAGCCTGATCTTCCGCTAGCAATTCTTCCATGGATTTCTCATGTGAATTTTGAATGACATGACATTGTGGGAGTGGAGATTTGTCAAAACCGGAAGGTTGACATTGATAATCATCATGAGGACCCCCACAATATACACAAGAAAAACTGGGAATATTATGAAGTGCTGTTTTTCTCAACTCCTCAGTTCTTTTCACTGACTCCAGAAGCTCTAGATAAGTGTCTTGTTGGGCTTGCTGAGGAGTTTGAGTCATTTGGCACTGTGGAGGTTGGTCGTGATATGGATAGTCGTAATTGTTACAAGGAAATGGATTCCCTGTTTGACAATCAGAGCTGAAATGGGAACCTCCACAGTTCTCACAACAGTAAAACTGTTGAGTCTGGACTGGTGAATTATATGGATATTGGTTATAACCAAAGTTCTGAGCATCACCGGAAAACTGTTCATAGACAAACGTGTTTCCGGATTGACACTCAAATCCTTGGTGAGGACCTCCACAAAATTCACAGCAGTTAGGTTGGTTATATGAAGATAAGTCGGGTTGTGGTGGGTAATTGGAAAAGTTTGAGGGGTCGTTAAATGAGTTCTGATTAGGATCATAATCAAATGAATTCCTCGAACCACAAAACAAACAACTCCCGTTACGAATATCATTACCACATTGTACACATGTACACCAACGACAGGGTGAACCAGAAAGAGGCTCACCACAACCGACACAAGGAATAAATGATGAGTCTCTAAATACTCATCATTTTTGTACAAAATAAACTGCAAAATCATCTGAAAACACTCAAAAACGCATCAAAATGATCAAAATATCACAAATCAGTGTTTTATGTGTTTTAAATGCAAAAATATCAAAATCAGATGAAAAACGTATTAAATTTGCAAAATTGGCAGTTTTAGTCCCCCAAGTTTCAAAAGTTGTCAAAAACAGTCCCTGAGCACATAATTTCAAAAGAAAAGTCACCAAAGGTCCTTTAAAAATCATAAGTTGTCAAATTTAGTCCTTTGGTGAAAAATGTAAAAAGTTTTGAGAAAATTACAAATTAGTCCTTCAAGTTTCAAATTTGGCAGAAATGGCCCCTGGATAATTGGGAAATGGCAATTTTGGTCCCTGTACTTTTGAAGGTTATCACTTTTAGTCCTTGGAGCATCTTGGCAGAATTGGCAGTTATGGTCCTTGCAATTTCAGAAGTTACACAAAAGGTCCCTATATATTTAACCCTTTAATACTCATTTTGAACCCTTGTCAATCCATGTGACCCCTGCCACAACCCATTTTGAACCCCCTATTATTATATCTGCCTTGGTCAAATATCTGGTCAAACCCACAAAACCCGCCCAAAACCACTTCTACTGTTCACTCTCCTCTCCACTTCTGTTTACCCAAAACCAGACCTGGTTTCACCACATTTTCAACCCCCTCCCATTCCTTGTCCCCTCCACACCTTCTACACTCCAAATATCCTTTAATTACCTAAACCAAACCTCATTAAAGCTCAAAACCTGCTAATGAGACTTTTGGCGCCAAATTGACATATGGCACATAAGAGAGATCCAATGGCTGGGATTTGGTGGGATTGATTCAGAGCAAGTGGGAGAGTCTTTTGAAGCTATAAAAGTGAAGAGAGAAGCAGTTTCAAGAGTAGTTTTAGTTTTAGTTTTATCAAAAATGTCGTTTTTAATTTAAAGTCTTTAAATTAGTAAAAAACTTGTTGTATTCTGTTTCTTTGTATCAAACTTAGTGTTTTGTAATCATTATAACCTATTTCCAGTTATCAATTTAAGTTATGTTAAGATTTCATGTTTAAAGTTACTGTTGCAACTTTCCTTCTAAAAATCTCATTCAAAAGCTTTTCAATGCTCATCTCTTAGTTTCAATAAGCTTAAATGAACTTATGATAGCCTTGTATAAGCTTAAAGTAAAGTTCCAATTCATTTTGTAACTGGGTCAACAAAAGTCAACTGGATGTTCAAATGGCAATGCAGTTGGAATTGGGGTGTTGCAGTAATGATCAATGGTTGGAATAGACTAGGATTAGAGTAGGTTTGGGTTTGGTTCTATCCTGCAAACCAGTTGAACAGTTGTGAGTCTCTATCTCATTTTCTTATTTTCAAGCCAATTTGCATTTCATGCTTGTATCTGTTTCTTTGATCATTATCAGTTTTAACATGTTTATATAGTTGTGTTGAGTTCTTGAAAGTTTAGTTTGATCTCTGGGATAAGTCAGTTTAGAAGTTTAAGTGTTTTTATGTGCTTAACAGTTTTTAAAAGGGTGTTTGGATCATTTGCTATAACTGTTATTTAAGTGAATTCAGTGGTTAGGACTTGTAGAACTATGTTTGTTTAGCTCAGTTATACTCATTAGAGTCAAGTTTTTGTGTCTGCTAGAGCTCAAAGTCAAAATTCCAAGTAATGTGTCTTTGCAGCCATACTGTTGAGATTTTTGCAAGTAAAAAGCTTATTTTGTGTTTAAAATTCATAAATCTTGCTTGATTTAGTTTCATTTTATCACATTTCTTCATATTCAGTCCTAAAATCTAGATCAAACTTGGAAAAAGTCAACTTTTAAGTTTTGATAAAAAGTCAAAAACCTTGAAATCTCAGTTTTGGCTTATCTAAGAAGATTTTTAGTTCACCCATTTCTAGGTCATTTCTAGTGTAACTTGTAGCCTTTAAAACCTCTGTTGGTCTATTTTCTTATGGTTATTTTAGTATATTTTTGTCATTTTTCTATAAGCTTCAAACAAGCTCTTGAACTTGGGCTTGTTTCCCCTGCTCACTGTCTCAGCTTATGCTGAGTTTTTCTCAGCTTTTGCAAAGCTTGCACAGGGCTCACTTGGGCTCACTTAGGTCTATAACTGGGTTTATAAGATCCCAACCAGGTCTAGTCCATGTCCCAAGTATTGTTTTCATGTTTCAGCTTATTTAGGTGCTTATTTCTTTGTCCAAAGTTGCCCCCCTTGTCACTGTTTTCTGCATTTAGCTCAGTACCTCAAATCATTGCAACTTGATAATCAGAAGGTTTAGCTTGTTGTTTCTCATTTCATTTTGGTCATTTTAGCTTGTAGTAGCTTCCATATCAATTTGGTACCTTTTGGTGTGATTTTAGCTTATCAAAGTGCTTATTTTTAAGCACTTTCCATAGCATTTGCTTATTCCTCCACACATGCACCTGTTTTTCTAATTTTCCTAGCTTCATAATAATGTTTTAAACTTTTCCTGAAATTTTCAGATTTTTCTAAGTTGTTTTGCTATTTTTCTTAATTTAAAATAGTTTTTAAGCATTTTTAATTAGTATTTAATACAAAAAATTAGAAAAAGGTTCAAAAAAATAATTTTTCAATTTTCTTAGGTTAAGATAAATATAAAAGTAATAAAAAGTATTTTTCCATATTTTTCTTAGTTAAATTTGTATTTTTAAATAATTTAATTAGTTTTAAATAGTTTTAAATTAATAATAAATACATAAAAAGTCTAAAAAATATATTTTCTGTTTTAAAATTAGTTTTATCATATTTTAGATTTTTCTAAGTCTTTATTTTATTTTTCTAGTCTTATTTCATATTTTCTTTTATTTTAGAGTATTATTAAATAGTTTAAAATAGTTTTTAATTAATAATAATTACATAAATAATTATAAAAATAATTTTCCTTTTCTATAAATTTTCTCATATCATTAGGTTTGTAAAAATGTATTTTTCATATTTTTAGGATTTGTCTTGTGTAGTTTTCACGTTTTTATTTGTACGTTTACGTTATTTTTATTTTAAACGTACGTTTTTGGTTTTAAACGTTCATCACTTTAAATATAGTGATAGCGTTTATTTAATATTTTTTATCTTTTTAATTTTCTTAATTTGCATTTAAGTCGCTTTTATTTATAACCTTTTTCAGTAGTGTAATATTCAATCCTAATCCTTTCTGATCGCTATCATTAGTGATCATTCTATCGTCTGAATCAGTGTTGTACACACCATTGAGTCTCCGTGGGACTAAACGACCCGGGAATCCCCTGTATTCTCTGATCTTCATTGCATACGTGCTTAAGCTGCTTTAAGTTTTCTTACGCTTGCGTGAGAGAACTTGACGGTTTTGCGCGCATCAAAATTTTGGCGCCGCTGCCGGGGAGGCTTTAGCGTGTGTTTAGCCTTTTTCAGATCCATTCTTGTGCATACCCCATCTTTTGTAAAAAGTTTTTTGTAAAGTTTTCAAAAATCCAAAAAGTTCATTAACACTTTTCCTAAAGTGTTAAAAACGCCAAAAATATTTTCATTCTTTGTTTTTATAGCCTGTTTTTCAAAAAAAAATCCAAAAATATCCATCTTTTATCCTCTAATCTGTTTAATTCTACATTTCTTTATCCTCAAACCTGTTTAATTCTCCATTCCTTATCTTCTATAACTGTTTAATTCTTCATCTCTTATCCCTCTTATCCGTTTAATTCTCTATGTCATGGTATTTGACATGTTCCTGGTGTGGAGGTCCATTTAACGGTGGAAATTGTCGGCGATGTACCAATGTGGGTTTCGGAGACAAGTTTGTCGGTAATCCCGATCCCATTTCAAATGAAACACCCGATTTTTCCTACCTACCTCCACCACCCCAATACGAATCCTACTCATGCGAGTTTTGTGGGAATGATTCTCATTACGGTTTTGATTGTCCACCACGGGTCCCGCTTGTATATGAGCCGGAACCATGTTACAATCAGAACTTTGGTGAAAGTTATTCTCCCAATTATCTCTGTTGTGAGAATTGTGGGGGTCCTCATGCGACTTTTGAATGTCAACCGATGAATCAAAATTTTCAAAATTCCAATTCTCCCGGTTTTGACAATTTCCAATCCCCACAGTATTCCATCAGTCATCAGACTTCCGAGCCTTCACAGCATCTCAATGATTACGAGGAGTGTTATCTTCCTCAAAGTTCTGAAGAAATACGCATTCGAAAGAAACTACAAATGAAAAGAATGTTGTGTAAGCTTCAGCAGATGAATATAAGAATCAGATATGATGACGATGATGATGAGGATTCTATTCAAGTAAAGGAATATTATGAGAGCTTGTCAACTGAAATCACACCCGAAGCTTCCATTGACTCTCTTATAATGGGGGACGAGCCTTCTAGCACTAATCAAGAAATGGAATTGTCAAGTGTTGAGAGCCTTGTTCCAACCCCAAGTGAGTCCGAGGGTATCTCCGGTAATATGTGTGATGAGCCTCTTAATGATGATTCTTCTCTTCCTCTTGACATTCCATATGATCATGTCGAGATGTTCTCCGATTCTGATAACGATTGTACTTCGTTTGACGATTCTTTATCCTATGGAGACATCGATTATGTCGAGGAGCTACCTTCTGAGCTAGTTAGCTTAGAAGAAGTGAGAAATTCTGATGATCAGGAAATTGAGGACGAGATACTTCGTGAACAATTGTTCAATGTACATCTCCTCGTTTCTAAGATCGAATCATTCTGTGCTAAGTCAGCTTCATCTCCTATCCCCGTTGTGGATAGTGACTCTACATTGGACAAGCCCGAGCTTGAGGCTTTTTCCAATGATTCTCTTCATGAAGAGTTCTCCGGTGAACTCTCTCATGACATATCTCCTCCGGAATATGATCATTTCTATTTTAATCTTGAGGATGATATTGGCTCGGAGGAAGGTGTACTCTATCATAAGAGTTTGCTTATTGATGATACTACCTTCACCCTTCCTCCCGACATGTCTACATTTGAGGATGAAGAATGGATCTTGATTGTTATCAACATCTTTCTTCCATTCCTCACATATGATGTGTCTTCTTCTCTTCTTCACTCCTTCGGGAGTGAGGACACTATCTTTGATCCCGGCATTTTCAATTATCATTTTTGAGCCGGTTCTATATATATCTCATCGGTGTGGAACTTTCACGTGCTTCAATGTTTATCCAAACATCTTGAATGAAAGTCCGATGGAGATTGTTTCTTCCACTTTGCTTCCCCATGAACCAATGAATTCGGGGTCGAGTCAAGCTAGCGACTCGGAAATCAAAAACAGTAGCACACACCATATGGGTTTTCACCCATATTTCTGTCTTCTTCCCCCTTTCTACCACCTAAGTGTGGGGGAGTTACCCCACATGTTATATATATATATATATTATCTAAAAAAAAAAAAAAAAAAAAAAAAAAAAAAAAAAAAAAAAAAATCTTTCAAATAATGGCCGTAGTATTTCCCTTTTACGTTCGTTGTTTCGGCATAACCGCCGGTACTTTGAATATTGAGGGCAATATTCATTTCTAAGTGTGGGGGGGAATTCTCACGAATTTTATCATATAATTACACCAATTCCCCCGTTTTTGGCAAAAAAAATTTTTTGGAGTAAGTGTTCTACACTTACTCATTTGGTTATCAGTCCGCCATGTTTGATAAACTAAAGGATTGGCTAATCCAGGAGCAAACGGCTCTTGGTAAAGATATATCAAATCCGTTTATATGGCTTGCAATTTGCCCAAAATTGTATGGTTCTCAACTCACCATATCCTAAAAAGTGAAGAGTTGGCTAGCCCGCAAGGTTATGGCTTGTGGTAAAGGCAGTGGAAAATCCATAATTGGTAATCAGCTCACCAAAGATAATATTGATAATTTATCTAAGAGTTGGCTAGTCCAGAAGGGTACGGCTTCTGGTAAAGACAAAATCAAATCCGTTGAAAGCTGGTGGTTTGCTCAAAATCACATGGTTATCGGTGTACCATGGTTCTTACTTGAACTGAAACATTTGGCTACTCCAGAAGTAATGGCTTTTGGTAAAGAGATTAAAATCCATTATGTTTCTCAAATCATTGCTAGAGACTAGCAATATCTCAGTGTGGGGGATTGATGAGTCTCTAAATACTCATCATTTTTGTACAAAATAAACTGCAAAATCATCTGAAAACACTCAAAAACGCATCAAAATGATCAAAATATCACAAATCAGTGTTTTATGTGTTTTAAATGCAAAAATATCAAAATCAGATGAAAAACGTATTAAATTTGCAAAATTGGCAGTTTTAGTCCCCCAAGTTTCAAAAGTTGTCAAAAACAGTCCCTGAGCACATAATTTCAAAAGAAAAGTCACCAAAGGTCCTTTAAAAATCATAAGTTGTCAAATTTAGTCCTTTGGTGAAAAATGTAAAAAGTTTTGAGAAAATTACAAATTAGTCCTTCAAGTTTCAAATTTGGCAGAAATGGCCCCTGGATAATTGGGAAATGGCAATTTTGGTCCCTGTACTTTTGAAGGTTATCACTTTTAGTCCTTGGAGCATCTTGGCAGAATTGGCAGTTATGGTCCTTGCAATTTCAGAAGTTACACAAAAGGTCCCTATATATTTAACCCTTTAATACTCATTTTGAACCCTTGTCAATCCATGTGACCCCTGCCACAACCCATTTTGAACCCCCTATTATTATATCTGCCTTGGTCAAATATCTGGTCAAACCCACAAAACCCGCCCAAAACCACTTCTACTGTTCACTCTCCTCTCCACTTCTGTTTACCCAAAACCAGACCTGGTTTCACCACATTTTCAACCCCCTCCCATTCCTTGTCCCCTCCACACCTTCTACACTCCAAATATCCTTTAATTACCTAAACCAAACCTCATTAAAGCTCAAAACCTGCTAATGAGACTTTTGGCGCCAAATTGACATATGGCACATAAGAGAGATCCAATGGCTGGGATTTGGTGGGATTGATTCAGAGCAAGTGGGAGAGTCTTTTGAAGCTATAAAAGTGAAGAGAGAAGCAGTTTCAAGAGTAGTTTTAGTTTTAGTTTTATCAAAAATGTCGTTTTTAATTTAAAGTCTTTAAATTAGTAAAAAACTTGTTGTATTCTGTTTCTTTGTATCAAACTTAGTGTTTTGTAATCATTATAACCTATTTCCAGTTATCAATTTAAGTTATGTTAAGATTTCATGTTTAAAGTTACTGTTGCAACTTTCCTTCTAAAAATCTCATTCAAAAGCTTTTCAATGCTCATCTCTTAGTTTCAATAAGCTTAAATGAACTTATGATAGCCTTGTATAAGCTTAAAGTAAAGTTCCAATTCATTTTGTAACTGGGTCAACAAAAGTCAACTGGATGTTCAAATGGCAATGCAGTTGGAATTGGGGTGTTGCAGTGATGATCAATGGTTGGAATAGACTAGGATTAGAGTAGGTTTGGGTTTGGTTCTATCCTGCAAACCAGTTGAACAGTTGTGAGTCTCTATCTCATTTTCTTATTTTCAAGCCAATTTGCATTTCATGCTTGTATCTGTTTCTTTGATCATTATCAGTTTTAACATGTTTATATAGTTGTGTTGAGTTCTTGAAAGTTTAGTTTGATCTCTGGGATAAGTCAGTTTAGAAGTTTAAGTGTTTTTATGTGCTTAACAGTTTTTAAAAGGGTGTTTGGATCATTTGCTATAACTGTTATTTAAGTGAATTCAGTGGTTAGGACTTGTAGAACTATGTTTTTTTAGCTCAGTTATACTCATTAGAGTCAAGTTTTTGTGTCTGCTAGAGCTCAAAGTAAAAATTCCAAGTAATGTGTCTTTGCAGCCATACTGTTGAGATTTTTGCAAGTAAAAAGCTTATTTTGTGTTTCAAATTCATAAATCTTGCTTGATTTAGTTTCATTTTATCATATTTCTTCATATTCAGTCCTAAAATCTAGATCAAACTTGGAAAAAGTCAACTTTTAAGTTTTGATAAAAAGTCAAAAACCTTGAAATCTCAGTTTTGGCTTATCTAAGAAGATTTTTAGTTCACCCATTTCTAGGTCATTTCTAGTGTAACTTGTAGCCTTTAAAACCTCTGTTGGTCTATTTTCTTATGGTTATTTTAGTATATTTTTGTCATTTTTCTATAAGCTTCAAACAAGCTCTTGAACTTGGGCTTGTTTCCCCTGCTCACTGTCTCAGCTTATGCTGAGTTTTTCTCAGCTTTTGCAAAGCTTGCACAGGGCTCACTTGGGCTCACTTAGGTCTATAACTGGGTTTATAAGATCCCAACCAGGTCTAGTCCATGTCCCAAGTATTGTTTTCATGTTTCAGCTTATTTAGGTGCTTATTTCTTTGTCCAAAGTTGCCCCCCTTGTCACTGTTTTCTGCATTTAGCTCAGTACTTCAAATCATTGCAACTTGATAATCAGAAGGTTTAGCTTGTTGTTTCTCATTTCATTTTGGTCATTTTAGCTTGTAGTAGCTTCCATATCAATTTGGTACCTTTTGGTGTGATTTTAGCTTATCAAAGTGCTTATTTTTAAGTACTTTCCATAGCATTTGCTTATTCCTCCACACATGCACCTGTTTTTCTAATTTTCCTAGCTTCATAATAATGTTTTAAACTTTTCCTGAAATTTTCAGATTTTTCTAAGTTGTTTTGCTATTTTTCTTAATTTAAAATAGTTTTTAAGCATTTTTAATTAGTATTTAATACAAAAAATTAGAAAAAGGTTCAAAAAAATAATTTTTCAATTTTCTTAGGTTAAGATAAATATAAAAGTAATAAAAAGTATTTTTCCATATTTTTCTTAGTTAAATTTGTATTTTTAAATAATTTAATTAGTTTTAAATAGTTTTAAATTAATAATAAATACATAAAAAGTCTAAAAAATATATTTTCTGTTTTAAAATTAGTTTTATCATATTTTAGATTTTTCTAAGTCTTTATTTTTCTAGTCTTATTTCATATTTTCTTTTATTTTAGAGTATTATTAAATAGTTTAAAATAGTTTTTAATTAATAATAATTACATAAATAATTATAAAAATAATTTTCCTTTTCTATAAATTTTCTCATATCATTAGGTTTGTAAAAATGTATTTTTCATATTTTTAGGATTTGTCTTGTGTAATTTTCACGTTTTTATTTGTACGTTTACGTTATTTTTATTTTAAACGTACGTTTTTGGTTTTAAACGTTCATCACTTTAAATATAGTGATAGCGTTTATTTAATATTTTTTATCTTTTTAATTTTCTTAATTTGCATTTAAGTCGCTTTTATTTATAACCTTTTTCAGTAGTGTAATATTCAATCCTAATCCTTTCTGATCGCTATCATTAGTGATCATTCTATCGTCTGAATCAGTGTTGTACACACCATTGAGTCTCCGTGGGACTAAACGACCCGGGAATCCCCTGTATTCTCTGATCTTCATTGCATACGTGCTTAAGCTGCTTTAAGTTTTCTTACGCTTGCGTGAGAGAACTTGACGGTTTTGCGCGCATCAATAAACGATTCTATTTGAGAGTTATGAGAAGGAATTGGTTTATTCAAAGAATCAACAAAACCAACATGGTGATCTGAATGACTATCAAGTCTCGAAGAACATTTTGAAAAATCCGGAGGTGGGACAAGTGGTGTGCTCTGAGAGCTAGTGATTGGTGCGAAACCGTCAAGTTTTCTCACGCGAGCTGATCACTTGTGAATGACCAGCCGTAAAGAACTTAAAACAGCTCACACACCAACTCAATGAAGATCAGGAGAGTATAGTGTTTCCCCAGGTCGTTAAGTCCCAACGAGCTGTGCGAGAATAGTCAGACGTGTAGTGATCGAGAGATTTGAACGGAAAAAGGGATTTGAAGATTATTATAACTAAGGAAAAAGCCCATAAACTACAGGGGCTTAAATGCAAATTAAAGGAAATTAAAAAGATAAAATCTATTAAATAAACGCTATCACTATTTTTAAAATTGATGAACGTTTAAAACTAAAAACTTACGTTTAAATAAAAATATACGTAAACGTACAAAATAAAAGTGAAACTTATACAATATAAATCCTAAAAATATAAAAAATACATTTTTACAATCCTAATGATAAAATAAAATTTTAAGAAAAAGAAAATTATTTTTATAACTAATTATCTAATTATTATTAATTAAAAACTATTTTTTACTATTAAATAATTACCTAAAATACAAGAAAATAGGAAATAAAGCTAGAAAAATAAAATTAAGACTTAGAAAAGTCTAAAATATCAAAATAGACTTTTCAAAACTATTTTTGTATTTTTATGATTATTTTTCTATTTTCTAGGAATTAAATACTATTTAAATCTAATTAAATTATTTAAAAATACAAATTTAACTAAGAAAAATATGGAAAAATACTTTTTTGGGTTTTTATATTTATCTTAACTTAATAAAATAGAAAAATTATTTTTTTGAACCTTTTTCTAATTTTTTATATTAAATACTAATTAAAAATGCTTAAAAACTCATTTAAAATAGGAAAAATAGCAAATTAACTTAGAAAAATCTGAAAATTTCAGGAAAAGTCTAAAATTATATTAGGAATCTATGAAAAATGGAAAAACATAGGGTTGTGTGGGAGGAATTGCAACTGATGTGCAAGTGCTTAATGGAATAAGCACTTTGATAAGCAAAAGAGATCCAAAAGCTACCAAACTGAAAAGGAAGCTACAATAAGCTAAAAGTACTAAAATGGAACAAGTCTCAACTGCTTATGACCTCTGGATTACAAGTTGCAATGATTTGGTCAATTGAGCAAATGAGCTAAAACTGTAAAAGGGGTACCAAGTTTGAGCTGTTGCACAAGCTTCAAAATAAGCTAAAAAGGTAAACCAACAATTAGAACTTGGAGAGGACCTGGCTAAGTACTTGTGAACCAGAAATCAAACCTAATGGAGCCATGATAAGCCGTGTACAAGCTATGCAAAAACTGCTCAAGCCCTGTGCAGGCAACAGTGTCCTGCACAGGGCACTTAAGCTTATTTTGAACAGCTTATTTGAGGCTTGTAGAAAATTCATAAAATTAAGCAAAAATGAGGACAAGAAACTAGACCAGCCTGAGATTTGAAAACATCAAGTTTCATTGAAATTGTCTTAAAGATGAGTGAATGAAAATTCCTTCTTGTTTGCCAAAAACTGAGAACTTGCACTTTTGACTTTTGATGAAAACATAGAAAGTTGACTTATTCCAACTTTTATCCCAATTTGTAGACTGGAAATGATGTATTAAGGTAAAAGGAAACTAATGCAAGCTAAGTTTAGGTAATTTGAACACAAAAATAGCTTTTGAGTGTTCAAAGATCCAACAGTGGGCTGCTAATGGTACTTAAAGTGTAATTTTGACTTTAAGCTTATGTGGGTACAAGAGCAAGACAGATAAGAACTCAATTTGACTAAACAAGCATGTAACTACTAAGACTAACCACTGAGTATACCTAAAAGACAGAAGGATCAACAGATCCAAACACACCTTATGAAAACAGTTATGAAGCTAAACCCACTAAACAATTTATCTGACCTTAAATACTGATATAACAAGTTCTAATATGCAATCCTATCCTTAAACATATCAAAATAATGGCAATATAATGCCTCTATTTATATAAGCTAATGAAGCAAAAGTGTACACAAAAATGGCTTACAGATAGATTTTGACTGAAAATAATGAACCAAGAACCATGAGTAACCTCCTACACTCCCCCAAGGAGTTTTACTTCCCAATGTAATCCATATTCAACCCTGCTCCAAGCTTTAGCACCATCTTCCCTTGTTTTTTTTATTTTCTCACTATTTTCTTGGAATTTTTGTGAATTTTGAACTTTGAGTATAAACTGAATTTGAAAATATCTAATAGCTTATGAAAGCTTTAGAAAGAGCTTATATGAGCTTTTGAATGCTTAACAACAAGTTATAACAACATTCACTTAATCATGAGATTTCCTTGATCATGAAAATTTACATAAACTGAAAAATGAAAAGAAACTTGCAATTGATGATTAAAACAGGTTTATAACATAAATAAGATTACTTAATACAAAGCTTGAAAGATTAAATAAACACTGGAAAATAAAAACGACATAAGGAAAATTATTTTAAACTAACTACTGTCTTTTGCTTCTTCTCTCCTCCCTTTTATAGCTCCACAAGCTTCCACGTGTCCTCTTAAGTGTTTCCCACCACCTATTGATCCAATGAGAGAGCTTGGGGCAATTTGGCCACTTTTCCAATTTGGCGGGAAAAGTGGTTTTTGACAGTGGAGATTGAGTAAAGGGTTTTGGAGGTGCAATTAATGAAGTTTGGAGTGAGGTGAGGAGGGGGGAGACAGGTGAAGGGATAAGGGATGGGGAGGTTGAGTGTGCAGCTTGTTGCAGGGCCTAGTGGGGAAGGAGGTGTCTTTTGGCGCGTATCAGTGTTTTGACCAAAGGGTTTGACCAGATATTAGTTAAAAAGGGAGGGGTCAAAATGCTTAATGACAGGGGTTCAAAAGGTGGAAAGGTCAAAATGGGTTTTAGGACTTTAAATATTCAAGGGCCTTTCATGTAATTTCTGAAAATGCAAGGACTAGAACTGCCAATTCATCAAAGATGTTTCAGGGGCTGAATTTGACAAGTTCCAAAAGTGCAAGGACCAAAGCTGACATTTTGCCATTTTCCAGGGGCCTTTTCTGCCAAATTTGAAACTTGAAGGACTAATTTTGTAATTTTCTCAAACTTTTGACATTTTTCACCAAAGGACTAAATTTGACAAGTAATGATTTTAAAAGGACCTTTGGTGACTTTTCTTTTGAAATTTTTGACTCAGGGACTGTTTTTGACAACTTTTAAAACTTGGGGGACTGAAACTGCAATTTTTGCAAATTTGATATGTTTTTCATCTGATTTTGATATTTTTGTATTTAAAACACATAAAACACTGATTTGTGATATTTTGATCATTTTGATGTGTTTCTGAGTGTTTTCAGATGATTTTGCAGTTTAAACAGTACAAAAAATGATGAGTATTTAGACACTCATCAGCTAGCAATTTCCACCACTTCCGTTATGGTCTCTGGTTCTGGTTCTCGAGAAACGTAAAGATTAGGCAAGTTATTCTTGCTAGTCACCGGCCAAAATTCTGCATGTTTGCTTTTAACCGTAAATCGTGAAAGTTTAGGATCAATCTTAGACGGCTTAGGAGCAATTGAGGGGTTAGGTCTTTGGATAACCGTAGGTTGGACGTATTTAGCACTTCCATTATTAGAGGGAAGTATCTGGTCCTTTGTCACCCCGGTTTCTCTTTCCATTTCCCTACGCAGAATTAATGGATCATCACGAACAACACGAATTCTTGACATTTGTGATAAAGTCTGAAGTTTTTCAGCTTCGTCCCAGAATTCGTCGCAGTCGAGAGATTCCATGAGAATAGAAGAAGTTAGAATCAAATGGATAGAGGGTAAAGGGATAAAGAATCAAAAAGGGTAAGAGGGTAAAGATGGATGTTTTTGGGGTTTTGGATAAACATTTTGTAAAAATAGGAAAGAAAATCTTTTTGGGTTTTTGGATTTTTATAAGAAAATATAAACATATAGATGGTATAAACAAGGAGTGAATATTCAAATCACTAATCTGCTAAACGTAAGACTATTAGCACTGCTCCCCGGCAGCGGCGCCAAAATTTGATTGGTGCAAAACCGTCAAGTTTTCTCACACAAACCGGCCACTTGTGAATGACCGACCGTAAGAAACTTAAAACAGTTTAAACACCAATGCAATGAAGTCCAGGAGAGTATAGTGTTTCCCCAGGTCGTTAAGTCCCAACGAGTTGTGCGAGAATAGTCAAACGTATAGTGATCGAGAAGATTTGAACGGGAAAAGAGATGTGATTGATTATAACTAAAGAAAGAGTACATAAACTACAGGGGCTTAAATTCAAATTAAAGAAAATTAAAAAGATAAACTATATTAAATAAACGCTATCACTATTTTTAAACTGATGTTTTTGATTTTATGTTTTTATAAAACTGAATTAAAAACTACGTGACGTACAAAGGAAAATATGAAACTGAAGCAATATTAATCCTAAAAATATGAAAATGTCATTTTTACAAACCTAATGATATGAGAAACTTTTTAAAAAAGGAAAATTATTTTTATAACTATTAAATTAATTATTATTAATTAAAAACTAATTTTAACTATTTAATAATAACCTAAATTACAAGAAAATAGGAAATAAAGCTAGAAAAATAAAATTATGACTTGGAAAAATCTAAAATAACAAAAGAGAATTTTCAAAACTATTTTTATATTTTTCTGATTATTTTTCTATTTTTTATGAATTTTAAACTATTTAAAACTAATTAAAATGCTAAAAATTACAAATTAAACTATGAAAAATCTGGAAAAATAATTTTTTTACTTTTTATATTTATCTAAACTTAAGAAAAATGAAAAATTATTTTTTTGAACCTTTTCTTAATTAATTGGATTAAAAGCTATTTAAAAAGTGCTAAAAATTGATTTAAATGCAGAAAAATAGCAAACAAGCTTGGAAAAATATGAAAATTTCAGGAAAAGTCTAAAATATTATGAGGAATCTAGGAAAAATGGAAAAACAGGCTCTTGTGTGCAAGAAATTGAAACTGCCATACAAGTGCTTATTGAAATAAGCACTTGAATAAGCCAAATGGTACCAAATGGGCACCAAACCAACACAGAAGCTTAAATAAGCTAAAAGAACCAAAATGCAACAAGAAACAACTATCTATAACCTCTGATTTGCAAAATGATAAGATTTGATGAAATGAGATTATAAGTGCTAAAACAGTTTGAGGCCACTACTTCAAGCCTAAGAATAAGCACTTGAATAAGCTGGAAACTTAAAAACAGATGCTAGATCCTGAACTAGACCTGGGTGAGAGCTTGTAAACCAAAAAAGAGACCTAGACAAGCTCTATTGAGCTTTGTGCAAGGCTGCACCAACCCTGTGCAGACTCAGTATTAACTGAGTCAATGCACAGGGCATTTGTGCCCATATTGACAAGACATTTTGAAGCTTATAGAAAATTCACAAAAATACACAAAATTCACAATAATAAACTAGACCAGTAGAGCTTTTCAAAACCACAAGTTTTATTGAAATTGGTCCAGAAATGAACTCAAGACAAATCAACTCAGTTTGGTAAAAACTGAGTTTTCAGTTTTGACTTTTTGAAGAAATTATGCAAAGTTGACCAAGTTGAGATTTGAAGCTAATTTTTGGAATGATATTAATGTAATATGATAAATTAAACTGAATGCAATCTATCTCTATGAAATTTAAGCACAAAACTAGCTTTTGCTTTTCCAAATTCACAACAGATAAAACTTAAGATAGATTCCAAAGTTATTTTGACTAATGGCCAATGCAGGAGCATTATTGAGACAGTTATGAATCACATAGACCCTAACAAACCTAAACCAACAGATCTAAGATACTGAACAACCTTTAAACTCAGTGTAACAAGCTGATTCAAACACCACTGTATATAACTGTTTAGAACTTTAAATGAGACTAAACACTACATTAGCTAATATTATGGATTAAACCGAGATTAGATAACCTAATTACAACTAATGAACAAGTTTAAGATACTCAATGGCCATAGATTACACATACAAGTACAAAATGCAAACTGGCTAGAAATTTGAAAATGAGAAACTCACTCACATGGGTCCAGCTTATTTGCAGGCTAAGACCACAACTATAACTACACTAATTGAAGCTATTCCAACCCAAAACCAATCACTACATCACCCAAACACCATTTTCATACCCATCTTGCTTGTACAGTTGACTTTTGTTGACCATAATCCAATATTGCTTGAAATTGATATACAAGCTTATCAAAAGCTATATGAAGCTTAAGTAAACCTGGTTGAGCTTAAAAATAAGCTAATAGAAGCTTTAAGACAAGAGTTTGAAACTCAAATTTTCAACAGTGAACATGAGATTTAGAATTTATATAAAAACTTGAGATTGATACTTAAAAGTGAATTACAATGATACAATGACTTGAGTTTAACACATTTAAAGCTTAAAATTACATTTTAGCACTCTAATTAAGATTACTTAAAAAAAACGACATACAAAGAAAATAAAACTAAAACTACTTGTCTTTCTTGCTTCTTCTTCCTTCTCTTTTATACCCAAAAAGCTCCACGTGTCCTTCTGAGAGGATCCCACTTGATTCCAGAGCTATTGGGTCACTTTTGTGAGTTTTGGCCATTTTGTCAATTTTGGCGGGAAAGGTGGTATTTGACCTCTGGGCTTTTAGACTGCAACTAGGGGGTGGACTAGGTGTGATGATGAGGGTGAGAGATAAGGTGATAAGGTGAGGTGAGTGGTGAGTGGGAGAGGTGTTGCAGGAGTGTAGCAGGCAAGTGGGGAAGAAAACCATATGGGAGGGAAAAGGGGTGAATGTTTGACTGGTTTTTACCAGGGGGTCCAAAAAGGGTTTTGGCAGGGGGGTCAAAACAGGTATTGGCAGGGGATCAAAATGTGCAAAGGGTCATGGGATTAGGTTTTAAATAACAAGGACTACTTTGCAATTTTGCCAAACTAGAGGGACCATTCCTGTAATTTTCCAAAGTTCACACAAGGGATCAAAATTGACAAGCTTCCATAGTACAAGGACTAGTTTTGACATTTTCAAATTCCCAAGGACCAAACTTGACATTTTTGAAAGTTGAGGGACCTTTTCTGCCATTTAACAAAAGATTTATTCAAGGACCATTTTTGACAATTTAGAATATTTCAGGGACCTTGAATAACATTTTTCTTTATTTTGTTTTTACCAGGGACTGTTTTTGACAACTTTTGAAACTTGGGGGACTAAAACCGCCAATTATGCAAACTTTATACGTTTTTCACCAGATTTTGATATTTTTGCATTTAAAACACATAAAATACTTATTTGTGATATTTTTATCATTTTGATGTATTTCTGAGTGTTTTCAGATGTTTTTGCAGTTTAATTGGTACAAAAATGATGAGTATTTAGACACTCATCAGTGGTGGAGGATGATTTTGAGCGGGTGCAAAGATTCGTATTTTGTGTGCATGGTTCTCGTTGTCATACATGTGAATCTGTTCGATGATCTTGGTCGTAATTTTGTTTAGTTTAGGAGAACGAATCATGGTGATTGGTAGTGGATTACGATAGTGAAGGATTAACGAGGGTAGTAATAAAGATAATGATCGGGTTCGATGTACGAGTTGATTGATCATTGCATGGTTAGTATTACTTACTCGAATACATTCTGCTGCTCTTGAAACTTACTCCTGCTCGTGATCGAAAACTGCAAGGTTTCTCATTCCACTGCTAGTATGTTTGATTACCACTGCTAGTGATATCAGGTTACTACTGTTCATGATACGTTACCACTGCTACTTTGTTCGATAACCACTGCTAGGCTTCACAATACCACTACTTTCAATAAAGTTCGGTTTCCACTGCTTGTGTTATCATGTTACTATCTATCTGCTACTCAAAACAGCCATGGAAATTGCTGCTCGTTCATATGTATCTGCTGCTACTTAGTATTATGTTCCTGCTGCTATGTTACTAGATATTTCTGCTACTTGACTCGTCCCTATTGCTCAAGATCATGCGTAGTTTTGAAGACAAGAGTTTCTGTGATTGGCTATGATGATTTCTTTCATTGGTGGTATTCGTGAATGTTGCTACTTGAATATTAGTACTGCTATGGATAAAAGTCTGATGGTAAAGAGGTTATATGAAACGATAATTTATGGAGATTTCTTTGGAAACACAAAAACACAATTGGCTGCATCCTCGTTATATATTCTTGTGTTTTTTTGTCGTCTAATGATACCTTCTACAATACCTCGTACCCATTAAAGTTATTGGTCCGTACTATGCTAAAACGTCAATATTATTATGATGATTGATGGCTTGATATTGTTGACCTCCCATTTGATTTATAATTAGAGTCGACCATGATTTGATTTTGGATTTATGGAGTTAAACGTTTTTATTGCCAAGGTATTATATACGTGAGATTTCATGGATCAAAAAGATTATATACATGGTTTTTGGTTCTCGAAGATTTTTGGAGTTAAGGGGAAGTTGTACAAGTTTTTGATACGGATTTTATTGGATGCACACACATGGGATTTTGGTTCACACACAAAAGGAGTTTGGTTATTTGTTCTTAAAGGTTTTAAAAAGGCTCGTTTTTTGGATTTTCTGGATTAGTTGATTACGAAGAAAGTTGATTATCACTAATTTGATGTTGTAGTTGAGTTTCACAGGTTTGTGTTCTTAACATATCTCAAAGTGGGTGTTACACTTTGTAGATAACTTGTTCGTGCTTAAAGGATGTTGACGAAGACATGCAAAATCTAGTTTTCATAGGTCAAGGGGTGGATAGATGAAGACCTAGTTAACTATCACTTAAAGGAGTTACATTGTAGTGCTCAGTGTCTCATTGAAGATGAGGTTTTTGTCAAGAGGTTGTGATCTACTTATATTTTTGGTTGTGGTATAAGTTCGACGTCACGTGGATAGTACAACACATAAGACACAAGTTTGGGTTATTTTACTTCTTCATCAAGTTTGTTATATTTGGTTTTCTTCACAAGTGATCATTACAAGGAGCTTACAGATTTGAAAAATCATTTGTTGTTCATTCACCACTCAAGGGGAAGTTTTTACTGCTTATATTCCCTATTTGTTGATAACAAAAAGGGGAAGAGATGTTGAAGTGGCGTGGCATGGATTAAGGGGAAGACAAAGGAAGACAAGAATGTTTCATTCATGGTGAGATTTTATTATCTCAACTTCTGCTACTTCGTCTAGGGAAGTTCGTACAAGAACCGTGTTTGTTTTGTCATTATCAAATAGGGGAAGATTATTGGGTTTATTGATTCGATGATACAAAACAATGAAGAATGAAACATCAAGGGCTTAAAGTGACAAAGATGAAACCTACAAAAAGATGGAGGGACTTGCTTGCAAAAGAAGATTTATTATTTAGTCCTTAGTAGAGATTTGTAAACCCTAATCCTCTAGTATATAAAGAGGACATGGGGTGTAGGTTTTAATATAATTAAGTCTTCCAATATGTAGTCGACTAAAGGGGTGTGTGTGTAACCTAGACGTGTTTCTATAAATGTCTAGGGTTAGGATTTGTGTAGTTTAGCCTCAAGGATCTTTGATCCCTGTTACAAGTTAAGTGTAACCATATTATTCTGATCAAATAATATTTGAGGCTTGTAGTGATTATAATGAAAAACCTTGTGTCAATAACATATAATGTTTGTTCTATTCCGCTGCGTATTGCATATGTTATTGTCAAACCCTAAGGCTCAAAACGATCTCAAAGAGTTTAACAAACTCAACACAATGGATAAGCATTGAAGATTAAAGGAAGTTACGGCGTAACTAGCTAATAAGGTTACGCCGTAACTATTTTGAAGCCTATAAATAGTCGATGATTTCATCAGTATTTGATATCTCTCTTTTCCTAAACCTTCTAGGGTTTAGGGAGATCAAAACACATGAGAAGAAGCATGGTTTAGGAGCATGAATAACGAAGTTCTCGTCTACGATTTCTTTTGTATTCGAGTTTGGATTCTTTTTATATTTTTCTAGATCTTATATTATGAATTCATGTTATTAATTAAAGTTTGCATTTATGTTATTGTTATTCTCTATAATTCTTTATAGACATTTGCTAGTCTTTTCATAAATCGCTACCCTTGGTAGTATTATAAGCTTGGTAGTATCTAAAGGACTGGGAGATATGACCAACTGACCCCAGTTTGATAGATAGCGAAGTATGGGAGGAATTGGCCATAGTACGACCACTCTTCGTGTGCGAATTGACCAAAGGATCACTTATCAAGTGGAGGTATTTAAGAGGTTAGGGGGAATCTAAGTTCCTAACGGCCAGGTTCCCACCGTCTAGATCTAGTAGATTTGGTGCTTAATGACTGCTATTAGGTTGCCGAAAATGATCCCGGGTGACCTGCTCATCTTGGTGAGGAATCTAAGAACCATAGGCCATGACGAATCGACCAAAGGAGTCTGGTGATAATTAACCACTATATTGAATATTCTTATCGAGAATCTATTCATATTCGCATTCTTTGTTAAGCTTTGTTTATCTATCTCTTTTACCTAAATTTCTGGTGTCTGTGTGAGCAGAATATTAGTATATCTACGAATTATAATAACCTTATCTACCGTATATTACCTATGTTTTATCTAATCATCTTAGTTCTTTCAAGGTCACAGCTCTCTTGGGACGATACTCGGATTTACCTAAGGCTTTACTACATCTGATCGGGTACTCTGCCCGTTAGTATGTGTCTATCCTAAGTTATTCAAGTTTTATAAATATTAAAAGCAGGATGAAATAGCACATCACATGTTAGTAATGACAAATCAGCCTTAACCTTTGTCGTGTCTACCCATATTGCCTTCGAAAATTGTTTTGTCCTTAACTATAGTGGTGGAGATTTGTGTAACCGCCAAGCTTATGATAGAATACATGCTATGACTGTGCGATGAGTGATCACCCCGAAATTGACACTTAGAATAGTTGAGATATTTGAGTGTTTTGTTTCCATTTCGTGAGGTGTTCGGCTTTGTTTTATTCTAACATAAGGGATTTGTAAACTTATATTTTCCAAGTAATGGGAGATATCTTTTTAGGAATCTATCTAATAAGGTCTACTTGAGGGAAAGTAGAGTTCAAGTGGGGGGATATTTGATAACATCAAATAGTCCTGAATATTAAGTGTCAATTACCCCCCCCCCCCGATAATGCTCGTATTTTATATCATTTATATAGATTTACGCTTGTTTTCCTCTATATTTCACTTTCAGGTAAATTACGAGCATTGGAGCTAAAGAGACGCGGATTTAGAGAGTTTATTGAAGGTATATGATAGTATGCTCATTTTGAAGATGTTACAGCGTAACTCCCCTCTCATATTACGCCGTAACAGAAGCGTGGCCTAGAAAACCAACTATACGGAAGATTACGGCGTAACTCTATCCCAAGATTACGCCGTAACTAATTAGGTCAAATAAGGTTCCGCGCCGCTGCAAGCTACGACGTAACTAATTCCACAATTACCGCGTAACCACGATTTATTGAAGATATGGCGTAACTCATTCCTGATGTTACGCCGTAACCAGCTTTTCCAGAGCAAATTACAAAGAAATGGATGTTACGGCGTAACTCTTAACTTAAGTGACACCGTAACAAGATCTGGACTATAAATACCGCTCAAATTTCATCATTTCTAATCATCCTATTTCACACACAACATCAGTGAATGTGAGTAGAAGTTAAAGGCAGATCTTGGGGAGCATACGGAGCCATCTCCAAGGGAGAAATCACTCCCCCACGATAAGCATTAGCATTTTATCTTTTCTTTACTTTCAATTCATGTATTTCGTAATGTTAAACATTGAATCGATTGTTTTAGTTAATATGAGCTGCTAAGCACCTCTGGTGCTAGCCTAGTTATGATTCCTTAATTGTTTTGTTTATGTTTACATTGCTTTCGCATAATTATTTCTAGTTTATGCATGCATAGTTTGTTGGTAACTACCCTTGTTTCGGTAGTTTTGAATGGAGGTAGTGGCTAGTTACTTAGGAGATATGACCAACTGACCCTAAGTAGGTAGACTGAGTGGGAAGGGTAAGATATGACCAACTGACGACCCTTCTTCGCTTGTGCAATTTGACCAACAGATCACCTACCGTTTGGATGAACTTAAGAAGTCAGGGATAAGTGTTTAAGATGCTAGCGCCCGGGCACTCATTGTTATGAATCTTGCATGTAGCGGTACTTAATGAATTGGCTTAGGGGACTAAAAACAACTGGACTTTCAACGGGTCACCTGCGATCTCCAGTGGAAGCCTTTGCTGATAGGTTATGACGAACTAACCAAATGCTGTCCTAGCAACTTTTACCCCCACTTGAAGTAATTGGAAGTAATTAAACGTGAACTTAACATGATAGGATGATTAACTAGGTTAGCACACTTCTCCCCTATTGATCACAACCCTTGCCTTTACTTGCTATCTTTTATTTTATTTTCTTTAGTTTTAATCAATCATTTCAATATTAAAATCTGTGACACCTAGACTTAGTTTAAATCCACACACATAGCTCTTGGGACGACCTCGGTTTTACCGAAATACTACACTACACACGACCGGGTATACTGCCCGTTAGTGCATTAAGGTAGACCATAGGTATAACGAGACAATATAAATATTAAAACCTAGTCAGTAAAACCTGCATCAACGGCGTTAGTTGATAAGTGTGACGCCGTCAGTCTTCATGAGTGACGTCGTCTCAGGATGGTTCTTGGGCGTCTGGTGTAGAAAATAAGGGAGACGCCTTCTAGAGTTTAGGCGTGACGCCGTTAAGTTGTAGAACCAAAATTTCACCTGAGCCATCGCGTGTAATTTGATCAGATTCCTTTATGAGGGACGGCGTCGCCCTTTGGTTAGGACGCTGTCAGGCTTGAAAAACAGCTTGGATCTTGACTTTACCTTTTTCTTCATGTTTTCGCTCTTTTTCGTCCAAATATGCTTCATTCCAGCATTTTGTTTCCAAAAAACCTAAAATGTGAAAAGGAACAATTTTAAGTAGTAACGGATATAATATGTGTCGATTTAGGACTTAAATGACCCCCTAAAAATATATGTTTTAAATCCTTATCAACTTCATGAACTCTTGTTCTAACATTCTAATAAGTTTGAGTGAATCTTCGGAATCGCTCACACTTCTTTCCGCAGTTTTCAAAGACTTGTTCTCTTCATGCTCGTTTTAAAACAATTGTACTTTCGGGTCAAATAGGGAATTAGCTCTTATAAATATATGCGTCGAAATTGTCACCAAATAGGTTAAACCCTGACCTAAAGAAGAGTTAAAAATTGTACGCAATCTTGAAATTTCATGGTCTACAAGCTACACATATATTATTATCAAATCTCCTATTGCTAGTTTATAATCTACATGTAGCAACTAGCAGCTATATGACCATTAGTTGCATAGAGACTACTTTTATTGCGCCAAAATTTAATTCACCAACTAATAAATTATAATGGATTATGTATTCGGAGGTCATTCAACTATTAAACTTTTTATTTTTAGGCCACTCGTTTGTTTAAACCAATTTATATGCCATCCAAATATGTGTTTGTTTTCGTTTTTGCCAATCTTGTTCAAATTTTAACCAAACATTTTGTAAATTTTCAAGAATAAAGTTAACTTTAACATATCAAAACAATAAAGTCAAAAACTGAAACATAAACATTAGTTAAATTATCATAAATCACTTTCGACTAAATAAGGTTGCACTTAAATAATGGTTAAAACTGATATTTTACATTTCAATAGTTATTTGTATTGTTTTAATATGTTACATTTAGCTTTATTCTCATTGTTTCAGAGATTTTCGCGAAAAGATTATTCGAAATTGGTATAAACGAAAGCAAACACATCATTTGGTGGCTTATAAATTAGTTTTGATTAATTGATAGCATGAAAGAAAAAAAAAATTAAGAGTTAGGTAGCCTCCGAACACATAATCCTAATTATAAAGGTGGACGGAGTGGAGCTCGGGTAGGGGTCCGGGTACCAAGTACTCGAGCGGGTACACCGCCCCGCCTAGCTCGGGTACGTGGTTCGATTAAGGAATTCGAGCTCCGAGCTCGCAACACTACCCGCATGTGTTGTGTTTGTATTTTTCTTTTTTCTTTTGTCTTTTGCGTTTGCAGGTGCAATAATGGGGACGAAGAAGACTTGCAGGTACAAGCATGTGTTGTGTTTGGTTTTGCAGAGGAGGAAGAAGGCAGGGACACATATATTGTTTTATTTACAAAAAAAAATAAAAAAAATAAAATAATCGGGTACTAGGGTACCACTCCGTCTAGTTAGGGTAGTATTGGAGTAGTTTTGAGGTGGAAGGTTTTTATTGGATAGAGGTGATGTGGCACCCCCAGGGTATTAGGGTATTAGGGTTCCACTCCTCCCTCCCTAAGAGCATCACCAATGCATCAACATAAAAGACTTGATGCATTTATGGCAATAAATGTTAAATCTATTTTGTCTTGATACATTTATTAACAAGGTTTGCAAGTAAAAAGCTATTGCTTCAAATAATTGACACTAGCCAAGTCTTTCTTTTAAATGTTTTAAAAAGTCTTTCCATGCAATAATAAAAAGCCTTTTCAAATAATGAAAAACTATTTATCAAGCACCCCATTGGAGATGCTCTAATTGAGGCACAGATCATGTGGTAAATCTTGCTTTTCCAAAGATTTAAATAGTATAAACATTTACCAAAAAAAAATCGTGCATAAACGTATTCTTATTAAGTTTTTAAGCTTTTCAAATTTAGTATATTTTGAAATTTTAGAACCGTAAAGCTTTTGAATTTAAAATATTATAAATTATGAAAGTTGCTAAACTTCGAAATATTTTAGAGCTCCTTTGGTTGGTGAGTTTTTTATTCGGATTGGGGATTGATAGTGAAAGTTATTGTTTGGTATGTGGGTTTGGAATTTAAATAGTGAATAGGGCGTATCAAAAGTAAAAGTAGAGAATGATGATAGGTTTGTTCTCTCACACACTTAGGGCTTGTTTGGTTTGTAAGTCTGTTTAGGATTAAGATTAGGATTTGGATTTAAATTTAAATTTGAATTTGAGTTTAAATTTATTATTATTTTACAAATATACATATTGGCAGTGTTTGATGAAGGGCTTATAGGGGGCTTATGGGGCTTGGGTTGTTAAAATAAGCGGCTTATAAAATAAGTCTCGTTTGTCATGCGGGCTTATGAAATCATAAACCCCTAAAGAGAGCTTAAAACTTTAGCCCGAGGCTTTTGAACAATAAATTACTTATTTACCCACAAAAATATCTAACATATACAAAAACTCATTTAATTATGTCATTTTTAGTAATTTTGCAATAATAAACCTAAGCTTAAGCCCATTTATAATAAAAGCCCCAGCCCAAGCCTCAACCCAGCTCATCGCGCTAAACATACCCATTGATTGATTAAAATATATTACTTTTGAATAACAAAATCAAAACAAACGAAAGTCATATTTATTTATATGGCAGTAAATATCTTGAAAACATAAAAAGTACATTTTATGAATATAGATGCAGAAAACCTAAAGGACTAGTAAGAATTGACATCAAAGAAGCGCGTGAGCCCAAAGACACTCTACCAAACATTTGATTTTAAGGCCCGTTATGTTTGTAGGTGGGTTTGGAATTAGATTTGGATTTGTGTATGGTATGAAAGAAAGTGAGGAGAGAGAAAATTAATAACTATTTAAATTATGTATTTGTTGATATATAAATTAAGCTATTATATATTAGTTTGAAAAAGAAAAAATAAAAAATAAAACTAACATCAAATAAATATATGGTTGAGATTTTTAAAGAAAAAAAGAAGTTAAATTTGATTGGAGGTTATCATTCAAAGAGGGTAGGGGAGGTGAGATTAAATTTATCATTCAAAAAGGTGGGGCCAAGAAATTAATATAGTACCAAACAAAGTATTTCGTGCTTCTATCAATCCATACGCACTAAAAACTATATACCAAACGGGCCCTTAGTCACCTTTCATCCTAAAGCATCCTAAATCCACGTATTAAACGGGACCTTATATTATAATATGTTACTCTTTCTCTCTCACACATATATACCTTATTCTATTTTTAGTAGACTACACCGTTCGTCCTTGTGGTTTGCATTGACCAACAAGTTTCGTCCTTTGACCGAAAAAATGCACCATCCATCCCTAAATGTGAAACGTTATTTACCATTAGTCCCTTCTTCTAACAGCCCTTGTTAACAGCTGTTAAATCACTCCACTGAATACCCAAATAAGGGTATAGTGGTAAATTTGATATATTCTTTTTCTTTTTATTTTAAACATAAACAAATACAAAAACTCTGACCTAAATCCTAGTTCTTCATCTCATCCCTACCAATGTTCACCACCCTTATTCTTCCACTTTCATTTTCACCACCACCACTGCCAATCATACAGATATTATTCACTCTACCAATAAAAACCCTAAAATCAAAACCCATCTCATTCTCTCGTTATATATAAACACCAACACCTCATCTTCATAAACTCAAACACAAAATTCAAATCACAAATAATAACCCATGATCTTCCATCACTAAAAATTAACTACCACATTTTTTTAAAGAAGATGACATTTTATGTATCATTAACAACAACCACCATCTCAACAACATATTGAACTGTTGTTTATCTTTTTACAAAAATTATAGGGCATATGATTCTGGCTCATTTCATATAGTGATATTATTAATGTTTACATTTTCGTACCCATATATTCCATTCATTCATTTCGTCTTCATTAAAAACTAACAAAATCAACATCACCACCACCACCACACTATCATAATCTTGTCGCCACAACACATGACCATCTCGTCACCACCAAACCTACTGTAATCATCTGGTCACCTATCAACTCATGGCCATTACCACTGTAACCCTCCATGATAGGAAAATAATATGGTTTAGAAATTGCTAATAAGGTGGACCCATTAGAGAGTATAATGTATAAACAAGTCTTTTGTGATGATTTATGTGTTTGATTGTTTAAGGTATATATAAGCTACGGAGACTGTTGAAGCTATGAACCAAATAACGCCGCCGTTTGTCCAGATATATGGTCGGAATTTGTCGGAAAAATTTACCAGATCTGAGCGGCTGTTAATCGCCGACAAAAGAAAAAGATTTATTTTTTTGGAAAATAGTGTAATGGGTTGTAGATACAGATCTGGAACGGCGGTCTTCAAAAGAAATAGATGGTGGTTTGGAGAGTATTACTTTAATAAATACTACTCGTATTTCATTATACCTTTAAAAAAATTCATAAAGAAAAAAGAAATAGTATTACTTTAGCACATACTGCTTCAGATACATATGAATTATTAGTTCATTTGTTTTAAATATCAATGTGAATTTTGTTTTCAATTTAGATTGTTGGTGGTGATGATAAATGGATTAAGATGGTATAATTGATTAAAGAAAAAATAATAATGTTATGTATGATGAAAGAGATGGTTGATAGTGTGGGGCCCACATAAGAAGGTATACAAATAAAAGCCAGTGTAAACTACACCATTGGTCTTTGTGGTGTGGGTGGGAAAAGACTGAAATACCCTCACGTGGGTATTACATGTGGGAGTATAACGACAGTTAGTGTGGCCCGTTAAAGTGAAGGACTAACGATATATAACGTTTCGCATTTAGGGACGGATGATGCATTTTTTTCAGTTAAAGGACGAAACTCTTCGGTCAACGCAAACCACAAGGACGAATGGTGTGGTTTACTCTTTTATTTTTAAAATATATTTCTTAAATTAAATTTAGAGTAAAATACACCGCTCGTCCCTAATCTTGTACATAAGCATCACGATTGGACAAAAGTTGGCCTTTTCATCGCTGGGAGTCCAAAACATGGGTTTTTAATGCCAAACAAGTCCCTTGACCACTAATGCCAAAGTCAATGTCTGATTTTTGTTATGTAGTCAAGGGTATTTTAGTCCATACACATTTATACTTTGTCTTCAAGAGTGTGAACCCAAATCTAATGCAGCATCAACAAATATTTACAAGTCAAAGTCAAACTCGAAGGTTCTTGTCTTTATCCATATCCCTTCCATAAACGTTGCAAGATCGATTTACTTTAACTAATATTGGCTTTGATATATATAAGTATATCACATTATCAAGTTTTTACCAGGCACCCTAGCTACGTATATCTTAGAATTATAGTTATTATAACCATAACTAGACATGACCCTCATAAAACCCAGAATTTGGGTCATGCTCCCATGTGTCGGGTTGGATTGGATCAAGAATCATTTGGGATCACACACACATATTAATTCTTGACTTCGAGAGTTATATGCAATACATTAATGTCCTTGTCTCGTTATCCTGGCAGGTGTCGATCCCTCCTGGAAATATTCATGCCATTAATGACACATTGTCTGCAGAGGGTGCAGCAGAAGAGTACGAGACCAATATCAAGAATCTGGTTCAAAAGGGGATAATCAGCACATCTGAGGCAAGTGGGATTCCTAAATTTGATGTTATGCTATTGGGTATGGGCCCAGATGGACACGCAGCATCTTTATTTCCTGGACACCCTCTACTTCAAGAAAAGAACAAGTGGGTTACCTTCATCAAGGAATCACCAAAACCACCTCCAGAAAGAATCACGTTTACTTTCCCAGTAATCAACTCTTCTGCAAATATCGCGCTTGTGGTAGCTGGAGCCGGTAAAGCGCATCCAGTCCATGTAGCTCTGGGCAATGGTCAGGACCCTGATGTGTTGCCTGTTCAATTGGTATCGCCTGAAGGAGAGCTTACATGGTTTTTGGACAAAGATGCAGCTTCAAAGCTTTAGAGCCCAACATAATGTGAGTTGATCCCAACTGTTATAGAGTTGCTTGGAACATGGCCACATATAAACCCAGTACATTGGATTGTAGACTTTTAAGATCAACAGACCATTTTGAGCCTCAACATTGTAATGTACTTTAAGTAAAGAATAATATTTAAAACATTCCAGTTTTAAGCAAGAATGAGAATATAATAAAGCTACCAAAGTGACATTCTCAAATATTTGTTCAGGATGCTATATATTCTCCATTGGTTTTATATAAACTATTACCATTGTCATTGTATCTCTATCTCTATTTTGACTACCATATAGTCACATTAGCCACCAGATACAAATGTCCTTCCTAGGTGACAACCAAAAGTCTGATGTTGCATTTTTGGCAAAGGCAGTATCTTCAGATGGTTTACTAATTTTAGTATTCTCTGCCTTTGTTGGGGTTGCTTTGGCCATCATAATCTGCCTCCTTGTCAGGTTTGTCAATGCTTAAGGGGTCTTTTCATGTGCATTTTGAAAGTGCTCTAATTAATATTGAGATCAAATAAACAATTGTTAACTAACAGTCTTTTGGATGTTCTTTTATTGCTAGAAGTAATAAGATCAGATAATTATACATTTGATTGTTTGAAAAATCTAGTTATCTATGAAAGTGAAGTCACATAAAAATATAATGGAGTCAAGACATGACATTATACATAGATCTTGCAATGTTTATGGAAGGGATATGGATAAAGACAAGAACCTTCGAGTTTGACTTTGACTTATAAATATTTGTTGATGCTGCATTAGATTTGGGTTCACACTCTTGAAGACAAAGTATAAATGTGTATGGACTAAAATACCCTCGACTACATAACAAAAATCAGACATTGACTTTGGCATTAGTGGTCAAGGGACTTGTTTCGCATTACAATCCCATGTTTTGGACTCCCAGCGATGAAAATGCCAACTTTTGTCCAATCGTGATGCTTGTGTACAAGATTAGGGACGAACGGTGTATTTTACTCTTAAATTTATTATTAACTTGATAAAAAAGATATAATTTATCTCTCATAAACCTACACCAAATCCAAATCTTAAATCAAATTTAAATCATATTCTAAACCCACTTATAAAACAAACGGACCCTTAAACTTTTAAAGTTTAAAAATCTTTAATTTTAATCTGAAAACTTTTCAGAAAAAAACTTTAAACTTGAAATATTTTGAATTTTCAAGCAGTTCAATTAACAAAGTTATAATCATAAGTACACTTTAAATTTAAAGGTGTTTCAATGTAAGTATGATGACAAAATATATGATCTTTGTCGTAAAATAATCATTCCTCGATAAAAAAAAATTGCACAATTGAAGAATAGTATTAAGAATACTATTAACTATCGTTTTGCAAATAAAGATGTTGCAGCTAATGATGCATATTAATAGTTGAGTAAATTACACCGTTCGTCCTTGTGGTTTGCGTTGACCGCAGGGTTTAGTCCTTTGACCAAAAAAATTGCACCGTACGTCCTTAAGTGTGAAACGTTATGCACCGTTCGTCCCTCCGTCCAACTGGGCCCACCAATTCCCACTAACGTCAGTTAACTCACTTAACCCATGAGGGCATATCCGTCATTTCAACACCATAAGGACGAACGGTGCAAGGACGAACGGTGTAGTTTAATAAGAATTGCCACTTTTGGCCCCTCCTTGCGTGTTACGTCCGCGCCCTCCAAGTTATACGAATTGGCGGAAATGGTCCCTGGGAAACTTTAAAACCCTTCCACCCTCCTTGTTAATACATATCTCTCTCCCTCCTTGTTGTGCAGCCGCCACACCTCAAAACCCTAGCCACCCATCGGTCACCGCCGCTTACCACACCACACCGCCACCATTAAAACACCCCTTGTGACTCCCTCATCACTAATCCCCACCGTACGCGCCATATAACACCACATCACCATCACCACGCGCCTCCACCGCCACTACCACATAAAGAATCGAGTAGATCCGTGAGTTTTAAAGGTAGGTCACACCGTTTCACCCGTGGTTGTGACTCGGTGTGAGTCAACTCGTGTATAATGAGTTGACTTTCATCACTTTTGGTTCGGGTTTAGGTCTAAACACAACATTTTAATAACAAAAAAAAAGAATAAATTAAAGTTTGGTATCAAGTGTTGTGTGTGTGTTGTCGAGTCCAGACACAACCGTGAGGTTTAAACTCACGGCTGTGACATTTTGGTTGTTTTGATTTTTGTGTCGAGCTTATGAGTCCTTGTGTGATGTTACTTTGTGGTCGAGCACCACGTTTGATTCGATTTGAGGTTTGATGATTTTGAGGCGGAGTTTGGATGTAGAAATTTGATAAGTTGAGTTTGTTGAGGGATTTTGGCCGAGAGTAAGCCAAGGGTCCGTTTGGTTGTTGTGGTGTCGAGAGGATGAAGCCGAGACCCTCATGGTCTCGGCATGATGATGATAGTATTGGGTTGTTGTTATTGTTGGATTGAATTTGGGTTTTCGTCCGTTTTAAAGAAATAATGGTGAAGATGATGATCGATCTATAATGGTGAAGATGAAAGATTGGGGAAGAAATGAGTTGGTGGGGAAGATGGGATGAGTCATGACTGACAAGGTAGATGGGATTTAATAAATTGTATGTACTTAGGAAATGACCGAAATACCCCTTTAAAAACCTTCGTTAACTGACGTTATCTTGAATTGGTGGGCCCAGATGGACGGAGGGACGAACGGTGCATAACGTTTCACACTTAAGGACGTACGGTGCAATTTTTTTGGTCAAAGGACTAAACCCTGCGGTCAACGCAAACCACAAGGACGAACGGTGTAATTTACTCTTAATAGTTGCATATTTGTGTGTATGCAAAATTACATTTTATTTTTTTAGGGACATCTCTCCCTTTTATGTTATAAAGATGCTATTTGTGTTACTCACTTTAATTCAGACCTTAAAAAGAGCAAGGTTGGATCAAGTGGTTAACACCCTTGCCTCTGGAGACAGAGGTCAAGGGTTTGATCTTCACCCCTTGCAAGGCCGGAGGTCCTTTTCTACCTTTGGTAGAACTTGAAGCAGCCTCTCTACCTTAGGTAGGGGTATGGCTATCTACGTCTTAACCTCCCCCATACAACGTGGAAGATGGTATTGGGACCCATAACCCGTGGAAGACGGTATTGGGAGTTACTTTACTTTACTTTAATTCAGACCTTTCTTTTTTTTTAATTTGGATATGAAATAGTTTACATTACTATTTCTTATAGTTATTTTAATTAAAATTTGGCATTCATTCATAAAATTACTATTAGAGAAAATGTATAAATGAAAAACATTTGCTCGTCACAAAATTAATTACTAAATATATGTCGTCGTATTGCACGGAGGACCTGCTAGTAACAATAATAGTATAATACAAAGTATATATCAATATCTTAACTACAAAATCAATAACTTTAGTTTTACACTGGGCCATTAATTAAATTAATTTCAACCTAGAATTATCGAGGTATGTAAAGTTATTGTTACAAGAAACGATTAGCTAAAAACCCAGCTGGTCTTTGAGAGCATAAAGAGGGCCTTATAATTCATAAAGAGGGTCTTAGAATTCAAACCTTTAAGGCTAATCCATTTTCGGATCACTTTTTTTCGGGGTTAATTCGATCTTATTCCGCAACCAGTGGTTGATGCCCCACCCGAACTCTCCATACTCGATTTATCAAGGAGAATTTTACCAACCCTGCCATTGGTCGACTAAAATCTTAATTATATAATATCCGTCATCGCAACTCCCAATTAGATGCCAGTATTATATGGCTTAGTGGTAATTCCACAAACGGTGTAGATTTGCGGGAACACCCTGACCCCGGGTGTCTTTTGGCACTAGTCATTGTCCACCCCACAAGGAATAACTCCGGCTACTCTCCTGGCCTAGTGAGGCACCAACTGGAGTGAGCACGAGCTAAGACTCGGACCCCTAAGCTCTTATTCCACAAAGTTTCTCCAGTGTGCCCATAGATTTTGCGTAGGTGGGTACCTATATGAAGCAAATGCCAATGATGTGACTTGAACCTAGGTCAATTGACTCAAACACAAGTGCTCCAAACATTGGACTAATGCTCCATTGGTTAAGGCTTAGTGGTAATAACAACAAACATTATCACCGTCGCCTCAAGGTCACGTTAGCTAATTCTCTTTCCACGACCAACATTACCACCAACATAGTGTAATAATACAACCAACATCACTACCAACTTCTTCTTTTCTCATTTTCTTTTATTTTAAAATTTAAAATTTCATTACTTATTAAAAGATATTACATTAATAATTCAAATAAAATAAAAAACATTACAATAAAAATAAAAAACTTATACTAATAGTCTAAATTAAATTTCGCCTTAATTTTGTTTCTTTATGTCCATCATTGTTTTTGGTTGTCTTCCGGTCAAATGCTCATCGAGACTGTGATATAACAAGATGTCTTTTTGCGTTGTTTTTCTTATTGAAAGTTGAACATTTGATGTGGTAGCTCAATTTCTTTTTACCTTTGTGCATATTTCTTTTTTTGAAATTGTATTTGTCGCTGCTTAATCTCCAAAATAGACGTCTGGTCTTCCTTTTTTAGGAAAAGATACCCGAGTGGACATTTTTCCATTTGCCGACCAACAAATCAAAAAATAGTGCGGGAGCAGCAACAGTTGAAGATTCCGATTGATTGGACGGGGATAACGCTTTCTTCTTAGCTTTGTCCCTGCCCATTAGTCGCACTTCCCGAACCTCTTCCTCATTTGAATCACCCGCTTCGTCGTTAAGATAAAAACCACTATGTGCTGAGTCCGATGTGTTTAATGATGTGGTATTTGATGTATTTGATTTTTTTTTGCATCGGCTTTGGTATTTAAAATTATGGCGTTTCTATATTATGCCAATTTTATGTCGTCTCAAAAGTTTACACAACTCAAGTGAAGTTTTGAGCATACGTCATACAATATTCAGATATAGCGTTATCGAACACTCCATGATCATGTAACTCACTCCGGCTCTTCCTAACAACATTATCGTAAATCACACAAATTTTCAACTTCAGGACGAATCTGCGGTTTCCATTTGCAGTTAAGGGCATCGTAACCTCTTTTCAAACCCACGACTTTTTTGAGCATTGGCACTTTTCGAACGTGCTAATCCAAGTTTTACACAACGCTAACTCTTTCGCTTGGGTTAATGGGACTCTATTGTCTTCTTTTATAGTCGTCTTGCCTTTTTTACGACTTCCTTTTTACCATAGGGATCTCTTCGACGAAGATTCGTCTTAAACGGGTTCAGATGGACTACCCGAAGCTTAAGTCAAAGAATAATGTCAACCACCAAAAATCAGACCCAAATCTTCTACGTCATTAACATTAAAAGGGTGAATCGAAGAATAATGTTGAGAACTTTGAGATTGGTACTTTGGTGGTGACGATGAATCGCGGAACAAAGGTGGTGATGACGAATTATACAGTTGTGGACGATACAAATTTTGTTGTTGTTGTTGTTGGTACATTTGTTGGTTATACGGAGGCACGAACGGATTGTTTAGGTAAGTAGGTTATTTTTGCTGTTGTTATGGTTCGTATACAAAATTTGCGGGGGTTGAAATTTAACTGTTTGTGAGTGATCCAAACGAAAATTGGAATTGGGTGTTGAAACGTTTTGTTGGCGACATGTTTTTGATGTTTTGGTTTTGAGAGTTTTTTTAGACATTGTTTTTTAGATAAAGAGCTTAGAATATATAAAAAAAATAATGTGTTTGAAAGTCTTAATAAAAATGAAATAGCATTGAGGTATTTATATTTTTACAGGAATAAATTTATATAAATTATTTTATTATTATTATTTTTTTAATTCAAAGTCCAACGGCATTTTTTTACCGTTGGCCCCCTTTCGATGCTCTCACAACTCGATCTTACACACGACCAACATCTTCATTTTGTCGGTCCAAGACACGTCCTGGTAGGGTGTCCCAAATAGCCTCGACGCGTCGTTTGTGGCCTCGAAGACGCGCGCTGTTGGGCTAATTACCACGACTCTTGTAAAGTGAAAAAGACTCGGCAAAAATATCTTTGATTGAACATTGGCTACATGTCAAATTACAAACAACTCAATCCTTTTAGATAATGGATAAGCCTCCAATCTCCAACCTCATTTATCCTCAACTTCCCCCCAACAATTTCAATTTTCTCAAATGAACCAAACCCATCTTTAATTCATTAAAATAATGGCTGCTATTACTTCACTATCATTCTCTGCAATCACTCAATCTTTTGAAAAAAAGATTAGTTTCCCATCTTCAGTTCGATCTGTTGTATCTAATTATGATGCTTTTAGGGTCCGTTCTATTAGTGTTAAAGCTTCCAATTTGAATAAAGGGTTTGTTGTTCATTGCATGTCTACTGGATCAGGTAACTTCTTGTTTACTTTTTAAGTTACTTTTTATTTTGATGTTTTTTTGTGTTTATAAAGGTTAAATCTTTTTGTGTTTGTTTTTGTAATGTGTTTGCCTTTTGATAGTTTTATTGGAAGTTGCTAAATGGGTAAAAAATAGTACTTTAAGTTTTATTATGTAAATTTTAATGTATTAGTGTCGATAAAGATATAAGGTTTAGTTTGTAACCCACATTCTAAAACTTTGGAATTTTTGGTTTTGAGATAGAACTTTACAGATTGTAACATTTTAGGACACAAAGAAGAAAGGAAATTGTTGCAATATTTGTTGATATAATGTATTAGTAGTTTTCTGTCTGTGTTATATTAATTTATAAATTTTTATCTTAAAGTAGGTATTTGTCCATTTTAATTGTTTAAGAAAGTGTTGATTAGAGGTGGTAAAATGGGCGGGTCGGGCGAGTTCAGGTAACAGGTCAAATAGCCTTGGTCTGAATGGGCACGGTTCAAACGGGCAAAATTAAATTTTGGATTGAATGGGTACGGATCAAAACGGTGGAGGGTCAAACGGGCCATTTTATAGGAAGGATTAATTTCATATATCACCCTACTTTGGTACTTTGGTATTTTTCATATAGAAAAATACCAAATGACTAAAAAGACTTCATTATATTATAGACTTACATGATATCGAAAATTCAAAACAAAGTTTATTTCTGTTAACTGCACTAATTAACTTTATTATCACATTTTAGTGCATTGGTGGATGATGTCACATTTTAAAATTAAGGTATATATATAACATGTACCTAAACGGGTTAATTTGTATGAGCAGGAAACTAGAGTAGTTTATTATGCATTGTTATATTTTATCTGAATCTGTTGATGTTTGAAATGATCAAGAAACCAAAGTGTTTGGTTACTTCATAGATCCTATTATGTAATGTACTAATGGTGTCGACGATAATTCCACATCAAAAGTACTACAATTTGAGTTTCACTTCACAGGTTTCTATACCTATAATGAACTCTTTATTAAAGTCTACAAGTAGAAAACTGTTGGAGTTAAGTTGCAAATTTCATGTAAATTTTCTATTGGTTCTGCAATACTAGTTTGTCTTTGACCTCAATAGTCTAGTGCAGCTCTGTGATTTTCGTTACTAATTGTTTTGACCATTAGCATTTTTTCATTTTGTTTGTCCCATATGTATAGAATAAGAAGAAACAGTGATTTAGCTTTTGTAACCACCACCAAGGTGGCCTAGTGGTCAGGCACCCTGACCTCCTCGCAATAGGTCTCAGGTTCTAACTTTAAAACTCACTAGGTACACATCTTGGGAGTGGCTAGGGAAAGGGTCGCAAACGTAACAAGGGTACCCCGGTTAGGCCAGGTACATTTGAGTCAAAGACTGGCTCTCCCCCGTAACCTGAACAGGGAAAACCTTATTCGTTTTAGTTGATGTAGCTTTTGTGGAGTATTATATAGAAATGCAAATGGGACCCACAAAATCAACATCAAACCATAAATCTATACCTTTGTGCATATGTTTAAACCATTGTTAAAGAAATGCTGCTTTTAGGGTCAATTTTGTTAGCTATGTTTTTTCTAGACCGTTTTTGTACATATTGCTTACATCTGTTGTTGTTATTCAGAACCACCACCTGTGTCTGAGACAAAATTGAAGTTTCTAACTGCTTACAAACGTCCCATACCTAGTATCTACAACTCCGTGTTGCAAGAGCTAATTGTACAACAACATCTAATGAGATACAAGAAGACGTATCGATATGATGCTGTATTTGCTCTAGGGTTTGTCACAGTGTATGATCAACTTATGGATGGGTACCCAAGTGACGAGGACAAGGAAAACATCTTCAAGGCATATGTTAACGCACTAAATGAGGATCCACAACAATACAGGTGCGTTTATGAAATTCTTACAATGCACGCCCTTTGACTCTTTTCTGATTTGGTCTTCATTTTTGCTTTTTTCTGAACATTGGTTGATGAGTCCAATTAAGCTGCCTGAGTCAAACTAGATATGAATCGTAAGCTCTTCATAAGTCATGCATTGATGTATATGATAATTTTCCAGTATGGTTTTTCTTTACTTGGGTTGGCTTACCTTATCGGTTGGGGCCTTCCATTTATTGTCGGAGCATAGCTTTGTTTATGCAGATGGTTTTTCGGTTTTGAATTGTGGGTTATGGAGATAATGGTTATTGGTCCTGTTCAGGTAATAACAAGTTGTCCCACATCTACTTTTAATTGTGAAGTGTGAGCAATGCATATTTGTACTGCTTAACCGGCTTTAGAAAATGCATAAATGAACTGGTTTCATATGGTTGGACTGAACCATCAGTCTGTTATAAACTGCAGGAGTGATGCACAAAAAATGGAAGAATGGGCTCGTAACCAAAGTTCTGCTACACTCGTCGACTTTTCATCTAGAGAAGGAGAAATTGAAGGGGTATTAAAGGATATTGCCGAAAGAGCTGGGGGTAACGGAAGTTTCAGCTACAGTCGGTTCTTTGCTGTTGGTCTGTTTCGTCTACTTGAGTTATCAAAGGCAACAGAACCAACCGTCTTAGAGAAGGTACAATATATTATGCTCCTCAGCAGTAATGAGATTATAAATAGAAAATAAGTGACCAAATGTGTGGATTAGGCAGGTTGGGAGGGTTGAATTGGGTAAGCTTTTGGTTCAGGTTTTATTCGGCTTAACTCGAAATACATATGCTCCATTCTGTTTTTTGTTTTTCATAAACGGTTAGTGCATCCATATATGATTACAAAAGTTTAATTATTTCAGTGATTAGCCCCTAGAAAATGTATTTAGAATGTTTTATGCATTGAAATGTGACAGTAGGTGACTGTCGACCCGTTGACCATTTACTCTTTTATTTAACGATACTGATATGACCAATTATAGCTAAAACGTAACCCGGATCAGATCATCCATATGAGTTAGGTAATGTTGTTTGCATGTGACATTGTATTGTTCATTTTCTTTTGGTATCTCAGCTATGTGCAGCACTTAATATCAATAAAAAGAGCGTCGACAGAGACCTTGATGTATACCGCAATTTGCTGTCAAAACTTGTTCAAGCAAAAGAACTTCTAAAAGAATACGTTGAGAGGTAAACCATATATTCCTTTCAAGTACAAAACACCTTATGATTGCAGAATGTTACGTAGTAGCATTTTATAATTTCAAACACGTCTTATTGTAAACTGAGGACTTCTGATTTCAATTCTTCCTCATTTTCAGGGAGAAGAAGAAACAAGAAGAAAGAAACGAACCTAAAAAGACAAATGAAGCTGTAATGAAGCCTTGATCACACTTGCAATCTATTTTTGAGATAGAGTTAATATGCATCTTTCTCCCTTTCAGTTAACTGTTCTGATTCTACAAATGTAATTTGTTATGCATACATAAACCAACCAAGATGCATAGGAAAATATATAGCATGGGGTTAAAACACAAAACTCACAACATTCTCCACTTGGCACTACGTATAGATTTTCTATGACCGATACCCTTGTTTCCTTTCATTTTGTGTATGCAGTACAAAATATGTTTGTGTGTCTGGACACAACAATGGTACCGAGTTAATTTTTTTATATATATTGCCACTCAAATGAAAATTAAAACATGTTGACTAGGTTTCTTATTCTTGCTCAAAGGAAACTCTGCAATTCTCTGTCAAAGATAGCTATAAAAGCATCCATTTGCTTATCTGGAAGTGACAAACCAATCTCAAGATCATCGGGTGATTCCTTGCAGGCGTTAACGGTAATTGAACCATTGCAATCAATGGATATAGTCTCATACTTCTTTGGCTTCCCCCATCCAAAATCAATGTCATAAATCTTCACCTTTGGAGTTCCAGCAACCCCAATCTTGGCAGGAATCTTTGCTGGTATTTTGAATAGCATTTCAAACCACAATTCATCATTTTTTAGCAATTCATCATTATTTTTCACCGTTTTGCTTATAGCCTTTCCTAGTGATTCAACTGCAACAAGAAACCCTTTGTTTCCTGACAACAACAAGCTCTTAGTAACAGCAACACATGGCGCAACACAGTTCCCAAAATAGGTTTGGGGAAGTGGCGGATCCATACGACTCCTGAAATTTGCAACACATACAAACCTTTCCAACTCGTCTTCCCCCTTTGCTCCTTCCACTTCAGCACGTGATTTCGCTATGCAACTCCATACGTAAGCACATGTTACGGAAAAAGATGACATGTATCCCAATGTTGGTACTTGCCTAGATACCCAATTCTTGATCAAATTGATTTTTGCTTTGGTCAGGATGAATGTGGCCCGAACTTTGCAACTCGGGCCAATGAGCTCTAGAAGTTGATACTTCAAATTAAGTGTCTCAAATCCAGACTCTTTCATAAACATTTGGTCGAAAGAATCAGGATACTGGATCAATCTATCATAGACAGGAAAATTAGATCTCTTAGCTAAGAATAACTCATCAGTACCATGTCTAGCAATCGATGTCCAAGCCATCAAGAAGTCATACTTTGTACTTGCATCACAAAGCACATGATGATTCGTAATCCCAATAGAGAAACCATGATTCTCATAAAACGTAACTTGCACGGCGAAAACTGGAATGACCGCAAAGTCAGCATCTTTAACCACATGTCCCAGAGGTGGTACAAGAGGATAAAACTTGTCACATGCACGAGGATGTTTTCCTACAAGATCATCAAAGTCTAGATCACATTCTACCAAAGTAAAAGCCACAGAATCACCTTCCACATAACGAATTTCGGGTTTTCTTGCAAAACCTGAACCATTTGGCTTTAGAAACACAAGCAAGTTGCCTGCAAATGGGAAAAAGTGCTGTAGAGTGATTGATAATGAGTGTTTAAGGTTAGGAACAACTTTTTCTATGAAATGTGTTCTAGAGTGTGGGAACTCGTAAAAGAAAAGTTGGTTTATAGGAAAGTGAGGCAGCCATATTACGTCGAAGAAGGTGATCGGCAGCGAGCGATTGCCGATGGTGGCTGGTGGTGGTGAAATCTGGCAGCTTTCAAGAATAGTCAGCATATTTTTGTGGCGGCTATTTGCATGTTTGTTTTCTTCGAAAGAACATTATATAATGCAGGCTTGACTTTTCAAGTTACTTCTATTATTTGATTATTTTACAAAAGAGCAACGAAAATCAGAAATTAAAACTCATGACATCAATGGTATTGTTATTCTTAAGCAAAGTTGAATACCATCAAATTAACTAAACATTCACTCAAATTTCTAATTTAACAGCCTAGACGAATAGTTGCGCAAAACCACGTTTTATAGCGGCAAATAGTTATATTTGCGAAATCATGATTCTGGTTTGATCATTTATGCAAAGCGTGTGTTTTGAAATACAAAGCGTGCTTTTTTTTAAATTAATATAGTGTGTATTTTTGAAAAGTTGCAAAATTTAGAATTGATCAAGTTTAAGGTGTATTTAGGGTTTTAGGGGTAATTTAGACAAACTACATTAATTTAAGTTTTAAAATTATAAAAAAAAAAGACACATACACTCTTTATAAGTAGTAGAGATAAAAATTGTTAAGATATCTACGTACTATCTCGATGTATCTCTAATCTCATTGCCAAATTGTGTATATTTTTTCTAGGCAAAATGTATAAAAAGACATTTAACTTGTTGGAAAATTTAGTGCACTTGTGGGATTAGTTCACACCTTGTAATGGGTTAGGAGGTACGGAGTGTATACCCATAAGGTCCATGAACACCCTGACTCTAATAGTGGTATGTATTGGTAGTGCTTGGTGAAAGTACTGTTGTGGTTAACACTGATTATCAGTGTTTCCACTGAAATAGTACTTCAGCAGGATCAGTGTTTCCACTGAAGTGGTATCTCACTGAAGTTGTGTTTACACTGAAGCAGTGGCGTTTCCACTGAAGCAGTGTAACCACTGAAAGCACTATGAAAGTACTGATATAAGTACTGATAAATGACAGTTACAACTGCATCATTATGACCACGTTTAATTGGTCATGTAGCCACTAACGGCTATAATGGGGATAATTATGAGGCTATTAATGGGCCGATTAATACTCATAATTACATTGGAACAGTCAAGAGTAACCTCCTATAAATAGGAGATCTGAACATGCATGAAGAACAGACAGAAAACGAAAACACTTATTAGCGAAAGGGTTAAAGAATTGTGCCTAATTCTCTAACTGCATTTGGTGTTATCCCAAGTAGATATTCGTGATACCCAGGCATTAGGGTCGAATAGTTTACTTTGGAAAGTGATCACACGATTCCAAGTGATATCCGGTAACCACCAAGTGGTATCTGTTACTACTAACAGTTTGTTTGTTTCTGCTGAAGAGTTGCACATTTCTGCTGAATTGATTATCTTCACCCTGCTTTGGGACGAATACACACCAACAATCAAAGTAAACTATTTAGTGATAATCAATGGCAATTGCTGCAATGAAACACATGGCTTCAAACTTTGCTAAGCTGGACAAGTTTGAAGGGGTGGACTTTAGGAGGTGGCAGAAGAAGATGCACTTCTTGCTGTCAAGCATGAGTGTGGTCTATGTGCTGACTACTCCAATTCCTGATGATGGTGATGATGCTACTGTGGATCAAATCAGGAGGAGGAGCAAGTGGGAGAATGATGACTACATATGCAGAGGTCTTATTCTGAATGGTATGTCTGATTCTTTGTTTGATATTTATCAGAACTTTGAATCTTCCAAAGAACTGTGGGATTCCTTGGATGCCAAATATATGGCTGAGGATGCATCAAGTAAGAAGTTCCTTGTTAGTAATTTCACAAATTACAAAATGACTGATTCAAGACCAGTTATGGAACAATACAATGAACTTCTTGGAATACTTGGAAGGTTTACACAACACAATATGCACATGGATGAGGCTATTCAAGTCTCTTGTGTTATTGATAAACTTCCTTCTTCATGGAAAGATTTCAAGCATACCCTGAAACATATGAAGGAGGAGTTAACTCTTGTTGAGTTGGGCAGTCATCTGCACATTGAGGAATCTCTCAAGGTGCAGGATAATGACAAGCCAAAGAGTAGCAATGCTGCTGGACCATCTGTTGTCAATATGGTAGAGCATAACAACTCTACCAGGTACAATGACAACAAAGGCAAACGCAAATATCATGACAACACAAGAGCAGATCCTAACAAGAAGGCAACACCTACTTGTTGGAAATGTGGCAAGACTGGTCACATTAAAAGGGACTGCAAGGGTGTTAAAATTGGTGGTAAAGCCAATGGATCAGGCACTAATGGTTCAGGGAGTGGTGGTTCAGCCAACTCACTGAAAGGTCAGAATATGTTTAATAAGTCTTTTCAGATTTATTATGTTACATATGTATTTGAATCTTTTTATGTGCAGGATGATGATGTTGCGTGGTGGGTTGACTCTGGTGCAACAGTTCATGTGTGTAAAGATAGAAGCTGGTTCAAGACTTATGAGTCACTGAATGATGGTTCTATTCTTCACATGGGAAATGAGTCAACAGCCTTGGTGCATGGTCGTGGTTGTGTAGATCTTAGGTTTAGTTCAGGAAAGATTGTAACTTTGTTTAATGTTATTCATGTTCCTGATATAAGGAAAAACTTGGTTTCAAGTAGTGTTTTGAATAATCATGGATATAAACAAGTTATTGAATCTGATAAATTTGTTCTTTCTAAATGTGGTGTTTTTATTGGTTTTGGTTATTTATGTAATCAAATGTTCAGGCTTAATATTACCACTGACAGTGTTATTTCAGCTTTTGTGACCACATATGATCAGACTGATTCTAACCTTTGGCATGCTAGACTTGGTCATGTCCACTATAAAAGAATGCAAGATATGTCTAGGGATGGTTTAATCCCTGCTTTTGACATGGACACTGAAAAGTGTAAAACTTGCATGTTGACCAAGATAACCAAGAAACCCTTTCAGGGTGTTAGTCGTGAGACTAAGATCTTGGAGCTTATTCACAGTGACCTGTGTGATTTGCATGCCACTCCTTCTTTGGGGAATAAGAAGTACTTTGTGACATTTATTGATGATGCTTCTAGATTTTGTTATGTCTATCTGTTACATACCAAGGATGAAGCATTAGATAAATTCAAAGTGTTTAAAACTGAAGTTGAATTACAACTTCAGTCTTTAATCAAAAGATTAAGGACTGATAGGGGAGGTGAGTACATGGATACTCAGTACTTTCAGTCTGTTGGAATAATCCATGAAACAACTGCCCCTTATACTCCTCAGCAAAATGGTATTTCTGAAAGGAAAAACAGGGTGCTGAAGGAGATGGTTAATTCCATGTTGTCCTATTCAGGACTGAGTCAAGGGTTCTGGGGTGAAGCTATGTTAACAGCTTGCTATTTATTAAATAGGGTTCCAAACAAAAGGAACAAGGTTACCCCTTATGAACTCTGGACTAAAAAGAAACCCAACCTGAATTATCTCAAGGTTTGGGGTTGTAGGGCTGTTGTAAGACTCCCTGATCCAAAGCAAAAGACTTTGGGTGAAAGAGGCATTGACTGCATCTTTGTTGGATATGCTGAGCATTCCAAGGCTTTTAGGTTCTATGTTATTGAACCTAATGAACATGTTTCAGTTAACTCAATAATTGAATCAAGGGATGCAGACTTTGATGAGAATAGATTCTCATCAGTCCCTAGACAAAGTCAGAGGATTCCTAATGGAACTCATGACACTGGTGTATCAGAGGTCCCTGATGATGAACCATCAGTGGTCCCTGATAAGGTTGTGGTTCAGCAATCTGAACCTGTGCTCAGGAAGAGCAAAAGGGTCAGGACTCCAAAGTCATTTGGACCTGAGTTTCAACTATACTTAGTTGAAGGTACTAGGGATGAGGTCTCAGACCAATACTCCTATTGCTTCATTGTTGAGGATGACCCCAAAACATTTGAAGAAGCAATGAAGTCCCAGGACATTGCTTTCTGGAAAGAAGCAATCAATGATGAGATGGATTCCATCATGGGCAACAACACTTGGGTGTTGGTTGATCTACCTCCTGGTTGCAAACCTCTGGGTTGCAAATGGATTTTCAAAAGGAAAATGAAGGTAGATGGAACTATTGAAAAGTTCAAGGCTAGACTAGTCATTCAGGGCTTTAAACAAAAGTCAGGAATAGACTATTTTGATACTTATGCCCCTGTGGCTCGTATCAGTACCATAAGACTACTGATTGCTATGGCATCTATTCACAATCTGGTTATTCATCAGATGGATGTGAAAACAGCTTTCTTGAATGGTGAATTGGAAGAGGAGGTTTATATGAACCAACCTCAGGGCTTCATCATGCCAGGCAATGAAAACAAGGTGTGTAAACTGATTAAGTCTCTTTATGGACTTAAACAGGCACCTAAGCAATGGCATCAAAAGTTTGATGAAGTGGTTTTGTCTAGTGGTTATGTTCTTAACCAAGCTGACAAATGTGTATATAGCAAATTTGATGAATCTGGTAAAGGAGTCATCATTTGTCTATATGTTGATGACATGCTGATCTTTGGCACTGACCAAAATCAGGTTGACCTGACAAAGGAATTTTTGTCATCAAGGTTCTCCATGAAAGACATGGGGGAGGCTGATGTTATCCTTGGTATAAGGATTAAACATGAAAGTAATAGAATTTCTATCTCTCAGTCTCATTATATTGAGAAGGTACTGAGGAAATTCAATTATTTTGATTGTACTCCAGTGAGTACACCTATGGATACTTGTGAGAAGCTGATGCCTAATCATGGCAAGGCTGTATCTCAACTTGAGTATTCTAGGGTAATTGGCTGCCTGATGTATGCCATGACTTGTACAAGGCCTGATATTGGTTTTGCAGTGGGAAAATTGAGCAGGTATACTAGTAATCCTAGTGCTCATCACTGGCAAGCAGTTCAAAGGGTACTGAAGTATTTGAAGAGAACTATGGATTATAGTCTCTCATATACTGGTTACCCATCAGTGTTGGAAGGTTACACTGATGCAAGTTGGATCAGTAACACTGAAGACAATTCGTCTACCAGTGGCTGGGTATTCCTACTTGGTGGAGGTGCAATTTCTTGGGCAACCAAGAAGCAAACTTGCATCACCAGTTCAACAACGGAATCTGAATTTGTGGCTTTAGCAGCTGCTGGTAAAGAAGCTGAATGGTTGAAAAACTTGCTTCTTGAGATTCCATTGTGGCCTAAACCTATAGCACCTATTTCTATCCAGTGTGATAGTGCATCTACATTGGCTAAGGCTTATAGCCAGATGTACAATGGTAAGTCTAGACACTTAGGTGTCAGACATAGCATGATTCGTGAGCTTATCATGAATGGGGTGGTATCTATAGAGTTTGTGAGATCTCAACAGAACTTAGCTGATCACTTGATGAAGGGTCTGGCTAGAGACTTGGTTATAAAGTCTGCTAAAGGGATGGGTTTAAGTCCAACTTAGTCACTGAATGCTAGGACACCCAACTCCCTCCTAAGGAAACTTGGGAGCTGAGTTCAATGTGGAAAGCTGAACATTTAGTGGACTGGAGCACATGTTTTATTTACATCCCAAGGTCGTGCTCAGAACCTACTGAAAGGATGATGAAGTCTTTACTTCTTAATGGTTATATTTTCTTTGAAAAAGTGCTTGGCAGGAGCATGACTAAAGAGGAACCACCTATGTAAATGTTGAAGTTTTGCCGCTTCAGGAAGCTTTGGACTTTTAGCTTTTACAACATTTATGAATTTGGATATGGACACATGGCTTGTATAGTGTCAGGAGCTGTTAAGTGTTTGAAAACTTGTGTGTATTTTATCTTCAGGTATTCAAATGGGTTGAAGGGTTCAATTCTTAGAACACCCTGATTCTCGAATATTTGAACGTGTAATTTACTAAGATGGAAATTCAATCCTCAGGACATTTTCGTTTATGCACATGTTTTGCTTGATGTTTATTTTTCATGCAAAGGAAGTGAACTAAATTTGGGGAGGATTGTTGGAAAATTTAGTGCACTTGTGGGATTATTTCACACCTTGTAATGGGTTAGGAGGTACGGAGTGTGCACCCATAAGGTCCATGAACACCCTGACTCTAATAGTGGTATGTATTGGTAGTGCTTGGTGAAAGTACTGTTGTGGTTAACACTGATTATCAGTGTTTCCACTGAAGTAGTACTTCAGCAGGATCAGTGTTTCCACTGAAGTGGTATCTCACTGAAGTTGTGTTTACACTGAAGCAGTGGCGTTTCCACTGAAGCAGTGTAACCACTGAAAGCACTATGAAAGTACTGATATAAGTACTGATAAATGACAGTTACAACTGCATCATTATGACCACGTTTAATTGGTCATGTAACCACTAACGGCTATAATGGGGATAATTATGAGGCTATTAATGGGCCGATTAATACTCATAATTCCATTGGAACAGTCAAGAGTAACCTCCTATAAATAGGAGATCTGAACATGCATGAAGAACAGACAGAAAACGAAAACACTTATTAGCGAAAGGGTTAAAGAATTGTGCCTAATTCTCTAACTGCATTTGGTCTTATCCCAAGTAGATATTCGTGATACCCAGGCATTAGGGTCGAATAGTTTACTTTGGAAAGTGATCACACGATTCCAAGTGATATCCGGTAACCACCAAGTGGTATCTGTTACTACTAACAGTTTGTTTGTTTCTGCTGAAGAGTTCCACATTTCTGCTGAATTGATTATCTTCACCCTGCTTTGGAACGAATACACACCAACATAACTTACGTTCATTTTAGATACTGAACCTACTTTTAGTCAATTTAAGACACTATAGAATAAAATTGCTCAAATTTAAGAAAATTTACTTTTACATCAGGTTACGGCTGATTATCATATATATTTTTTTGACATGTTTTAACTTTGTATTCTCGGAATTTTATACATCAAATCCATTTCTTTAAATTAAAAAATACGAACCGACACAAAACCCAAATCTCTTATATTCCAACAAAGGAGATGAAAACAACCAAAATTGAAGATGTTTTGGTAAACATGAAGGTAATTTAACTTGGCATGTTAGTTATCTTATGTTTTATCAACTAATCCTTGTGAGTTTTGATGCACACGAAGGTAATTTAACTTGCCATGCTATATTTGACTTTGTGTTGATAGTATTTTTGCTATCCATTTTAGTATTTTGGTTGATACTAAGTGTGGAAACTAGAAGTGGGGTTGAATAATTTTACCATTTAAAATCTTTAGTATGAAACTTTATTGTAACATCAATTGATATTGATCTAGGATGTGTTAGTGAAGAATAAATAATATGCAAACAATATATAATAAGTAAATAAGGAAAGAAACAATCAAACAACGACAAAGATGTTTATAGTGGTTCGGTCTACAAAGACTCTTTTTCATTGCCCTACTCCACTCCCCGAGTCTTCAACTCGAGAGTTATCTTCACTAATCAACAAGCTCCTTTAACCGGCGGAGAAAACCTTTACACGTCGCTTACATAATATTTCCGACACAAAGCTAGATGTCGAGTTCTTTTACAAGGGTACAACCACTCCCAGCACACTATGTATTTTGAGGACTAAAATACTAACCACTCACACTCAGAGGTTTAAGATGGTTTGGTACAACAATGATGTATGAACAATATTAGATCACACAACAACAAAACAAATAAGTCTTTCAACTAATTGTTTATGCCTTGATCTTCTTTGCTATAAAAGATGATCACTAGAATGAAATGAAACTGAGTTAGATGTAATAGAATGAGAGAATGTATGTGTTTTATGCTAAAAAGGGATGAGAAAACAACTTGGGTTGCCTTGCTATTTATAAGCCAAATGATCAGCAGAGCCACGGACCAGACGAAACCAAAAAAAGGGTTTCGCTGGTCTGACAGTAAAGATTACAAAACATCTTTCCAAGATCACACAAATCTCTCCAAGATCATGTAAGATATGATGAGTGAATATCTAACCAAAATATTCCATGAAATCTTTCAAAGATTTCCAATGTAATGCAAGCTATGATGTAATATGTTGTTTTCTATTTTTAGAATTAATATGTTATAAGTAAATACATATGTAATGTTATGTTTAAGAAACTAAATATACTTGTTCTAAAAATGTTGATGCACATTATAGTTTAGAAAGATATCAATGTTAATTGATACATACCTAATCAACATGTGATAAAATGTAAATTCTTAAGTGATGAAGATTTTATTTAAGGAAAGCTTGTTTTAATATCTATTAATTTTGACAAGCTTTATACTTTACAAAAATGAAATTTAGTTTTGTCGTTAACAAAACAAAGTAAAGATTATAAAATATAAATAACGTTTTTAGGACGATATTTGTATTAACACTAAGTTTAATAGTAATTCTTTCGCATTTGATGTTGAGACTAGTAATATTTTGATGGATAAAAAATATAACAAGACACGCCGATAGCAAAATGTATATAGCACACACTGAACGACAAAATATAAAAAAAATGACTAAGTAATAAATTGTATATGTGGGAGTTCAAATATATAAAATAAGAAATACTATAACACGGATGAAGTAACATTCTACTTTTAAAAGAAACATGTTGATTGTACAATTTTAATCATTTTTGATACTTTAGTATTTTAAATTATTAAAAATAAAATTAAGTACATTAATTAAATATTAAAAGTAAGTTTGGTATTTTTTTTTATGCATTCTGCCATTAGGACTGTGCTAATATTCTCCATTGAGGATGCTAAGTACATGAACAACATTTCGCCTTTGATTGGGGCTGTAAGTGTTGGAATGATTTCGATGAACTCCTTCATCTTTTGGAAAGCAGCTTCTGCATCCTGGCTCCATTGAAAGGTCTTCTTGTCGACGCAGCCTTTAAGTGTTTTGAAGAACGGTAGGGACCTGTCAGCCCTTTTCGACAAGAATAGACTTAGCGCAGCTAGCTTCCCATTCAAGCTTTGTACATCTTTTAAACATTTCAGGGCTTGGAGATCTGTGATTGCCTTGACCTTAGAAGGGTTAGATTTTATCCCTTGCTTTGTAATCAAATGCCCTAGAAATTGCCCTTCTTCGACACCAAAAGAGCATTTCTTAGGGTTTAGTTTCATGTTGATCGCCCGCAGCTGGTCGAAGGTCTCTTGGACATCAAGGAGTAGGTCTTCCTCCGTTTTGCTCTTAATGACCATGTCATCAATGTAGGCCTCGAGATTTCTGCCTATTTGCTTGTTGAAGGCTTTATCTACGAGCCTTTCGTATGTTGCCCCTGCGTTCTTCAATCCGAAGGGCATCTTTCTGTAACAGTAGACACCTTTGCTTGTATAGAAGACTGTCTTTTCCTCGTCCTCCTTTGCCATCTGGATCTGATGATACCCTTTATAGGCATCTAGGAAACACTTCAGTCGGAAGCCTGCTAAGGACTCTACCTTCCAGTCGATTTCTAGCAAGGGGTAGCAGTCCTTCGGGCATGCTTTGTTGATGTCGGTAAAGTCAACACACATGCGCCACCCTTCGTCGCTCTTTTTTACCATGACTGGGTTGGCCACCCAAGTTTGGTATTTGACTTCCCTTAGAATGCCTGCTTGTGTCAGTTCATCGACCTCCTTGCAGGCGGCAACGTTTCTTTCGGGGGCTAGGCTCCTTATTTTCTATTTCATGGGCTCAATATGTTTGTATTCATTGAGTTTGTGCTCCGTGCCAAAGGGCTTTCCATCTATTAGCAATGTTCTTGGGACTCCTATCATGTCAGAATATTTCCAAGCAAAAATATCAAGGTTAGTCCGTAACATCTCTGTGAGCTTCGCCTTGAAATTCGTCGGGAGTTTCTTTCCTATCACCACTGTCTGCTAGGGGTAGCTAGGGTTTACTACGACCCGTTCTTCTCCATCCGTACAACTTAGAATTGCCATCGGAGGCTCCTCCGGCCCTTCTTTGACCTTCTTGACACCATATACTCCCTTATCTGCCCCATAATTAGAATGAACAGTTCCCACTCCGAAGGGAGTTTGGAACTTAATGGCAGCGTGTATGGTGGAAACTACAATGCCCATCTTTTGCATAGTTGTTCTCCCTATTAGCAAATTGTAAGGAGAATCTGACCTGACTATGACGAAGGTGAGCGTTTCCGTGCGGGATAAGGGCCCTTCGCCTATAGTGATTTCCAAAGGTACCTCTCCAAGGGCCATGAGTGTTCGCCGGATAATCCTACCAAAGGTGTTTTTGAGTCTACCCTCTGCGAGCGTATAGATGGTTTGAGCTTTAGGAAGCAGTGCTCATAGATGATCTCGCAGGAGCTTCCACAATCCATGTATGCTCGGTTTACCTCCCTGTTTGAGATCCACACCTTGATGACCACGGGGTCAGTCGAAGGCGTCTGCCCCAGAATGGACGGGAATGTTATTTCTCCTACACTTCCCAGCTCTCCATCTGCTTCTTTCCGCTTTAAGGTTGGATAGTGCCTGTGCACCATCAGTATCGGAGCTTTCGTAGGGGTAGCCTCCTTCTTGTTCCCCTTCCATTCACCCAACTGAGTGTCGGAGAACTTGTCCTTCCCCTTCTTGATGCCTTTAACCAGATGTGCCAACTGCCTAGACCGTACTGCCTCTTTAATCTGTTTCTTCAGCTCTCTGCAGCTGTTAGTGTCGTGCTCATGGTCTTCGTGAAAGTGGCAGTATTTCGACATGTCCCTGGCTTTGTTTCGTGTTGACATCAAAGGTGGTGGGTCGAAGGACTTTGCGCTTTCTCAGTAGCAAGGATCTCCCTAGGAGATTTGACCAGGTTTGCTAAGAGTCCATGATTCGAGCCTTTGTTATAGGGAGTGAAGCGGTCTCTGCTCTTCTTTCTATTCTTGGATCTTTCCCAGGAGGACTCTCTAGAGAATTTGTCGGAGGCCTCTCTTTGCTCGATCGGAGCTCCATTAGCTGCTACTTCCTTGGACTCGATCCAAGTGTAAGTCTTTTCCATGCGTGCCTTGTAAGTGGTGGGAAGGTCGGTGGACAGGAATTCCACCAAGCTCCGAGTTCGTAAGCCATGTACGAAGCCAAAAATCTTTTGCTCTTCGTGCAACCCCAGAATTTGCAAAGTTTCATCGGTGTACCTTGTGACAAAGGCCCTTGTGCTTTCGCTGTCCCTTTGCTTGATGGTGTGCACAACTAGATGAGTCTTGGTGTACTTCTTCTGCTGGCTGAAGTGTGATCGGAACTTAGCCTTGAGATAATCTAGACTTACAATGCTTCCCACCTTTTGCCCATTCCACCATATTCGTGCAGAGTCTCGGAGAGTGTATGTGAACATGTGGCATGCTACGGGCATGACCCACTTCTGCATCTTGATAGCGCCTTCGAACAAATGTAAGAAGTTTTCAGGATCGCCTTTCCCGTCGTAGGTGCCTATGTGAGTAGGCATCTTCAAACCATCAGGTAGAGGGTAGTCTTCGATCCACTTCACAAAAGGTGTGCAAGCTCCAGAGGCTTCCGCATAGAAAGGGTTATACGGAGGTGGATAAACAGGTGTAGGGTTGTACGGGTTAGGAAGTGTATGTGAGAATGCATCATAGGCCGCAGGAGGTTGGTACGAAGGGTTTCCCCCCATCGGTTGTGTAGGGTGTACAGGAAGGTATCCGTACGACACTTGCTGGTAACTCTGGTTGTGGAGACACCCGTTCGGAGGATAGGTATTATAGGTTTGAGCAGGTAGGTAAGTATTCATGCCCTGAGGGGGTAGTTGGTTCATCCCAGAGTATGGAGGAGGTCCTCCGACACTCGAGACGTATGATGGAGGTATCGGAGCCCCCATCCCTTCTCTTCCTAAGTGGGCAGCCAGGAGAGGTGGTAAGTTTACCCCTCCGTTTCCTACTGGGTTGCTTTCTCCGTTGGAGTTCTCACTCCTTCTTTCTCCCTGCACTCTTTCCCTTCTTCCCGGATCTCCTCCGGGACCTTCTTCAAAACCAACAGTTCTTCCATTGGGTCTCCTTATGGAAGGAGAACCATTTCGTAGGGCCGAACGCCCCCTGCTAATTGGTCGAGGCCTTTCATCTACCTCGATCTCTTCGTCATATTCCTCACTGGAATACTCTAGTTCCCTTCGCATCTCAGTGTTGCGAACTTGCCTCTTGTGAGCCCTTAGCAAGGACTCTAACGCTTTGAAGTTTGCCTCAACAAAGGCAGGGCTTATTTCTAGAACAGGGTTAGCGGAAGTTGAGGCATGATGTATGAGAGTGGTTTCCAAACGAGATCGTGTAGTGAAGGTGGAGGTAGTTATGGGGCGAGATTATCGGTGTTAGTTGTGTTGAGAGGCACCAGGGTAGAGAAACCTGGTGGAGGCGTATCTTCTCTTCCTGGTTCCATGCCGGAAAAGTAGCGTAATCGGTTAGGGTTTCAAGACTTGGTGATTACGGGACTAATAGTAGCGTGTCCCACGGATGGCGCCACTGATTGTACAATAAATTGCACTACCAGGCTTCAATGGTGATCGAAGGTATGAGGGGTGTATATTCCAGCCAAGATTGTCTTTCACATGAGGATAAAAAATACGAAGACACTACGTTAAGTGATTACGCAGGGGTTGGACCCTGCGAACCACCTCCGGCGTGAGAGTAAGTATGAGTTATGGTTATGTAAGTGTGTGTAAGTAAAGAGATGAGTGTTGAGTGAGCTTACTATAATCCTCTGCCCGTCCAACCTATTTATGGTGGAAGAAATAGGGTTGAGGGCACCTCTGCGCAAATGTCGGAGAACATGGGGATGTCCCATGTTTGTGGGTAACCGCTAGGGCTTAGTGACCCACGTTCTCAAACTTGGCGGGAAAGCCAGGAAAGAGAGGGAGATCGTGGGTTTGACCAAGTCAATGAGTTCTTCTATCCGTTACTCCTTCGTCAACCATACCCCGAAGGGCTTAAGGCTTCGAATGACGAATTCCCCGTAGGTAACCTTCGTGTATACGAATGGTTTAACGTCCACGAATATTCAGGAGACCTAACTTGATCCTTCGTATAGAAAGGCTTTGACACATCTCGAAAAGATATCCGTCGAGTTGTTCGAAGGGTATGTCATCAATTCATGAAGCTTCATGATCAATAGATGATAGTGAAATTTGATATCACTATCTGGATGGTGACTCACCACAACTTTTTATTACTCGGATAAAATCTTGATACGGATCATAATTGTTAGGAAGACGAAATCCTTGATAGGAATTCTCAAAATTTTCTCCTTTATTGCGGATATTATCATAATTGTTGCAGGAAATAATACTCATTCGACCAATCATCAAAAGACTATTGGTTTGCGTTTGCATTTTTTTTTTGTCTTATTTTCTCTGACTTTGGAAGCAAATGTTTTGTTTCGAGTGGTAAGTCCCTACTTTTTTGAAAAACTAACAAGGGTCGAACAATTTTGGCTTTTTCATTACATAGTTTAGAAACTTATTGTGTGCAAGCAATGATAACATGAATGATAAAATGCAAGACAAGAAAGTCAAATCAAAGAGAAAGATTTATAGTGGTTTAGTCACGAAGCTCTACTTTGCCCTGCTTTAATCCTTGAGTTTTCGACTCAAGATTTATTTTACTACGTCAATAAGCTCTCTTCTTGGCGGAGAAAATCGTACAAAGTCACTTATACTTTTTGATACCCCAAACCCTAAAGCTAAATATTGAGTCCTAATCGAGATAGAACCAACCTTTCTCTCTATGTATTTTGAGGCCTAAAACACTAACCTAACTCTCTATGTTTAGTGTATGACAATGCTTATGACTTGGGAATGTAGTAGGGGAAGATGAATACACAAAGTTACAAATAAAAGACTATAACTTAAACACAAAAGACTTGGAAACTTCTTGAAATAAATGAATCATTTGAATGGATCACTTGGATGAATATAAAAAAAATAATGATCAAAGAAGAGTATGTGTGAGAATGTGATGTAATGCTAGAAAGTTGTTTGCCAAGGGTGAGAAAAAAAGAAGAAGCAAAGGCTTGTTTAAATACGCAAAGACAACTTGAACCAGACATCCGCAAATCCGTGCAGGGAATCCGTCAGATCTGCAGGATCCGTGGGTCCAGCACCATAAAAAATTTGGCCATTTTGAATGGTCTTTCAACATTTGTTTGAAATATTTCCTACCTAGAATGCATGGGGAAGTGCTAAGGAAAATCATGTTTGATGCTTGCCTAAAGTATTAAACACTTCAAGCTTTAAAATGGCTAATGATGGTTTTTATGCAAAAACACAAATGATGCTTTCTTCTATGGTTTTGGATTATTGCAAGAATGGCTAATTCATTTTTTTTTATGCAAGAGCAAGTTTGAATCACTTCCTTAAAAGGAAGATTCTTGCTAGCTAGAAAAAGAATTTTATAAAACATTTTATCAAATTGAAAGTAAATAAAATTATGTCAATGTTTAAAAAAATGTAAGGTTTTATAAAATGATGCAAGAGTTTAATGCAATGTGTATGGTAAAACATTTTTTTAATCTTTAAGCAAGTTTTAGGGATTCATATGCATACCTTAAGTGATTTTTGATAAAGCATAACTATGTCTAAAACTTGTTTACTTGAACTCTTACTTAATACGTTTTTTTATATTTGTCATTAGCAAAACATAGAGGAATCGTTAAATAGAAATGACGTTTTTATACGTTTATTTTTATTAATAATCTCCTCTATTTTAATGATGACAAAATATAAACTCAAATTAGCGTAAAAGTAAAGTAAAGAAGTTTTAGAGTTGAGTTTAGAACTTTCTACCTTTTCTTTTTGAAGCAAAAAGAAGGTTTGTAGTGAAGTGAACACACAATAAACAAAATAGAGTTATATATGATGACATGCTACAAAATAGAGTTAACGCAAAACAAGCATGGAAAGTAAAATGAACACAATCAACAACAATGGACGGATGGAGACTCATGTAAGCCTTCTTTTTTTTTCCTGACATCCTCACAAATAAAATAGATGATGAATCTTATATATAAGAAACCAATAACTTGTTCCTAAAGCAAACTTCTTCCCTAAGCTAACTTGTTTCCAAATCAACTTCTTTGAAATAGGCAACATACATAAAATTCTATAACATTCTTTAATTTGATTAAATACCAAATTAACAACACTATTTTAAAATTTGAATGAGTTACAATAAAATACCTCTTGTGATCGGGTTGTCTAAGTGTCTAACCACCATGACAACTTATTGTACATACCATACTACAAAACAACGTCACTTGTGAGCTCACATGTGTTAGTGGTCTTTTAAAAAGATAAGGACCCATACATGATACATTGCCTACTTGAAGAGATAGGGACGTTAGATTTGCATAATTGGAATTTCTAAATGATAGATATGACGGTTCTCCTCCTTAAAGCAACGGGTACAGTGGCATGCCATTTTTTTAGTGTGATATCAGCGTTAACTCAACATCTCCACTTTTAATACTTACGTAGTGATGAAATATAGTAGGTCACTGGGCCTAATCCGTGCTATACACATACTGGGCCCAGGCCCAACAATAAGAATAACTACGAACACTGGGCCAATAGTAAGTCCAATAACGAAATTGGCTATAGTCCAGACTAAAAGACGCACGCAGGATACTTAGCAGACCGAACTTCCGGCCCGCTGAAGGCATCCTGTGTTCGCATCCGCGATTGACACGGAACCTTGTCCGACAAGGGTCCGGCTCCGGCAGTTAACTACTATATGCGAGTAACTAGGAAACCCTAGCGGTAAGCCTCGCCTATAAAAGGGTCTCTAATCCCCATACAAGGTACAACTTTCTCTCTCATAAATACACAAACATACTCTTACTTTCTCTGACAAGAATGTGTACTTACTCTCACGCCGGAGTCTAATCGTGGGGTCCGTCCCCACGGTAAGGCTAACGGTTTACTCTTCTTGTGCAGGGAACTCAATCAAACTACTTGGATTAGTACAAGACCAACCCACTAATAGCTTGTTAGCCCAACTCAACAAGCGACACTAACACCCATTATAACCCGTCACACTTTTTGTACTAACAAGTTGGTGCCATCCGTGGGACCCAGTACACAACTGTGTTCCTGAAAAATGCTCACCGTAAGAGCTCAGTCTGATCCAACGCATGCTCCCGTGTCCGCGGTGCGGAATACGGCGGGAAAGGGAAACACTGTAGATCTGGTAGAACTTGAAGGACCCGCGTCTAGCGCAGCCGTCAAGAAGTACTGCGACAAGTACTATGACCAGATCTTACCTATTGTGACAGAGAAAGTTCGAAAACAGGAAGAGAGAGCCAAGGCTATAGAAGCGCTAAAAACTCGGTTGGATTTTCGCGAAGCGTTACAACACTCCGAATTCGGAAGACCGACCAGAAGGAGGGGTCTGAGAAAAAAGATCGAATCTCGAAAGCGCCGGAACGCAAGAGAAGAATCTGAGCTGAGACGCAGCCGATCCAGATCAATACGAAAGAAAGCCGCTGAAAAAGAGGAGGTGTTCAGAAGGCTGCGCAAGGGTGTGTTCCACAGACTAGGGGATAGAGAAAAAAGCATCTCCGTATGCTCCGGAGATCGAAAAAGACCCAGTCGTCGCGGATCTCAAAAAGAGGAGGAAGACGGTTACCATCACTCTTATTCACGAAGAACGAAACCATATTCCGGAGGATACGAAGATAGCCGGGCCTACTCGCGGAAGACTGACCGACTTCCCGAATGCGAAGATAGCGGAAGAGAACACTGGAGATCCGGATCCAAAAAGTAAAAGTCAGACGTCGATGACGAAGACTTAGCCAGGCCATGGGTATGCAAGGAGACTGACCCATTCATTCCACGCATTCGCTACTTCGACATGCCCAAGAAGACACAAATGCCCACTAATGTAAAGACATACGACGAAAGTGAAGATCCAGAAGATCACCTAAAAATCTTTCAAGCAGCAGCAAACGTAGAATGTTGGGCCATGCCAAAATGGTGCTACATGTTCAATTCCACTCTCACTGGATCCGCTAGGGTGTGGTTCGATGATCTTCCGCCAGAATCGGTAGACAGCTATGATGAGCTGAAATAAGCCAATCTATCAAATTTCCTTTAGCAAAAGAAATGCATAAAGGATCCTGTAGAACTCCATCACATCAAACAGAAAGAAGGATAAGCCACAGAAGACTTTGTGAAGAGGTTCAAGGTAGAAAGCAAGGATGTCAAAGGAGCCCTAGAAGTCATGAAAATCTCTAGCTTCATGCACGGGATTACTAACCCCGAGTTAATTAAAAGGTTGCATGACAAGATACCCAAGTCGGTAGATGAGATGATCAGGGTAACCGCATCCTTCCTACGAAGGGAAGTGGTCGCGGGCAACCATGAAAAAAAGAGATCGCTACCCCAAGTGCCATGGAAATCGCATGAACCTGGGCAGAAGCAAGGCTTCAAAAAAGGGTACAGAAACCAACTCAGGACGGAAAGGAAGTAAGATAGGTTTACTCTCCTTTTCAAGATACCAAAGGAGATATTGTGAGTTCCATGGAGATCGAAAAAAGGAACGCCAATAAATATTGTGAGTTCCACGGAGAAGTGGGACACAATACAGATGAATGCGTGCACCTGAAGAGACAGATAGAGGAACTGCTAAGAACTGGGAAGCTGTCAAACGTAATAAAGGAACTAAAACAGAACAGTGACAAGGATCAGTCCAAAACGCCCAAAAAAGGGGAAACATCGGGGAAAGATAAACCTCTCGCAATCCTGATGGTGCAATCTCAGCAGCGAGTAACACGACAAAGAATCACACAAAGCTTTTCCCCAAGCCCAAATATCTCATTCCCATCGCTAACTGAAGAAGAAGGAAATGACGATCCAATAATCGTTGAAGCAGAATTAGGAGGGCACTTCATACACCGCATGTACATTGATGGAGGTTCCGCATCAGAAATCCTATATGAACACTATTTCAAAAGGCTCCGGCCCGAAATAAGAAAACAAATGATGCCTGCCACAACGCCCCTTATTGGGTTTAGTGGAGAGGTAATATGGCTGATAGGATAGATCATTGTTAACTAAAATCGGTGATGACGAGCATTCAGCGTCAGCATGGATAAACTTTGTAATCGTAAGATCCTAATCGCCATATAATGGAATAAGGAAAAAGAAAAGAGGCCAGGCACCAGAGAGAAACAAGGCAATCCGAGAAGAAGTAGAAAAACTCGTGGATGCAGGAATCATGAAAGAAGTACATTACCACAGTTGGTTGGCCAACCATGTGATGGTAACAAAGCACGACGGAAGTTGGAGGATGTGCGTTGACTTTAAAGACCTCAATAAAGCATGTCCAAAAGATGGTTACCCATTACCAGAGATAGATTGGAAAGTCAAATCACTCTGCATATATCCTTTCAAATGCTTCCTAGACGCATACAAGGGCTATCACCAAATACAAATGGCAAAGGAAGATGAGAAAAAAACAACATTCATCACAAGCCAAGGAATATTCTGTTATACCAAAATGCCATTCAGAGTCAAGAATGCAGGAGCAACATACCAGCGGCTGGTAGATAAAGCTTTCCACAAGAAAATTGGCAGAAACCTAGAAGTGTATGTTGACGACCTAGTGATCAAAAGCCGCTCGGAGGAAGAAATACTAAGGGACATAGCAGAAACCTCTAAAACATTAAGAGAAATAAACATGAAGCTGAACCCCAAGAAACGTACCTTCGGAATGGAAGAGGGAATGTTCCTGGGATACACCGTGAATACTAAAGAAATCAAGGTATGCCCAGAAAAAGCGGAAGCCGTATTAAACCTCCCATCTCCAAAGTGCCTCAAGGACGTTCAAAAACTAAATGGGAAGCTGGCAAGTTTAAATAGATTCCTGGCTAAATCCGCCGAAAAGTCACTACCTTTCTTTAAAACACTCAAGAAGTGTACAAAAAAGAGTGACTTCCAGTGGACAAAAGAGGCGGAAGAAGCTTCTAAGCCAATGAAGAAAATGATAGCAAACCTCCCCACCCTCACAGCACCTCAGGAAAAAGAGGAGCTCATAATATACCTTGCGACAGCAAAGGAAGCAGTTAGTGCAATCTTGATGATAGAAAGGGAAGGCATGCAAACACCGATATACTTTGTGAGCCGAGCCCTGCGGGGGACCGGAAATCAACTATACACCGATGGAAAAGCTTGTATTATCCCTAGTACATGCTACAAAATGCTTGAAGAGATACTTCCAAGCGCATACAGTCGTAGTTATCACATATCAGCCAATAAAGAAAATACTATCAAAGCCAGAGGTCGCAGGTAGGCTGCAGAAATGGAGCATTGAGTTAGGAGAATATGATATACAATACAGGCCAAGAATATCAATCAAAGGACAAATCTTAGCAGATTTTATAGTAGAACGTCCAAAGGACGATGAAGAAGACGAGCCAATGGAAGAAGAAGAACTTCCGCAACCGTGGATTCTGTTCATAGACGGCTCATCTTGCATAGATGGCTGCGGAGCGGGGCTAATACTGACGGACCCTCAGGGGACGGAGTTCACTTATGCCTTAAGGTTCAGCTTCAAAGCAACAAATAACGAAGCTGAATACAAGGCCTTAATAGCCAGGTTAAGGATAGCAGAACAAATGGGAGTTAAGAATTTACAATTAAACGTAGACTCAAAACTGGTGGCAAACCAAGTCAATGGAACGTACATCGCAAAATAATTAGGGATGATTCAATACCTATAAAAGGTAAAGGAACTCCTAAAAAACTTTCGAATGTTCTCAATCAAACAAGTCCCTAGAAGTGAAAACAAAAAGGCGGACGCCTTGAGTAAAATAGGGTCTACCAGCTTTGCACATCTGAAAAAGAAAGTGCTGGTGGAAGAACTTAACCAAAGTCAATAGAGGAAGCATCGATCGTAGCAATAACAGAAGAAGAAGGGTACACGTGGATGACCCCAATATATGAGTACCTGGCCAAGGGAATACTCCCAGCTGAAGAAAAGAAAGCAAGAGAAATCAAAAGAAAATCACAAAGATTTGCAGTAATAAACGGGACACTTTACGAGAAGTCCTTTCTTGGACCATGGTTACGGTGCGTAGGACCCCTCCAAGCAAATTATGTGCTAAGGGAAATCCATGAAGGATATTGCAGCATGCATGCCGGAACAAGGTCCGTAGTGGCCAGAGCCTGCGTACCGGATACTACTGGCCCACCATGCACGAAGATGCCTGGAAGCTAATCCAAGCATGCAAAAGCTGTCAGGTAAACAGGCCAGTCCCGAAGCATCCGCAAGAAAAGCTAACACCAATCACTTCCCCATGGCCATTCTACAAATTGGGAATCGACATCGCATGACCTCTTCCGGAAGGACCTGGGAAAGTCAGGTTCCTCATAGTAGCAATAGACTACTTCACAAAATGGATAGAAGCAAAGCCGGTTGCCACTATCACAGGAAACCAAATCAAAAAATTTGTATGGAAAAACATCGTATGTAGATTCGGACTCCCAGGAGAAATAATATCCGACAACAGAAAACAATTCCGAGACAACCCATTCAAAGATTGGTGCGAAAAATGAATATAAAACAACACTTTGCTTCAGTCAAACATCCACAAGCAAATGGACAAGTAGAAAGAGCAAACAGGAGCCTAGGGGAAGGAATAAAATCCCGGTTGGAGGAAAGAAGCAAGAACTGGCTGGATGAGCTATCGCACGTCCTATGGCCACACCGCACAATGATAAAATCCAGCAACGAAGACACTCCATTCTCATTGACTTATGGAACGAAAGCTGTTATTCCGGCTGAAATAGGAATGCCCACATGGAGGAGAGCGGAAGAAAACATAGAAGAAAACGATGAAGCCTTGGAAATGAACTTGGATCTCCTTGAAGAAAGAAGGGAACGAGCAGTAATACGTGAAGCAAAAAGCAAGGCGAAAATGGAGAAGTATTATAATTCAAGAGTTCGCAACACAAGCTTCAAGCCAGGAGACTTAGTGTACCGCAACAATGATGCAAGCCATGCCGAAGAAGGAGGGAAATTGGGACCCAAGTGGGAAGGACCTTACGAGGTCATAGAAGCATTAGGAAAAGGCGCGTACAAGCTGAAGGACCGTGCAGGAAACCCAATTCCACGGACATGGAACGTCTGCAATATTAAAAGATGTTACATACATCAAGTGTAAGCAACCATCCCTCGTGGACTCCGCAGAGGAGGGTCAGTGTCACAATTTATCTTTCTATATTGCAATATTCTTATCTTGAATGAAAAAAGGTGAAGCTTAGCTACCTTCACCAACTTTTACTTAAAATTTTTCTGATAATTTACTTTAAAAAGAAATATCAACATATGTAAGTAAGACGCACATACATTTAGGCAAGACCCATACAACGTTATTCCGAATAACAAAAGGCTGAGTAACCTCCAAATTAACTCAAGATACGTAAGAGATATTTCAAGTCCAGTATCGGGAGAATAACCCACAAGTATTCAACTAAGACTATTATAATAAGCACATCAGTGTGAAGAATAAAAATAGCAAAAACTAAAATGTTTCGAAAAAACAAAACATGCATACGATAGAAAGTCTACAAAAACAAAAGCGCCGCACTTCGGCAGACCACAAAATAGTTAAAATAAAAAGCGTCATGCAAATAACAACAAGCTAAACTTGGTCGGAAGAGTCCATAAGTGGGTCTGCCCCAGACTGCTTAAGAGCATCCGCACCTATGCTGCTAACATCATCACTCTGTTGAAGCACATTTGATACTCCATAATCAGACACAGAAAGAGGAACGGAACCAGACACACGAGCTGAATCCACCAAAGTTCCCACAGACAAAGGGCTAATCCAGGAATACCATGTATCCGCAAGAGCTAACCAGTCATGAAGAAAACCTTCCCTTGCCTTCCCGGCTCTCTCAAAGCAATCTTTAATAGAAGCGGAAAGAGGAGACTCACTTACCGCAGAAGAACTCCCGGAATGATAAACAGGAACGATCAGCCTCTCCAAGTAAAACTGAGGGTTAATAGCAGAGGAGTCAGCAGCGGATACCCCAGGGTAAAGTAAATGCATAACATCTTCAATAGTAGAGTCCTTAAGAGCCTCCAATGAGGACAACAAAGGGAATTGAACATCATGGAGCACTTGAAGAGCATTCTCACAATTAGCCTTGGCAGAAGAGTTGAAAGCCTTAACACTAGAAAGAGGTGTACCAGCCGTGCCATGACAATGCTTGGCAACAAGCCCATCTTGCATTCCCCTCTCAATAGCAGAACTAATGGCCGCACTCAAGGCATCAAGATAATCTTTCGAATGCCAGCACCTGGACATGACAAGCTTAAAACCCTCAGACAGCAACCAACGGCGGACCGACACAGCAGCAAGCAAACAAGGGTGGAGCTTCTCCTCTAAATAAAGAGCAACCTTCAGAAAGATCTCCCTTAAACGAAAAAGCTCCAAGGCACGAGGACGAAGATTCAAACATTCACCCTCTAAAACTTGTACCTAAAAGCAGCAAACCTCATATAAAAAAAAGGGGGGAGGAAGGAAAGAGAAGAGAAAAGAAGAGAGAAAAACCTGCTTAACAAGCTCAGCGTTGCGGTATTCAAGAGAAAAGTTTGCACACCGTAGCTGCCCAAGCTCGCTATCTTTGTCAGAAACGGAGGACTCAAGTTCCTTAACCCTAGCACACAATGCCTCATTTTCTTTACCAGCTACCTCCAAAGAAGATACTTGGCCACGAAGAGAAAGTGTCTCAGAAGCTTCAGATTTAGTTTGAGCCAGCCGAGACTCTAGCCTGTAAATCATGTCAGCCTGGAGACTACACCTAGTAGACAACCTTTCCTTCTCCTACAAATCACGCTCCGCATGCATCCGAACCTCAGAACCAAAGCAAAGATGATGAGCTGACAAGACATAAAAACCCAAAATAAATTGATCATAACTCATCTCGCGGAGCAAGGAAAAAAGTCTAGGAGGGGCAACCCCATCAACAACTTCGCGGCAGTCTAAGGGACTATCAAGAAGAGATCCATTGGACACCTTCCAATCCAGAAGATAACGCTCCTGTGACCGCAAAGGATCAAACCCAATAGCAATCCAAGTATTACCAGCCAAAGGCTAAGTAACAGAAGGACCAACAAGATCTCCAACATTCTGGTGGGCACCTCCGCCTGAGGGCAAGCTACTTAAAAAATGGGAGACATTCCGTAATACTGGAACATGAGTGGAAACAGTGGTCACAACAGTAGTGGCAACAACACCCAAAGCTGTTTCAGACCTGGTACAAGAGGTAACCTCAACTCCAGTAGCAGAGGTACTAGAATCAGAAGAAGAAATTGGAGGAAATAACCAACCTTTGAGGAGGACCAATAAAAGGCTCGCGCCTGATGGGGGAGTCAATAGAAAACCCAACCTCACCCTCGGGAGTAGTTGAAATAGAAGATGTAATAAAAGGCACAGTGTGGGGGGCCATGTAACCTAACTCAGCCTCCAAGACACTACTATTCAACAAAGCCTGAAAACCACCAGCGGGAACACTACTGGTAGATGGACCTTGAAGGAAGTCAGGACGAAACCTTTTAACAGGACTGGAAGGTTACTCGATACTCATCGAAGAACTCTGCTTTCTTTTCCATGAAGGACTGGAAGTAGCAAGATCAGCATCAGAATCCGTAGCCTCGAGGGCTGATCCACTCCCAATATTAAGATCAGCACCTTCCGGCCCAAAAAGAATATTAACTTCAGCCTCCAGCTCATCCACGAAAAGAGGAGGAGCAATGGGAAGAAGCGGCACTGTACGATGAACAACAACTTCCAAAATGCTAGGCTCCCCCTCTTGACGAAGACGCATAACCATTATAACTTTCAGAGGATCCGGAGACTGAATATAATCAGGCCAACTCATCACTGTACAATAAAGAAAACAGATGAAAATATGGATAAAAAAAAAACTCTCACCCGTTTTGTCATCATGAAGAAACTCAGGGTACACATCCTCACCCAAAGCATAATAGCGGCTGAAGCCAACCCAGCAAAGAAAGGCTTCAGGGAATACCCGAAAAGGAGAAGGATTGTCAACAAGAATAGCATAATGATCAGCATTATACTCATCAACACGAGGAATAGGATCCTTCAAACAATTTTTATTAGAATGCCAGGGAAACAAATCAGGACAAGCAAAGTCATCAACCTAGAAAAAGCGGTCGTTCCAACTTTTCATAGAATCAATTTAACACCCCAAAATAATGGTTTGCAGCGGAAGTAAGTGTTACCGGGGTATTACTCGATTGGTACCACAACACAATGAATAGAACAACGGTTTTACTTAAAAATCTTATTTCATAAAGATTGATGTTTACATCTTTCAAAATGTATGTTGTGGAATGTAGCCCATAAAAAGGATTTACGTGGTCCCCAAATTATATCAGAGTCTTCTATGATCATGCCATGCCAATGCCCAAGCGCCTCCAAAGTATAGCTATCGCCTGCAATCCTGAAAATGCATGCTAAAAGTGTCAACACAAAGGTTGGTGAGTTCACAGGTTTTTAATACACAAGTAGTTTCCAAAACTGGAAAATCAATTGGTTGTCAAAGTTTCAAAGGGTTCATTATGTATGCAGCGCGTTCATGGCATAAAGGTTCCACTACTTAAGCCGATTCAGCTGAACATTGCCCCTACGTGCAACATGCTCTAACCTAGCATGAGAACTGATTCTATGCACTCCGGTTAGTGGAGTGAGGGGATGGCTCTACCCCTAAATAGCGTTATCCATAGACATCAACGGCTCGTCCCGTACAGTGGGAGGGAGTTAATAAGTAGTGTAGTACCAGGGGACTTTTACAGTCGTACATATATATATAGGCGCCAAACATAAGCATACATACCAGTTTGCACAGTACAACTGAGCATAGCTCAGTAGATTGAATCAGTTCAGTAAATCCATAATTTCATAAATGCACAACCAATTTAGTTTTAAGTAATCATAGCATGCTTTTCACCCCAAAAGAGTAAAACAGTAAAATGGGGCTGTGAAACTCACCTTAGTCCGAAGAAATACAAGAATCACAACTAACACGACTGGCATCGAGAAATGTATTACAGTAGTATCTCAAGGTAGCAACGCACAACGATATAAGAGTGCGGACGCAACGGTACCTCACTTTCATAACCTAATAATATGTGGTTTATCTCAGAATATGTCTCGTAAAGTAACTAAATTTATTAAAAAAAATAATAATAATAAGTGTTTTAGTTTTCGTGGAAGTTTTGTATCTATGTTTGTAAAAAGTTTAATATGATAGTTCGTGTGGTGGTATAGATCTAGACTCGAGACAAACGCACGCCCAAGAATAAAACATATACCACGAGCACAACAGGAAATAAACACATAAGGGTCACATAGTAATATAAAGTAAGTAAATGATTATCTTTAGAGCATTTACCCAGTATCCCCAAAATAATTGATGTTTTATATTAAAACATAAGTTTTAGTATAAAAAAAGTAAGTTGAGAAAGTTTTATATTCAATGAAACTATACTTCTCTTTTATTATCGGACTTCGATCAGAATAAATATACTTATTGCTACTAAGTATACCAATAAAAGTTGGTTATGATTTCGTTATTCAAAATACGGTTCAATAACGAGTAATCCGTTTAGATAAATTTAAATAATGATAACGGTTTTAAGTATTTAATATTTTTCAGGCTTTATAGTCAAATAATAGTCCGTTAATTATTATTATGCTTAGTCCAATAATTAGTCTAATAGTCCAATGTTAGTTATCAATCCTCCAAAGTGTTGTCCGAAACTTACCATTGACCCGAGTCTAAAAGGTTCGTCCAACAAATAGTCGAGTCGTAATCCATAAAATAAAATCCGTCAAGTATATATTGTCCAATATAGTCCGATAAAGTCCAAAGTACGATTCAATATCCAACTTCAATTGTTTGTATCAAAGTCCAATATATATTAATTTATACAAAGTCAACAATTTTTTGTCCGACGTCCAATAATATTTGATCCCCTTTTATTCCGAAAATTGGTTATATGATAAGTCCGTTAAGTTTAAAATATTATGACTGTTATAATTATCAAGTTCCAATACCCGAATTTGATAAACAATTTACACATGAAATACTAGCTAGAAAATTTTACAAACATATATATATAATTTATGGGACTTGTAGCCCATGATATTACCAAAACCGGACACTCCCTAGTTGAGCTCTAGACAATAAAGGCACCCTTATAAGGTTCACTAGGCTTCGGCCCAGTTTCATAGCAACCAAACGCACCCTATGTTTGCTTAGCTCATAAAATTCAACGCTCCCTAATAAGCTGAATAAATAACCCAAGCGTACCCTTAGTTAACTGAAACATCAAACTCAAACACTACCACCAAATAAGCTAACACCAATTTGATTTAAGACCATATGGGTCTTGACTCGTACCCGTATACAAGCATGTCCTTGTGGGCTGCTAAATAGGCTTAAACAACGCACCCTAGTCTGGACTGCGTCACGCAAAAGCAAGCACCCCAGGCAAACAAACACCCTCACTTGGGTGGTTTGAGCCGAGGCAAAGCAAAACCAAACACACCCCTGCTGGGCTGCTGTTACGCACAAACAAGCACCCTTTTGGGCTGTTGTGTTGGCTGAAACAAAGAAACCAAGCGCACCCTTTGGTGCTTCCCCTGGTTCGAACAAGAAGAAGGACAAACAAGCACACCCTTCGAGGTGGCTGTAAACCGAGAGCAAAACCAAAACTAATCTAACCTATACTATTAGCTGAATAACAGAAAATGAGCAATTACCAAGTCAAGACCCGAGACCAAACGAGTTCTACCCCTAACCGCGACCAAACTCGTGGCCAACCCGTGACTCAAACCAAACTGAAAACAATCACCCTCTTGGGTGTTTTCTGTGGTCGCGACCCATGACAACAACAACAATTAAACTAATCATCATCAACCTCTATTGACTAAGAAATTTAAAGACTAGATAAGCAGCACCCAGTTCGAACCCGAGATCAAATCAGATCGACCCGACCCTAAACGGGTCCTAACCCAACTCAAATACAAAAGTAAACTAAACAAACACCACTTATTGGTCTCACCACACGACCCTATCAAAACTCATTTTTAATCTGGTTTTATATCCACGAAAGACGTATGTGAATTATTTACAATCGGCTTTAATAAAAGAGGAATAAAAATATGGATTTAGGCATGTAGCCATACCAAACAAAAGCGATTTTGATGGTGATGAGAGTAGCAGCTGTGGTGATTACTCGAACCAAGGCAAACCTGAAGTAAACAAACGCACCCCTTATTGTTGCTGATGTTGGTGATGGCAACAGGTTGAAGCGGTGGTAAGGTGGTCAGGCGAGGAGGTGGTCGGATGATGTGGTGTCGTTGGTGATGTAGGAGAGGGAAGGGAGGAGAGTTATTATCCTCTTTTTCTTTTTATGTTGACCAAATGAGAAAGAACAGATATACATAAAACCATTGTTGAAGTCAGTTTGGTAAAAAGGTATAAGAGGGGCGGTTTGTGTATAAGAAAAAGAGACATTTGATTGTCTTAACAATGAAGTCTTGAGATATAGCGGGTATAGTTTGATCCTGATAATTACAGACGTTAAGTTTTTAAGTTGCAAAACTTGATATCAGGCAAGGTAAAAATGTTAAAAATTATTAATGTACTCGATTATAAAAACTGAATCGTGGGTTATCGGAGTGTTAAAACGTTATTTAAACTAAAGAAAATTTATAGTGTTAATAAATAGAAGTTAATAGTTAATTTAACGACCTGAAAAGTTTTGTGAAAATTCAAATAAATGGTTAACGTTTAGTTCAAACGTTTATTAATCATATGTTAACAAAATAACAAAATGTGGTAATTAAAAGTTGGACACTTTTATACTTGACATATAAAAATGTTTGTTTGAAATAAGCATAAGGCATGTTGGTGTCGACGAGCACGTTTATTGGGAATGTGAGTTACGTCACACTAGTTAGTTGTTGTGATCAGGTAAACTGATAACGTTTAATCTTAAAAAAATTAGACGTAGAAAATGGATAAGTATTCCTTCCTTATAATATTACATTAATTTAATACAAGGTGAAATTTACCGGTGGTTACAGTCTCACCCCCTTAAGGGAACTTCGTCCCGAAGTTCAGTGAGTGTCGTCTGCTGACGGTGTGTTTAAGTTTATTTGTACGTTCCTATGTGAATTCAGTAACTCTTCTCGAGTTCCATCGAACTTTGACAGAAGAAATGCGACTTTACTTAAGTCGTTTGACTTCACCGTCCGTGATCTCGATAGCATATCCGTTAAAGTTCAAACGTTAACCATTTTGAATCTCTTTTAGAGAAATAGTGAGTGTTTCATCAGTATGACAAGTTTTCAGAATGCACACACGAAAGGCGGTGTGTAAACTGCTAAGTTCAGGTGGTAGCTCGAGTATGTAAGCTATCGATCCAATTTCTAACGAGGATTTTGAAAATTATGATGTTGAGATGTTTGGGAAAAATGTGAGTGCTTATGATGAATTATGATCTCACACTTCCAAGTGACATCAAGAATTCTTTTAAGGTTTTATCATTGTGCAAAAGTTCTGATTAATATCTAGCTTCAAGTTGGTATATTCCAAGGGATAATATATAATATAGATAATTGGAGGATTAACGAAACTCTAGAGTAATGTTGCAGGGCCAGTTGAAGGCACCACAGGCATAAATGTTATATCAGTGGTCAGAGGTTGTTCTTACAAAGAGTTCTGGAGCTACAAGCTCAACAATTTCAAAGTCAAGGAAAGAACGGTTGGTTTGGCTCTTTGGTTTGAGTGGACAGAGTCAATATTTCTAATCATCAACTATGATGAAGACTGTAAAGTCAAACATGCCTCAAGCATACTTCTGAATGATGCTTCGTCATGGTAAAATGTTGTTACTTAATGTATTAGTACTGAGAATACTCATAAGATTGTTTGGACTAAGTTGAAGAAGTTATAATCAAGAAGTAATGCCCTCAGAATGAGGTGCAAGAAATGAAGGTGATTTTGGAACCTTGTTGTAAGAGATATCAGTATCACGACTTATATCCTGTTGTTTTCAAGAGTTGGCAGTATTGTGAATAGTAAGTTATGCAGGTATCTTTGTCTGGGACGGATAGTTGGGTAGGATGTTCGTGACCTCGAGAGGAATATCGTCTAGTAAGATAGGTTTTTAAACGTGATGTAATAAGACATTTTCGCAAAAGTTTATGTTTTGATGTTTCTTAGCATAAGAAAGTTTGATAAGGTTTGACCAAGAATTTATTTATTCGTAAGGACAAGTATCTTCAGAAAAAAAAGTCATCACAAGTTTTATCGTTGACGCAGATGAAACTTTAAAGGAAGGTCCTTGAAGGTGAAAGCGTCATAGAAGAAAAGTGTAATTAAGTATGTAAGACTCCATAAGTTTTAGACGTCTTAAGTTAGAGTTAAGTTGTTAAGGTTATGCTTGTCGATAGTTTACTCTAAAATGACTAGCGTGGTGTCACCGTCCTCTCGGATTTGGACTATATAAAAATAAAGTGTCTCGATTGTTAAAATTTCGAGGGAGAACTCGAATGGATGTAGAGAAAGTTACTAAACTTTAGCTTTTGTGATGAAAACTTGTTAATAAAGTGTTAAGTGACAACACAGAATCGGTTCCAAGTTGGAGGTTTACATGTGAATTCAAAAGTTGTTTTCTCAATTCAAATAATTCCAACACCTCAGCTTCTTGTAAATGATGAATCAGTACGTTCCTTAACAATTTCCCATTAACGTTTATTATTTATTATTTCATAACAAAGAGTTTGATCTATTCTGAAGATTTGGTTCAATTACAAAAGAAGATATTGGTTATCCTTATTAGGAAGGTATTTTATTATTTTCAAATTAGTGGTAAATCGTAGATTGTGATTTAGTATCGAAGCAACAACTTGGTAATGTGACTTTTAAAACCACTTATAAGATAATAGAAAATGATTTATTATTTATAGAATAGTAGTGAAATCGTAATCAAATTTTGTGATGTTTTGGTTAGACAACAAATTAGGTTATAACATAAATCGTGAAATGATTTGTAAATAATTCATAGAATAGATAAGAAAATAATTTAGTAATTGACCAATAGTAGGAATATCTGTAGTTCATTTTGTGTGATTCAGTGGCAAAGCCTGTTCATAAAGTTGTGATAAGCTTGTAAGATAATTGTAACTTAGTTTACAAAATGTTGTTCGTTGTCTAATGAAATAGAAGCACAGTAATGAATCGTTTTATTACAATATAGTAGTCAGTAAAGTGATTTGTACAAAAAGTTTATAGAACAAATTGAGAAAGACTTATTGTTTATAAAATACCGGTAAGGTCGAAATTTTGTGTCATTGATGAAGTAGCACAACATTTGGTAGATTGACCGCGAAATGGTTGACAAGATGGTTGATTACAGTTTGTGCGCTAGGAAACGACACAATTTACTATTTTATAAGGGAGATTAGTTGATCAAATTGTTAGTATTCTGTAGAATTAAGTATAGAGTTAGGTATCTGTTCCCATAAATAGTAGCTCGAGTTACAAGTTAACTCGTGGTATACTTCTAGATTGTTAAAAGTTTTGTAGTTCGCTCGTAATTTATGTTCAACGAGGGTTACCCTTCGTAGATGTCGTGATGTGTCGTTTCTAGAATGGCAAGGAATGTATTCCGACTCATTAATTGAGTACGAGTTTTGGGATAAAGGAGGCACTATTATAGCAGTGAGTGATGAGGTAACCTCGATCTCAACGTTTGAGAGAATGATAATAAGACGGGTTTGAGATGATATGGTGTTGTAATGACCCAGTATTAGTGATTTAATATATCATAAGTAATGTTTAAATAGTTATGCGTCATTTCTGTTGGGTATAGAATCTACGTTAAAGGGAGAGGTTAGCAAGTTCAGGGTACAACTCCGGAGGAAAGAGTTAATTACTACTAGCAATCAGTCGACTAGCTCGGTGCTCAACGAAGAAGGGTATAATGCTAGAGTCCAAAGTCATATTGTCAAAAGAAATCCTACTACAAGTCTAGATCAAGTCAAGCTCCAAATACGAGTAAACGTCAGTAGTTCCCAATGGGTACGATAGAGGATCACATGTCGATTGAATGTAAGGTACCTATCGATAGGATATCATCGATAGAACGAAATCAGCGAAATATTATCGATAAAACAACATAGTAGGTAATATGGATAAAACGACATTAATAAAACGGCGTCGATAAAATGACATAGATAGGAATACACCAATGGAGCATAAGGTATAACACCAATAGCGCGTGAGGTATTATATCAATAAAGCATAAGGTATAACCTTAATCGAGTATTGTTGATGAAACAACGTCAGTAGAACATTATCGATTTAGACAATGAACAACATCGAGTGGATAACGTCGATTGAATAATATCGAGTGAACGGCATCGATTCGGAAAAATAAACAACAATCGTTCCAAGATAAGGCTTGGGGTAGGGGGTTCGTAACAAAACCACAATCAAGACAAGGCTAAAATAAAGTGGCAATCCAAATCCGCAACGAGACCCAAAATCTTAATACCAAATAATCCAAAGTCAAACATAGTTACGATTAATTCCAAAACACTCCAGTAAGTTCAATGAACTTATTACGATATCAAGCATGTCGAGATACACAACTCGAATTCAAATGGTGACCAATCGGGTCTAAGTCGACCCAACGTAAAGCACGATTAAACGTTTTCATTAATTCCGAAAGTAATTCATAGTCGTAACATAACCAAGCGTCGATGAAAGACGTTCCGTAAAAATGGAAAAATATCACTATGAATAAGTATTGTGATGCCAGTGTGTTGTGTGTAGGGTTAAAATTTTATCATGTCCATGCTCGTTTACACATGCAAAATCTTTTCGTTCCCAAAACCAGAATAATCATCCCCAGCATTGCAAAGTTAGCCTCAGGGTCGGACATAGGTGATCAGTCTATGCCCTTCTCCCTGATGAATATAGGTGATCAATCTATATTCACATGAACTTTGGAATACTCGGCCCAGTTACACAGCAATAAGTCCTTTACTTTTAGAAGTTGTTATGAAAGAGTAAAACGAGCATTTCCATTTATGTGGGGGATAAGGAGTAGCGTTGTGGTACGTAAACATACGTATAAGAAAGCAATCATAGTTCATAGTGAGATTAAGTGGATAGTAATATAATACATATCTCATCAAGTATGACTTCAACAAGTAAAAATCGAGGCATCAGCTTGGCAGGCAGGCATGTATCGGTCATAGGGTTAAGTTTTCATAAAAGTAGTTATAGTCTAGGTTTAAAAAATACCCAGTTCTCTATAACCGAGGCTCTGATACCAATCTTTAACACCCCAAAATAATGGTTTGCAGCGGAAGTAAGTGTTACCGGGGTATTACTCGATTGGTACCACAACACAATGAATAGAACAACGGTTTTACTTAAAAATCTTATTTCATAAAGATTGATGTTTACATCTTTCAAAATGTATGTTGTGGAATGTAGCCCATAAAAAGGATTTACGTGGTCTCCAAATTATATCAGAGTCTTCTATGATCAAGCCATGCCAATGCCCAAGCGCCTCCAAAGTATAGCTATCGCCTGCAATCCAGAAAATGCATGCTAAAAGTGTCAACACAAAGGTTGGTGAGTTCACAGGTTTTTAATACACAAGTAGTTTCCAAAACTGGAAAATCAATTGGTTGTCAAAGTTTCAAAGGGTTCGTTATGTATGCAGCGCGTTCATGGCATAAAGGTTCCACTACCTAAGCCGATTCAGCCGAACATTGCCCCTACGTGCAACATGCTCTAACCTAGCATGAGAACTGATTCTATGCACTCCGGTTAGTGGAGTGAGGGGATGGCTCTACCCCTAAATAGCGCTATCCATAGACATCAATGGCTCGTCCCGTACAGTGGGAGGGAGTTAATAAGTAGTGTAGTACCAGGGGACTTTTACAGTCGTACATATATATATATAGGCGCCAAACATAAGCATACATACCAGTTTGCACAGTACAACAGAGCATAGCTCAGTAGATTGAATCAGTTCAGTAAATCCATAATTTCATAAATGCACAACCAATTTAGTTTTAAGTAATCATAGCATGCTTTTCACCCCAAAAGAGTAAAACAGTAAAATGGGGCTGTGAAACTCACCTTAGTCCGAAGAAATACAAGAATCACAACTAACACGACTGGCATCGAGAAATGTATTACAGTAGTATCTCAAGGTAGCAACGCACAACGATATAAGAGTGCGGACGCAACGGTACGTCACTTTCATAACCTAATAATATGTGGTTTATCTCAGAATGTGTCTCGTAAAGTAACTAAATTTATTAAAAATAATAATAATAATAAGTGTTTTAGTTTTCGTGGAAGTTTTGTATCTATGTTTGTAAAAAGTTTAATATGATAGTTCGTGTGGTGGTATAAGGATCTAGACTCGAGACAGACGCACGTCCAAGAATAAAACATATACCACGAGCACAACAGGAAATAAACACATAAGGGTCACATAGTAATATAAAGTAAGTAAATGATTATCTTTAGAGCATTTACCCAGTATCCCCAAAATAATTGATGTTTTATATTAAAACATAAGTTTTAGTATAAAAAAAGTAAGTTGAGAAAGTTTTATATTCAATGAAACTATACTTCTCTTTTATTATCGGACTTCGATCAGAATAAATATACTTATTGCTACTAAGTATACCAATAAAAGTTGGATATGATTTCGTTATTCAAAATACGGTTCAATAACGAGTAATCCGTTTAGATAAATTTAAATAATGATAACGGTTTTAAGTATTTAATATTTTTCAGGCTTTATAGTCAAATAATAGTCCGTTAATTATTATTATGCTTAGTCCAATAATTAGTCTAATAGTCCAATGTTAGTTATCAATCCTCCAAAGTGTTATCCGAAACTTACCATTGACCCGAGTCTAAAAGGTTCGTCCAACAAATAGTCGAGTCGTAATCCATAAAATAAAATCCGTCAAGTATATATTGTCCAATATAGTCCGATAAAGTCCAAAGTACAATTCAATATCCAACTTCAATTGTTTGTATCAAAGTCCAATATATATTAATTTATACAAAGTCAACAATTTTTTGTCCGACGTCCAATAATATTTGATCCCCTTTTATTCCGAAAATTGGTTATATGATAAGTCCGTTAAGTTTAAAATATTATGACTGTTATAATTATCAAGTTCCAATACCCGAATTTGATAAACAATTTACACATGAAATACTAGCTAGAAAATTTTACAAACATATATATATAATTTATGGGACTTGTAGCCCATGATATTACCAAAACCGGACACTCCCTAGTTGAGCTCTAGACAATAAAGGCACCCTTATAAGGTTCACTAGGCTTCGGCCCAGTTTCATAGCAACCAAACGCACCCTATGTTTGCTTAGCTCATAAAATTCAACGCTCCCTAATAAGCTGAATAAATAACCCAAGCGTACCCTTAGTTAACTGAAACATCAAACTCAAACACTACCACCAAATAAGCTAACACCAATTTGATTTAATACCATATGGGTCTTGACTCGTACCCGTATACAAGCATGTCCTTGTGGGCTGCTAAATAGGCTTAAACAATGCACCCTAGTCTGGACTGCGTCACGCAAAAGCAAGCACCCTAGGCAAACAAACACCCTCACTTGGGTGGTTTGAGCCGAGGCAAAGCAAAACCAAACACACCCCTGCTGGGCTGCTGTTACGCACAAACAAGCACCCTTTTGGGCTGTTGTGTTGGCCGAAACAAAGAAACCAAGCGCACCCTTTGGTGCTTCCCCTGGTTCGAACAAGAAGAAGGACAAACAAGCACACCCTTCGAGGTGGCTGTAAACCGAGAGCAAAACCAAAACTAATCTAACCTATACTATTAGCTGAATAACAGAAAATGAGCAATTACCAAGTCAAGACCCGAGACCAAACGAGTTCTACCCCTAACCACGACCAAACTCGTGGCCAACCCGTGACTCAAACCAAACTGAAAACAATCACCCTCTTGGGTGTTTTCTGTGGTCGCGACCCATGACAACAACAACAATTAAACTAATCATCATCAACCTCTATTGACTAAGAAATTTAAAGACTAGATAAGCAGCACCCAGTTCGAACCCGAGATCAAATCAGATCGACCCGACCCTAAACGGGTCCTAACCCAACTCAAATACAAAAGTAAACTAAACAAACACCACTTATTGGTCTCACCACACGACCCTATCAAAACTCATTTTTAATCTGGTTTTATATCCACGAAAGACGTATGTGAATTATTTACAATCGGCTTTAATAAAAGAGGAATAAAAATATGGATTTAGGCATGTAGCCATACCAAACAAAAGCGATTTTGATGGTGACGAGAGTAGCGGCTGTGGTGATTACTCGAACCAAGGCAAACCTGAAGTAAACAAACGCACCCCTTATTATTGCTGATGTTGGTGATGGCAACAGGTTGAAGCGGTGGTAAGGTGGTCAGGCGAGGAGGTGGTCGGATGATGTGGTTTCGTTGGTGATGTAGGAGAGGGAAGGGAGGAGAGTTATTATCCTCTTTTTCTTTTTATGTTGACCAAATGAGAAAGAACAGATATACATAAAACCATTGTTGAAGTCGGTTTGGTAAAAAGGTATAAGAGGGGCGGTTTGTGTATAAGAAAAAGAGACATTTGATTGTCTTAACAATGAAGTCTTGAGATATAGCGGGTATAGTTTGATCCCGATAATTACAGACGTTAAGTTTTTAAGTTGCAAAACTTGATATCAGGCAAGGTAAAAATGTTAAAAATTATTAATGTACTCGATTATAAAAACTGAATCGTGGGTTATCGGAGTGTTAAAACGTTATTTAAACTAAAGAAAATTTATAGTGTTAATAAATAGAAGTTAATAGTTAATTTAACGACCTGAAAAGTTTTGTGAAAATTCAAATAAATGGTTAACGTTTAGTTCAAACGTTTATTAATCATATGTTAACAAAATAACAAAATGTGGTAATTAAAAGTTGGACACTTTTATACTTGACATATAAAAATGTTTGTTTGAAATAAGCATAAGGCATGTTGGTGTCGACGAGCACGTTTATTGGGAATGTGAGTTACGTCACACTAGTTAGTTGTTGTGATCAGGTAAACTGATAACGTTTAATCTTAAAAAAAATTAGACGTAGAAAATGGATAAGTATTCCTTCCTTATAATATTACATTAATTTAATACAAGGTGAAATTTACCGGTGGTTACAATCAAGGGTTTTAGTATAAACCACTGGAAAACATCACGTTTACTGAAAGAGAACCACCCTTTGGCCTTCGAATTAACATAAAAACGGTGAAACAAACCAACAGTAGGCGTAATGCCATGAGCACGACACAAGATCTCAAACTGTGAAATCTTGCACACACCAAAGGATTGAAAGTTGGGAAATGATTGTACAATAATTCGTACGACCAGGCCTTCGATGGTGATTGAAGGGTATAAGGGGTGATATGCTTGCGCCAAACTTGTAGCCAATCTGCAATAAGATATAGTAGATACTTTGTTAAGTGATTGCGCAGGGATTGGACCCTGCGAACCACCTCCGGCCTGAGAGTAAGTATGTGATATGTGTTGTAAGTAATGTAAAGTATGTGAAATACTGTGTTGAGTGAACATACCATTGAAATGAATCGACCAACCTATTTATAGATAGAGAAATGAGCTTTGAGAGTGTTTGCACACGTTTCAGAGATCATGGGGGTGTCCCATGATTTGTGGTAACCGCTAGGGCTTCATCCCCACGCTCTCTGTTTTGGCGGGGAAGTTAAGGAGATATTGGGAACGTGGGGGAAGACCAAGTCAATGTTCTCCTTTGTCTCAGTGCCTTCAAGAGAAGACACTGAAGGGCATAGGCCTTCGGCTAGCGAATTCCCAACTGATAACCATATCAATGATGAATGAGTTTACGCCACCAATGACTTAGGAAGAAAGACTTGGACCTTCGTAATGCAAATTCAACTGAGGTCGAAGGGGAGTCCTTCGACCTGATCAGAGGGTACGTCATCAAGCCCCCCAGTCGAAAGTGACATGTACGAACGAGAAATATTGCTTACGACTCAAAAATATATACAAAACCTCTCCTCCGTCACAAAATTGAACGAAAATGAAAAGTTAGATATATATTGACCGCGTAATTAATGCTTGGTACTTATCCTAACCACCCCTATCTAGGTAAATTCAAATGTCCCTTCAAAGTTTAAAAGGGATTTGAAATTTGGAAGTTAGGTGATCTCATAGGACACGTGTAGGGCTAGGATGTGAGATGCAAGATGGTATAAAAAATCAAAATAGTAAAACCCTAACTCATTTTTTATCCCTCGCCCAAAATTTACACCTACTAAGCTGTCTTCCGAGCAAGCTTTCGAACAAAAAAGGTAAAGTATTCCTTCGTATCACTACGTTTTCAATACTTTTTTGTTGATTAAAAGTTCCATGGCTGCCAATAATAAGTTTGTAATCAGGCAACAAGGTTGTACCTTGACTAGGGAAGAGCTTAAAGCCTTCCTTACTGATTATCCCATTCCAAAACAATATAAGATTATGTTACCCAGCAAACGTCAAGGTATTTATGATGCTCCTAAGAATTATGTAGGCTTGTACACACATGCATTTACCACCTCCAATTTAAGGATACCTTTGCATCCCCTGATTTTAGAACTCCTTCAATACTATGAAGTACACATATCTAGATTTAACCCGTTTGGCCTAGCCAAGCTTACAACATACATTGTCATGTGTAAAGCGTATGGGTATGAACCGTCTTTGACTGTGCTTAGAGGGTTTGTGAATCTGTACCCTGGAGGAGATTGTCTGACATTGGCCAAAAGGGGTGAAAGGGATGTGCCCATTCTGATTTAGAAGCCTTTTAAAAATATCAGAAACTAGAAAGAGAAATTCTTTTACATTCAAGATACCATTGTACCTCCATAATACCCTGCATTGCTAAACCCATAATTTTAGTTTGATGAGAAGAGATTTAACGATCCTCTGCCCTATACTGTGAGGAGGAATCCCCTGTATCAACGCCTAGCTCTTCATCCAGCTGATTGCCAGACCTTTCCAGAGCCAATACTGTTTATGGCTGGCCTTGCTGAAAGTTGGGAGGGGTCTCCATTACATCCTGAAATTTTTTGTTGTGGAGAAAGTATGTAAATTTATAATTAAATTAAGCTTTAGGAACTTATCTTTCTGATATTTATCTGTTTCCTTCCTTTTTGCAGAAATGTCATTCCAAAATTTCGTTGTTGCTGGTGGTGCTAAGGAAGTCAGCTTTATTCCGAAGGATCCCCAAGAAGTTAGCTACGGTGTTGGTTCTCCTTCAGTTTCAGTTAACAATAACGATATTGATGCCCAACCAATTGAGTCTGTGTCATCTGCTCCTCCTACAAAAGAAAAGGAGCCTGTGGAGGTTGAAGACCAGTTAGTTGAGAATGTGGCAGACTCAGATGACCCTACTTCAGAGGGACAGCTGGCTATCGTAGGGTCCTCTGGTATAGCAAACAGGGTCCGAAGCAGGAAAGGTACAAGCTTGAAGGCTGCAAAGTCTGCATCGAAGAGGAAGCTTATCTTGCCCACTCCTACCTCTCGAACTACCTGGAAGAAGAGTGCTCAGGGTAAGGCTGTGGTGTTTCCAGCCATCGAAGGGCCCAACACTGATGACATTCATGGTAAGTCTTCTTCCCTGTTGCAAAAAATTATCTGCATATTGTGTTATATTAACAAGTTTATTTATGTTGCAGGACTCCCTGATATGAAGGAGATTTTTCCCCCTAGCTTGTCACTTGCTCGTTGAGCATGTGACGCCATCTAGCTGGAAGGGGGTCATGGATAACATGTCCTTGGAAAGGCTCTGCGACCTTCATGATAAGAGCTATGTAAGACAATGTATATTGAATAATCAGCTCAACACTAGGATGAGGGAGCTTCTTCGTGCTGTCACCAAGGCTAGGGAAGAGATGGACGTCATGCTTGCAGGGAGAAGGCTAGGGACAAGCAGTACGCATACCTGCAGGCAAAGTGTGAGGATGCTATGGAGGGTTTCAAGAAAAATCCTTTGGTCCAAGATCTCCGAGCAGATGTGGAGAAGCTCAAGGGTCAGTTAGCCGAAAGCCAGGCTGATTGCAGCAGGCTATCTCTCGAAGGCGCGAAGGTCATAGGCTACAAAGAGCAAATTTCCGTTCTGACTACCAAGTGTGGAGGCCTTGAAGAAGAAAGGGCAAAGCTGATTGACCAAGAGATCAAGCTTAGGGAAAAGGTGGATGGGTTGGATCTTCGTCTGAAAATGCTCAAGAAAGACAGGGTTGATCTGGTGAACAAAGATATCTCATATATTGCTATGGAGTTGTACCATAGTGATGATCTGGGCATAATGATTGGGAAGTTGGTGAATGCAGCCATGTTTCATGGCTAATGCACTACTCTTGAGGAGGTGGTCAAGACAGGTAAACCGATGGATCTTGCAAGTGTTCCATACTACAGGGCAACCCATGAGAAGGAATACGATGATGCAGGCAACGCCTTATCCACTGCGGAGTTCCCATTCCTTGCTGAGGCGATAAAGGACCCAACGGCCTCCATTGAGGACATGTTGGCAAAGAAGCCAAGGAAGGTTCAACCTGCGTGTCCTTCCAAGAAGACACCATCTCCAAAGGTCCCATCCCCAGGCTCTACTGATCCAACACATTCCTAGGTATGATGAAGGCTACCATGTGGTAGTAATTTGATCTTTCAGGGTGGTATGTACCTTGTTTATACAATATGTCTTTATGTTCCTTTCCAGGCATGATGCCTGATGAAACAATTTACTTTTATGTATGTAGTGAAGGCTTCGGCCTAAGACAGTATTTGCTTGTTGATCGTTAAGGCTACGGCCTGTTGGACTAGTTAGACTAGTCATAAATAAATATCTACATGATGGCCACTAGGGCCTATATTTTGCTTAACTTTGATTCTTCTCTTTACGTTTCATTTGCACGTAAATGTTTTACAACCTAAGGCGTATGGTAGATGCATAGCCTCATTGTGCGTGATTTCTTCACCAATAATATAGCAATCGTATAATTTAATTGCTGACAGAGGGTTGCGACCCACTCCAAGTTCTATCAATAATTAAAAGATGTCCTTAGACGTTGTAAGTTTCATATGTAAAACTTACGAAGGGTAGTGCCATTCCAAGTTCTATCAATAACGTATCCGTCAAGGGTTTCCAGCTTATAGGCTCCGTTGCCATATGCTTCCGTTACGACATAGGGCCCTTCCCATGTAGGCCCTAGTTTACCCTGATACTCAGCTTTACTTGCGCTGTTGAGTCAGAGGACATATTCTCCTGGCTTGAATGTCGAAGGTCGAACCCTGCTGTTGTATTTCTTTTCAATCTTGTGTTTGTGGATAGCCTCCCTGATCGAGGTTATTTCCCTTCTTTCTTTGAGTAGGTCCAGATTGCCGCGGAGTCTTTCTTCGTTGTCTGTTGCTTCGAAGTTCATGACTCGTTCTGTTTCGACACTTACTTCCGAAGAGATGATAGCTTCTGTGCCATATGTCAAGCTAACAGTTGTCTCCCCATGACTTGACTTTGTGTGCGTTATGTGGGCCCAAAGTACTTGGGGTAGCTCATCCACCTAACCATGGTGGCTGTAATCAAGCCTTCGTTCTATGCCTTAGATGATGTCTCTGTTAGTAACTTCCACCTGTCCGTTACCTTGAGGATGGTAAACAGAGGTGAAGGACTGCTTTATGTCCAGGCCTCTACAAAACACGGGAAACACTCCTTCGGTGCTTTGATGCGGACCTTTTGTGCTAGCTTCTGATCCTCCGACATTATGCCACTTATTAAGTACTCTCTGGTCGGAGTCATCCAATTTGACTCTTCCTCCAGTATTACGTCAGACACCTCCTTTCGGACGATGGACCTTTCTGCCAAAACTTTGACCAGAACCTCCTTAGTTAAATGAGCAAATGCCATTGATGCCAGTTTGCTAAGTGCATCCGCCTTTTTTTTGGTTTCTTTGAACATGCTCTTTGTCGTAGGAAGTAAACCCTTCGTGCATCTCCTTGGCTTTATCCAGGTACTGCTTAATCATAGGCTATCTTGCTTCGTAGGAGCCCTTGATCTGGTTGGCCACCAGTTGTGAGTCAACAAAGATAGCCAAGTCTTCTACCTCTATGTCTTTAGCCAGTCGGAGACCTGCTAGCAAGGCTTCGTACTCCGCTTCATTATTAGTAGCATCAAATTCGAAGCGGAGTGCATAAGTATACTCCTTTCCTTCAGGGTTAACTAGCATCAACCCTCCACTGGATCCATCAGAGCTGGAGGCCCCATCGGTGTAAAGTTTCCACCCTTTGACCGTTTTCGTAGGCTTTTTTTTCAGCAACTTTGTTGTCCTGCTTCGATTCGGAGGGCGTCTTTGCTAAAAAGTCTGCCAGTATTTGCCCTTTGACCAAGTTCCTACCCTTATACTCAATTTCATGCTCCCCTAGCTCGATGGCCCATTTAGCTATCCTTCCAGATTTCTTTGGCTTCGAAAGTATCTGCTTAATTGGCTTATCAGTGAGCATGGTTATGGGGTGAGCCTGGAAGTACCTTTGAAGGCGCCTCGCAGCATGAACCAAAGCTAGGATTAAATTTTCCAACTCTGGGTAATTTAGCTCAACTCCCTGTAGAACCCTACTAAAAAATTAGATAGGGATTTGCTTCTTTTCCCTTTCCACCAACAAAACAACAATGATGCTTTCGAAGGAGGCTGCGATGTACATAAATAACACTTCGCCTTTGATTGGGGCGGTAAGTGTGGGTAGAATTGCCATGAACTCCTTGAGCTTTTGAAAGGCAGATTCTGCATCCGCTCTCCATTGAAACGTCTTTTTATCCGTGCATCCTTTGAGTGTCTTGAAGAATGGAAAGGATCTGTCTGCACCCTTCGATAGGAATCTGATGAGGGCTGCCAGCTTTTCGTTCAATATTTGTACATTCTTGAGAGACTTAGGGGCCTGCAAGTCTGTGATGGCTTTGACCTTCGAAGGGTTGGATTTGATACCCTGCTTGGTGATCAGGTGCCCCAAGAATTGCCCTTCCTCTACGCCGAAAGAACACTTCTTAGGGTTTAACTTTATGTTGATGGCGCGAAGCTGATCGAAGGTTTCTTTTATGTCAGAGAGCATATCCTCCTCCATTCTGCTTTTGATGACCATGTCGTCTGAGTATGGATCGAGGTTCCAACCTATTTTCATGTTGAAGGCTTTGTCCACTAGCCTTTGGTAGGTAGCACCTGCAATCTTTAGACCGAAGGGCATCTTCTTGTAGCAATACACGCCTTTTCCTGTAAAAAAGGCTGTTTTCTCTTCGTCCTCTTTTTCCATCTGTATCTGGTGGTAACCTTTGTAAGCATCCAGAAAACATTTTAGTCGAAACCCTGATAAGGATTCCACCTTCCAATTAATTTCTGGTAGAGGATAACAGTCCTTCGGACAGGCCTTGTTGATATCAGTGAAGTCAACACACATCCGCCACCCTCCATCATGCTTTTTAACCAACACTGGATTGTCTACCCAGGTTTGATACTTCACTTCCCTGAGTATACCTGCTGCTACGAGCTCATCCACCTCCTTGCATGCCGCTGCATTCCTTTCGGGTGCAAGGCTACGACGCTTTTGCTTGATAGGTTCAATGTGCTTGAACTCGTTAAGCTTGTGCTCAGTGCCGAAGGGCTTTCCATCTATGATGAGGTTTCTGGGGACCCTTGTCATGTTGGAGTACGTCCATGCGAAGACATCCGCGTTAGCCCTTAGTAACTTTTCCAGTTCAGCCTTAAAGGTGGCAGGGAGCTGCTTTCCAATGACCACCGTCTGATCAGGATGTAGGTCGTTTACCATGATGCGCTCTTCGGCATCACTGCAGCTGAGAATGTCCTTCGAAACCTCCTCAGGACTTTGTTTGACCCTTTTGCCTACATTGGTAGGCTTCTTCATGTTGTAGCTAGAGAAAACCGTTCCAATACCGAAGGGTGTTTGGAATTTTATCGCAGCATGTATGGTGGAGACAACGATACCCATTTTCTGCATTGCGGTTCTCCCTATTAACAGGTTATAGGGAGATTCAGACCTTACGATCGCGAAAACCAGGGTTTATGTCCTTTTTAGCCTTCCTTCTCCAATCGTAACCTCTAGAGGGACTTCTCCCAGCGGCCATGAATGCTCCCCTGAGAATCCCACCAAAGGTACCTTTGAATCTACTCTCTTCGACCTTATTGAAGGCTTGAGCTTCAGAAAATAATGCTCCTAGATGACTTTGTAGGAGCTTCCGCAGTTTAAGTAGGCTCTGTTCACTTCCCGGTTGGAAATTAAGACTTTGATGACCACGAGGTCATTTGAGAGAACCCTGCCAGTGATCGAAGGGCATGTAACATCTCCTACCCCGCATAATCCTTTCTCTGCTGCTTTTCTCTTTAAACCAGAATCATCCATGTGAACCATGAGGATTGGAGTTTCGACCGGTGTGGTATCTTTCCCCAACTGTGTGTCGGATACCTTCTCTTAACCTTTCTTTATGCCCTTCACAAAATGTCCCAATTGGCCAGACTTCACGGCCTCTTCTATCTGTTTTTTGAGCTCTCTGCAACTGTTGGTGTCGTGCCCGTAATATTCGTGGAAATAGCAGTACTTGGATGTATCCCTGCTTCTTCCTCTACTTGCCAAACGAGGGGGAGGATCGAAGGCCTTCGCAGCCCTTTCCGTAGCAAGTATTTCCCTTGGAGATTTGGACAGATTTGCCAAGAGTCCGTGGTTGATGTTTATGTTGTAGGGTGTGAACTTGTCCCTGCCTTTGTGTCTGTTTTTGGACCCTTCCCACGAAGAGTGCTTTGGGATCTTGCAGTGACTTTCTTTACTTTCGATCAGAGCCCCATTGGTGGACACTTCTTTTGCTTCGATCCATGTGAACGTCTTCTCCATTAAGCCTTTGTAGGTTGTGGGAAGGTCAGTGGATAGGAATTCCACCAAATTTCTGTTTCGTAAGCCATGCACAAAACCAGAGATGCGTTGGTCTTCGTGCAGACCCATAATCTGCAAGGTGTCATCAGTGTATCTAGTAACGAAAGCCCTGGTGCTCTCGTTTTCCCTCTGCTTGATGTTTTGTACTATCAAGTGAGTCCTTGTGAACTTTTTCTTCTGGCTGAAGTGTGATCTAAACTTGGCCTTGAGATCATCCAAATTCACTATGCTACCTGCTTTTTGCCCGTTCCACCATATAAGAGCGGAATCTCGCAGGGTATACGTGAACATGTGGCAAGCAACTGGCATAACCCATTTCTGCATTCTAATAGCCCCTTCGAACAGATGTAAGAAATTATCCAGGTCCCCCTTCCCATCATAAGTACCAATATGTGCGGGCATTTTCAACCCGTCAGGTAGAGGGTAGTCTTCTATCCACCTTACGAAGGGTGTTGTGGAACCCATGGGCTCCGAATAGAGGCAGTTGTAAGGTGGCATGTAAGTGGGGGCAGCATTGTATGGGTTATGGTTTGGAGGTACTCCGACAGGATTTTGGTTAACATAAGGAGGGTAAGCAGTAGGTATATAAGATGGGTGACTTCTAACAGGATACGAAGGGTATGCCATAGGTTGCCCGTAGGGCATGTTTCCGTATGGTTGAGGAAAGCTAAGGTTGCTAGTCTGCCCATTAGGTGGGGGATAAACCCCATGGGGATAAGATTGAGCCTGAAAAGGAGGGTACATACCATGAGGAGGAAGATTTCCTCCCCTATTCATTTGAGGTGGATTGCCTTCTACGCCGGATGCGTGAGAAGGCTGCAACGAAACCCTGCTTCAGTTCTCCCCAGATGGGCTTCCAAGAGTGGTGGCAAGTTAACCTCCGTAGTCTCCCTTCGATGACTCCTCCCATTGGAGCCTTCCATTGTTCCTTCCCTTCTTGTCGGAGGCCTCTCCGGAACATCTTCAAAACCCACCGATCTTCCACTCAGCCTTCGACTTCCCAGAGATCCTACCCTCAGTACTAAGCGTGTAGCCTTAGGAGCTGAGGGCCTAGTCTTCATTTCTATCTCTTTGTCATACTCATCACTAGAGTATTCTAACTCCCTCCGCATCTCTACGTTCCGAGCTTGCCTTCTTAGAGCCCTCAATAAGTATTCTAGCCCTTCGATGTTAGCTTCGACGAACGCATGACTGATTTGTAACCACCGGTAAATTTCCACTTGTATGATATTCTAACTAAACAATACTTATCAATTTTTCACGTCTAAATTTTTTTTAAAACGTTATCTTTTTATCTAATCACAACAACTAGCTAATATGACATAACTCACATTCTTAATAAATGTACACACTAACATCAGAATGTCTTAAGTTCATTCCTTATACGTCAAGTATAAAAGTTTTCAACTTTTATTTACCACTTTACGTTATTTCATAAATGTACGATTATTAAACATTCAAACTAAACGTTTTCTATCTATTGGAGTTTTCATGAAACCATAATTTATTATAACTATGATTTCACGTAACTAACCCATCAACACTAAAGTACAACACTTTGAAGCTAATGTACAAGTTCTTAAAGCACGAAAACCTAACTTTACGATATTTCCCGTTACAAGCCCTAATTTACAAAACTATGATTCTATGTTAACGAAATCACAAAACGTAATTAATTTATACATGATTTTTATAAAATGTAAATGTACAAGTCTATCAAGCCAATGTACAAGTCATTGATGCATAGGAGCATACTACTAACATAAAACTCATTATAAACCTTGGTGTATTTATTTTAAAACACATTACACAAACCTTTCAAGCACAAGCCCTAAAAATGCAATTTTTTTATAATATAAGTACAACATTCTAATGCTTAAAGTACAAGTGGGTAATGCAGAAAGATTAAAAATATATATAAATAACTCAAGACATACTTGTATAATAAGTAGACAAACTTACAAATTGCCAAACCAAACTAGAAACCCTAACTAAGTTACCTACATGTACAACACCTAAAGGCCTATGTACCATCTAATAAAGCTCATTTGATTACTTTCATTTACCTTAGTTGAATCCCAACTAGGATGAAGTGTACATAACTCAAGCTTATTGCATGTTAAGATATGAGCCACAAGGGTCTTCTTGGCTCACCTTTGCACCACATCACCATGTTCTCACCTAGTCATACCCTTGTATGTTGTGCTTGGTTGAGCCCCTAACACCTCACGCCACCACCTTCACACCACCTCACCATTTTCCAGCCTTGGTCAAGAAGGAAACAAGTGTGAGGTGAGAACATGTTACACAACACCCTTCTTACCCTCAAACCATCCAAATTCTTACACCTATCAAAGTGGTGACATAAACTAACTTAAGAACCTAGATTTCTTCCTCTATATAAAGCAACACACATTCTTTTTCTTTACCCATTACCATTCGACACACACAACACCACCCACACTTGTACCAAAATTCTCATTTCCAGCTTATAAGGAAGAGCATAGGAAAGCCTAGGAGGAGGGAAAGAGTCTTGTTCCATTTGAAAGCCAATCTAGTTCTAGTCGTATCCTAAGTTTGTAAGTCTATTAAACTCATTCTATTTTGTTATAACTTTTAATATCAAGTACATACCGTTAAAAAGAATTTTACAAGGAAAACGTAGCAATTTGAATCACCTAAAACGGTCACACGAGTCAAAAGATATGGTTTAACAAAGTTTACAAAAACCTGTCCAAAACTTTCTGTGGACAGACAGATCGGACACACAATTCGAGGCCTTTCTGCTCCGTTTCATAAAAAAGTTAAAGCACGAAAGTTGTCCGGAACGACGTTTTCTTCAAAAACTCGGGTGCACGGGTCCTGAAAACGCAAAACGAAAGCTAATTTCAATCAAAATCTTAACAGCTGTTATATATATTTTATAAAATCAAGCCAAGCACCTCTTCTAAGCCCAACTTTTAAGCTAGAAGCCGCAACCCTTAAGCCCAGCCATTAAGCCCTTTCAACAAGCTCCTAGGATACTACAAAACGCCCCCAAGACCTGGCCAAAAGATGCACATGTCACGTTTTTATTTTCTTGTCTTTTCTTGTCGCTAGCCACTAGACCAAACACCCTTATTTAAATTTTTCGACATGTTTTCAAAACAAGAGACCCTAAAACCTTTCAAAGATAAACTAAATAAGTTTATAAACATGTTACTATGCTTAATAAGTCAAATCGTGAACCTTAAAATCGAAAACCAGATTGTTTTTCATTTCTGTCCATATCAAGTAAACGGCCCAAGTGGCCAAGTTCACACCCCCGTATCTCTTTAACCATAGAACCATAAAACATGAAAATTTTTCCGTTATGAAGAGCTCACAGCAAAGTTAATAAAACAACAAGAAAATCTCTAAAAAGCGTAACATGCCTCGCCTTTATTTGCTCGGGAAAAGGGTGCCTCGCGCACTTTTTCAAACGTACCCTCTAGTGCACTTTTAGAAAATAAGCTTAGGAGTAAGCAAATAAATTGTTGTAAACCTGTTTTTAACTCGATATTAACTTATCCAAACAATCCATAGGAAGCATCGCCTTTTTCTAAGCTTAAAAACGTGCTAAAACGAAATAAGGATTATTTTGTAAACTACTCGAAACGTCAAGGATTTAAAATATCTAGATTATAATATTTTAGGACAAGGATTGAAACAAATTTGAGACATAAGGGTATAAAGTGTCACTTTTGAAATTAAAGGGGCATAAACTGACATTTTACCAAAGTTGAGGGGTGAAAATTGCCATTTTACCAAAGATGAAGGGTAAGAGTTGTAAGTTCATAAAAATTGGTATAATATATAACATTATGAAAATTATAAGAGTATAATGTGTAACCTTTTATATATTATATAATCTAATACCTAATGATCATGGAAATGATAAGCTTATATATGATATGATCTATACTCATTAATGATAAGTCAAGTTATAACTAGGTTTCATAAATAAATTATTCGGCGCGTAACCATTAACAAAACACTTGTAATTAACATAAATATTAAAATCACACATAGATGAATACGAATACTTAAACTTGACATATCGATTCAGGTCACGTGTTGGAGCCATTTACCATTTCAGTTTGAATTTACTTTTGACATCAATCAGATTTCCATCCAATGTGAGTTCGTAGCCCCGTTTTTATACTTGTTTATTAATGCTTTGGGGGAGATACATACTCAACTAATTGCTTTCACTTTTATAAGTACTCTAAAAACTTTTACATATTACTGTGAGTTCGTAGCCCCATTTTCTATCATTTATCAGTTTTGTAAACTCTTTTGGGGGAGATACATGCTCAACTACTTTCTTTAATATCACAAATACTCTAAACTTTTACATACTGTTGTGAGTTCATAGTCCCACTTTTTACTTGTTTTTCAAACTCGTGGGGAGATACATGCTACAAATCCGAACACAAGTATTTTTCTATACTACACCTACACCTGATTGCTATTGCTTAAGTTACTTACTGTTGCCACTAAAAGTCCCTCATATCATGAACCATTAATAACTTGCGAGTGAACGCGAATATAGTGAATAGATCTATTGGCAGTTGACGTCCCATTTTTGTTAGCCAGATAGGTAACCAAATGCACTTTATTTGAGAATACTAGGAGAATGACAAACTCCTACTAGAGGGCATTGTTGCTCACATCATTATTATGATGTCTGTAACTTACATCATTTTTATGACGTGTTCGTGTTAAGGTTTGCGTTCATGAGACTTAAGGCAATATATATTGTGTTGCAATGATACAAATGCTGCAACTACTGAATTTATGGGTGCAACAACGTGGCCCAACCTTGAAACTTGTGTTCAACTGATTACTAAACAAACAAACTATGGATGTATAACAACGTAACCCACTACTTATTTCATCGATATTTGTATTTATTACAATAATCCTCAAACTCGAAACTATTGAACTCAACTGTTTTATCTATAAACTCTATGAACTCAATAACCTTTGTGTTGACACTTTTTAGCATGTTTATCTCAGGTTCATAATTTACGAGGATGGCACGGAAGGGCATGGATACTCAAGAAGGCTATATTATTATTCGAAAACTTATTTATTAAACTGTAAAACCACTGGGACCTCGATTTGTAAACCCTGATATTTATATAAATCGAATGATAAATCTTTTAAAACGACTCAATTAGGGTTCGTTTTCTATTGATATAACTGTTGTGCCATGAAGTAACACCCAACTTGAATTCCGCTGCGTATCACGAAATTGGGGGTGTTACATGATTACTGGTTCGGGATTAGCTGACATCGAAGCATGGTTGTTGGGAGTTATTTCAGGGTGAGATCATGTGGTGAAAGTGGACGCGGTTATGTTGGGAAGGTTGTTAGGATCGTTGACTGGGATTGGTGTCAAGGTCGAGAAACCTAGAGGGGGAGTATCTTCTCTTCCTTGATTCATGTCGTAAAAGTAGTGAGCGCGATTGACTGGTTATAAGTTTGGAATAACGAGACCAATTGTAGCGGGTCCCACGGATGGCACAACTGATTGTACAATAATTCGTACGACCAGACCTTCGATGGTGATCGAAGGGAATGAGGGGTGATATGCTTGCGCCAAATTTGTAGCCAATCTGCAATAAGAAATAGTAGACACTTCGTTAAGTTATTGCGCAGGGGTTGGACCTTGTGAACGACCTCCGGCGTGAGAGTAAGTATGTGATATGTGTTGTAAGTAATGTAGAGTATATGAAATACTGTGTTGAGTGAAAATACCATTGAAATGACTCGTCCAACATATTTATAGATAGAGAAATAAGCTTGGAGAGTGTTTGCACACGTTTCAGAGATCATGGGGGGTGTCCCATGATTTGTGGTAACCGCTAGGGCTTCATCCCCACTCTCTCTATCTTGGCGGGGAAGCTAAGGAGATAGTGGGAACGTGGGGGAAGACCAAGTCAATGTTCTCCTTTGTCTTAGTGTCTTCAAGAGAAGACCCTGAAGGGCATAGGCCTTCGGCTGGCAAATTCCCAACTGGTAACCATATCAATGATGAATGATTTTACGCCACCAATGACTTAGGAAGAAAGACTTGGGCCTTCATAATGCAAATTCAACTGAGGTCGAAGGGGAGTCCTTCGACCTGATCGGAGGGTACGTCATCAGGAAATGTTGATGCGATAATGCCTAATCAAATCGACAAGAAAAATGGACAACGGCAGACGAAAATTCGCAAGGTAAAAAAAGCGGGTATATAAGCCAATCTTCCCGGGAGGATGCTCTTGCATAGTAAGATTATGAGAAGGAAGCTCCGGATGAACCTCGAAAGGAATATGATATTTTCCAAGAAAGGAGTCAAATGTCTCTGGATGAGTACCACACTTTATGTCAACAATCAAAATCATAGCGAACGAATAGAATTAAAAGACAAAACGGAGGGCTAAAGGGATTCTCTTCTCCAAAAGATAAAACCAGGCGGCGATGGCAAAAATAAAATGGAAGAAGAAAACTGAAATTAGTAAAAATAAGGGCAGTATTTATACTAAAAGGATACCTAAATTTGGATGATGACACGTGGCAAAGAAAATCGAAATAAACGATCAAGATCAAAAGTAAAAAGATAAGAATAGAAGGAGCGCGTGGGACATCAAATCAAATCAAAGCTATAAACGAAGAGTCGACAAGCGCCCACGTCGCACGAAACACTTCCCAAGAAAGGGAAGTGTCATAAAGACGCGTCAAAAAAGTGCGGAAAGTAAATATTGCCAAGTCAACTTAGTCTAGTAACATTCACCGCACGCGACAGTATCCGCACACAATGAACATACTAGACTGGGGGGATTTGATGATGTATAGCACGTATAGTAGGCCCACTAGGCCTAATCCGTGCTATACACATACTGGGCCCAGGCCCAACAATAAGAATAACTACGAACACTGGGCCAATAGTAAGTCCAATAACGAAATTGGCTATAGTCCAGGCTAAAAGACGCACGCAGGATACTCAGCAGACCGAACCTCCGGCAGCTGAAGGTATCCTGCATTCGCTTCCGCGATTAACACGGAACCTTGTCCGACAATGGTCCGGCTCCAGCAACTAACTACTATATGCGAGTAACTAGGAAACCTACCGGTAAGCCTCGCCTATAAAAGGGGCTCTAATCCCCATACAAGGTACAACTTCTCTCTCATAATTACACACACATACTCTTACTTTCTCTGACAAAAATGTGTACTTACTCTCAAGCCGGAGTCTAATCGTGGGGTCCGTCCCCATGGTAAGGCTAATGGTTTACTCTTTTTGTGCAGGGAACTCAATCAAACTACTTGGATTAGTACAAGACCAGCCCACTAATAGCTTGTTAGCCCAACTCAACAAGCGACACTAACACCCATTACAACCCGTCACACTTTTTGTACTAACACGTAGTGTTTGGTATGTCGTAATCAAAGGCGTAATGGAAAAGATTATTACAATGTAATAAATAAATGTTGATTGTTTACATTTATAGAATGTAATGATTCATTACAAGTAATGACCCATTACACCAAAACCATTCCTTAGGGGCCCCATACTTTTTTTTCATTACATCTTGTAACGGAATCAAAATTACATAAAACTCTATCATTAATTAACAACATTTAATAAAAAAATTTTATCACTAATGGGTATTTTAGTCTTTTTATTATCGATTCCATTACGTCTTATCATACAAACCAAACATGATTAATAACTACAATGAATCATTACATTACACTCTTCATTCCATTACATCGTTTATTCAATTCAGTTGACATTTCATTCCGTCCTACCTAACGAACCCTTAGAGCGTTGGATATGGTAACGTTCCAACGCCGTGTTGGCCGACGTGGCTTGCGTTTGAGCTGCGTTACCATACCGGCTCAACAAACGTTGCCCCCACATTACTAGTTACGTTGTTGCAGTAACTCAAGTTGAAACGTGAGCGTGGACAAAAAACAATTTACAAACACACCCTCTGGTGGTTAACGGGTAGATGATTTGCGTTTGTGTGTGTGTTTAAGTGTGCGTGTGTTGGTTTGCGTTTGTGGGTTTGAGTTTGTATATGTGTGTGTAGTGTGTGTTGGTTTGCGTTTGTGGGTTCGAGTTTGTGTGTGTGCAGGTCGATGAAGAAGATGTTTTTTTTTCAACACTGAAGTAGGCGTTGGTATGTGGGCTGAAACGGGTTTATATTGGACCAAAAAATTTTAACAACTTTTTAAACTTTTTTTTGGTGATTTTAGTTTTATATTTTCTTTTTATAAAAAAGCTATTTGTATATTAATTTAATGAATAAAAATACTTGAGGGGTTAATTAGTAAATTGTAACTTTTTAAAATGTGGGTCCCAAATAGGTAGTGTTATTTGGTGTTATGATATAGGGTGATTTTTTGTGCTAAATGGTTTGGTGTTGAAATGATGTGCCGCTGACGTGACGACACTTTTCTGTATTAACATGTTACGGTATCGAACGCTCTTACACATCATAACACCTCTTCACTCATAACATGTCATTTGAGCCTCACCTGCCCACAATTTTGTTTTCTTCTACATTTATTCAAACAAACTAAAAAAACAAAAATACAAAAAAGAACAAAAAAATACTAAAAGAGTATAATGTTAAATTTTGTTAAAAAAAACAAAATACATAATTTGTAGGTTGGGCATGCCTTTGACAAAACAAAAAAAAAAGGAAAAAGTAAAGAAAAACAAAAATCTATTTTGATACTCTCTTTCTTCTTCATTCTTTAGTAAAACATCCACACTCACACACACTAGACAACACACACACATACTAAAAAACACTACACAAACACAAATCTATTTTAAAATACAAAATAAAATTAAAAATAAAAATAAAAATATAAAATATAAAATAAAAGCATCTTTTTTCCTAGTTTTACACACGCTAATTAAGTGGCTTAGGAAGTGCCGGATGAAGGTGGAGGTATCATGGCGCTAGTTAGTTGGCTGACCACGTCAGAAATGGCTAGGTGCTACGTCATGGTACCTTATTGTCATATACTTGTCTCCACAAGGTTCTTCCGTGCAACACTTAGTCTCGACTAAGTCAGCCTTGCTCGAAAACTCAACGATCTAGACAACTAAGAAAGCTCTAAAGAAAGGAACAAGTGGAATGGGGAAATACTTTCTATTACTTGAGAGAACTTTACAAGAGATTACAAGTGATTTGAGATGTGGCTTCCTCAAATGAGGATGCATTTATTTATACTACAACTATGTACACACTACAAGGTTCTACAACCTTCCATGAGAGGGTTCTACAACCTTCCATGGGAGGAAGATTCTAGAGCTTCTAAAGACTTCTAAATCCTTCTAGAGGCTTCCAATACCTTCTTACAACTTTCATAGAATTCCATAGAGTCTTCTAAGCAAGTGTAGAACAATCCGGAATCCCGACCAACCTCGAAAATGACTCTATCGAGCGGGCGGGTTGTGACATCCTCCTCAACCAAAGCTCGCGACGTTCTTGTCATGTATTCTTTTCAACACCATTGTATCTCATCCATGGCATGACTTGAGGTGTATACTTGATTCTCCTTTGGCTTCTTCCATGTTTGATCCTTGTTCGTGCTTTGTAACACGCTGTCTCCTCCTCGTACGTCTTTTACCTTTGTGGGAACTCTCTTGTGCACTTCGCTCAGGTAAAACACTCGATGTTGCGCCTCTAAACTTTGCACAGACGTCTTGGGTATCTCTCGATACCTCTACGTCGATTGATATACCGCTTGTATTTTGGTTCAACTCCTTGAAACCGGTCTCGAGTTGCATTGCGGACATCATTTTGGCTCCACTCTTTGTGTCTCTCTCCATCGTCACCATGCACACTCGACCTTTATCTAAAATACATAATGTGTTAGTAAACATGATGGGAATGGTTTGTACCTTATCAAAGAATTCCATCCCGAGTACGAGTTTGTAATCATCCATAGGAACAATCGATAAGTCTAACTCTCCTTTTGATTCCCCGATCATGGCCTTCACGCCTCGTGCAACACCGCTAATTGGTTTTGCATCGTTGTTTACAACCTTGATCCATCCACTATCCTCCATCGTCTCAAGCCCAAGTCTCTTAGCTTCATCTACAGAGACAAAGTTATGAGTTTTTCCCGTATCGACTAAGGCTCTTGTGGATATCGACCTTAGGTGCTCGTTTGCTCTTAGCCTCTATCTTGGAAGACATCACTCTCACTTTTTTTTTCGCCTCAACCGTGGGCGCCTCCTTCCTTGCATTAATGGCGTTATGGATTCGCAATGGTCCCATGTGTGCATCCTCCTCCTCACATAGATTCTCTTTCGTATTTTCCATCATAGCTTGGAAACTCATTTCTTAGGACAATCTCACGCTCTATGTTGTCCATCGCACACGAAACACTCTATACTATTATATGGTGTTTTCTTCTTTCATTGCCATCTTCGTGCTCCATCATCACGATCTCGGACTTGTTTCTCTCCCCCACCTTTCTCATCACCACTATCTTCATTTGTGGGTTTGCGCGACCTCCGCTCACCAAGGTCAATAAGTGCGTTTGCATACGCAATAGCCGTAGCAAGGTCTTTGACTCCTCGTCTCTCCAACTCCGTCTTGGCCCATCCTTGCAAACCATCAAGAAAACAGAAGAGAGAGTCTTGGTTAGAAAGATCCGGAATCTCGGGTACAAGAGTAGTGAATTCCTTGACATACCCCCGAATCGTTCCAGAATGCATAAGTTTGTGAAGTCGACTCTTTGCTTCGTGCTTAGCATTCTCCGGATAAAATTGCTTCTTCAAGTCTTGAACAAAATTGGCCCAACTATTGATGGTACACGTACCTCGTTCAATATCTCCATATCGACATCCCCACCATAACGCCGCGGTGTCCTTTAAGTAATGTGTCGTTGTTTTGATCTTTGATACATCGTCAACTGTAGGGAATTATATTTTGTAAAACAGATTTAAGATTGTTTAAGTCTGTTTAGTATTAGTTCTAATAGTATAATAGTTAAGTCTGGTAAGACATAATTAAGTTTGTTAGTATTAATTCAGTTAGTTAAGTCTTCCAGTACTAATGTTGTTAAGTCTGGCAGAACAAAGTTAGTACGGGTAGATAGTGAAGTCTGTTTATGTTAAACAGAGTAGAGAGAAAGTAGGAAAAGATAAGAATGCGTAGAGATATCCTTGGAAAAGATATGTTCAAATCTTTTCTATGTTTTGTAGTCAATTAGGGTTTCCTTGGTGTATAAAAGGATCCTTAATGTATTAGGTTAGGGTATGAGTTGGAAGCCTTAACCATTGATTAAAAGCAATCAATAGAAAATACGAAGTTAGTATATCATTGTGTTCTTCATACTTATTGTGTTAAGATTCCGCATAAGCACACTAAGGATTTGTTAAGAGTTCTTCACATAGTGTGTAACATATTGGATTTCACAAACACACTAAACCAATGATCAAAGAGCGTATACAAGAGGTTTTAGAGAGAGAAAGTTAGAGGTTGGAAACTTTAGTGAGAGAAAGAAAAATCTTATTATAAGCTCCAATTCTCTACCTTGGGAGGTAGAGAGTATTTATAGTTCTTACATAAATCGCCACCTACGGGCTGTGGATCAGGCATACAGTGGGTAAAGACCCGTCCGTCCTCCATGGTGTTACAAACTAAATACTACTTAACTTGTAATAATCTACGACTACGAGCTTTCTAATGATTACATATACTTGAGGTGACCGACTCTTTAATAACTGGATTTACTAAATCCTAACAATCTCCCCCTAAGGGAGGTCACCTCAAACACACATTAAAATTACATTGAATACAAACATATATTACATTATAAATTTTTCTTGCATTCTTGACGTAGTACTTTGCTCTGAAGCTCGTAGTCATTGATTCATCATTGATGCATGTTTGGTTAATCCAAGTGGAGGTCATTAACTGATCCACTTGATGATGAGTTTTGAGCCAACTTTGAGATCATCAGCTATAAAACATCTCAGACTCTTCCATTGTGGTGTTGGTATTATGTGATGTTGTGACATTTGGACCGACATGCTCATATTCTGGATCATGATATATTCTCATCAGAGTAGCAGAAGCTTTCGTTGATTCATGATATTGGCAGCAGCGTAGCAGAAGCATGGAGCGAAAATATCAGAGTCATTGATGCACTTATCATGATTTCTTTAGAAATGAATGTGTTGAGTGAGCATGCGGCTAGGGATTGACTGCTTCATTCTGATCAGCTGCAAACGTCGGGCGTTCCTACATACAACAGTTAGAAATAAAGCACACGAAAGTGTCTTTGATCACTTTCGTTGAATTGAGGTACACGGCCCACGGTTCCCCGTTGATCAGTACAAGTACTGCCTGTGATAAGGTATAATTCTGAAGAATTTCCTTGACAGGGTTTCGCAGCTGCTCTAGCTGTTCTCAAACCGGAACGTCTCAAAGAAGACAACACGGAGTAAGTGAACCAGAGAATTGAGATTCACTGATTGATAAAAAGAGATTTGAAAAACAATCGTGTTTCGCTCAATAGAAATTGTTTTTGCAATACAACGAAGGTTTTAATGAAAATCAATTATCAATCATAAACACCTTTTATTTTGAAATATTTGTACACAGTCGATGTGCTAAAGAAAAGAGTTTTTAAGCACAACGACCGGTTTTTCAAAGGTATCCGTCAATCCATAACCTGAACCAGGATTGATTCAAAAGATTGAATCGCCCCATTGTTTCTGTTCAGTTGTCACATGGTTGATCTATTGGATAGATCTCACATGCCACCCACCAGGAGCTTGTTTGATGTTGGCTCCAGAAGGCTTTCCATCTTCATTGTGAATATGTTTGCATATCACTCAGATGTTCTGGCAATACCACAAGGATAATGCGTAGGACTCAAGATATAATCTTTCTTTCTACATTGTGTGAAACAGAGAGACTTCATTGAAAGTGTCCTAATGAGATTTATTGATGATCTCGCGACTCTAGACTCAATTGTGCATATTTGGATCCTATTTCGGAGACTAGGGAGAGGGTCTCCTTCTTCAATATCAACAATCTCTATGAGAAAGTCGATAGATTATGTCGGTTCCCCGTGAGAATGAAACAAGTCCTTTTAAGAGGAACTTGAGTCGTTTGGGAAGTTGAAGTGCAGTGCGTCACTGGGTCCATGACGTCTTGTCTTCAATACCAATGTTACCTTGGTAACCACCAGTAGCATATGAATTGAACCCGGTGTCTACCCTAAGGTTGAACAAATGGAGGGCTATTTATTTTCACCCTTTTCTCATTCAATTCTTTATCATTCTTCAACCCCTTCAGTTCTTACCGAGACTTCATAACTAGAACCATGTTGGGTTTATTCCAGTACTAGCTCAGTCTCAGTCCGCACTTTTCCCATATCTCACTTTTCTCCTTTTTTCAATATACCTAAGGACTTCTACACTATCTAGTGGATTGTCCCTAGGTAGATCCCTCCGGTTCTGGCGGATCATGGAACAAATACCTAACCTTATCATCCTTATACCACCGTACATAAAGTAAATTTGGTCGGTCTATTTGGTATTGTTCATCTGCCATAGGAACCAATTTGAAAACCATTTAAAAATCAATCCAGATACTTGTGATATATTATCAAAGAATTTTGTACCTGAATTGTTTTTGATAATTTAAGAATAAGAACTCCCCCTCAACATGTGCATCAAGCATCATTTTATAATAGAAATAATTTTCATCTTTGAGGGGTTGGCTTGCATCTAAGAGTAGTTATATAAAGAATGTGGTTTTCAAAATAGTTGCTCCCCCTCAATATGTGCATAGATATTTGAAGATGTTTTGCACATATTAGGAAAAGACTGCACATTGAAATAAATTGATCACGTTTCAAATCTTTGTGGTTTAAGATAGATGCTCCCCCTCAACATGTGCATGGAAAATTTGAAATCGTTTGGCACATGTGGGAAGGAGAGCTTGTACATCCTTATAAAACCATTTACCGAATTATCAGTTTAAATCCAATTTAAATCATAAATTCTACCCCGATCACAATGATAACGCTACACGCGTGGTTCGGGGTCAAAGGAACTTCCTTTTCTTCGAGCAAGTTTTATAACACCCTAGGCAGTGAACCTAATCGTTGTAGTGTAGTATTAGGGTAAGCCACGTGTATTGATATCATTCTCTAGGGGAATAGGAATGCTAGTGAGAAGTTACTACGCTAAGGTTGGGGTTGAGGAAGATTATTTTTTTATCTTTTTATGTTTTTTAGAAATTGAAAAGGTACGAATCTCGGGGTTTGGATTTGGGGGTTGGTATTTCTACCGATTACTCTACTTATCTAATTATCTAATCTAAGGTGTATGTAGTCTATGTCTAATTATTGTGTGCTCGTATGATAGTTTAAAGATGTGTTTACTTAGGTTTTATTACTCCTTAATTATCTCCTATTGATGGTTGAATTGTCACGTCCTTATTCTTAATTGCGTTTTGTGTCTAAAGTCGTAGGGTATGCGTTTGTCCCTAACTCTTTGAAACTACCAAAGGGTCTCGTCTACAATATCTCTAGGAATTATAAACTCTAACTCTAAGGTACTCTTTGGATGGTTTAGCCTACAACTACTCTAGGCGTTATAGTCTAAGGTTCACAAAGATTAATCAAGCATTAACTATACAACGAATGACCTATCGCATTACTAGATCATTAACAATTAAGATAAGAGACAACCAATCAATATTCAATAATTAAGTTTCATATTCCCTAAGCAAACACAAAAGTAAATTAGCCGGACATGGAGAATATGCAAGCATACACACAAGTAATTAAAGACATAATTGAATTAATGAAGTAAAACACTTATCTTGATGTAAGATAGGGTTTGGAACCCTAAAATACTGTACAAGACAGCCTTGGTTCGGTTTAGGGTTTTACTCCAAAAGACTACACACTAATACTGAAAAATTCGGATTCTATATATAAGATTACAATCGTGACGGCGTCACCTTATGATTTGTGACGCCGTCGGGTCGCCGTCATTAGGGTTTTGTCTTGGCCAAGTTAGTCTTGCGACGGCGTCACCTTATGCTTGTGACGCCATCCTCTTCAGCCTCTGACGCCGTCTGGATCAAATCTAGGCCGTCTGAGTGCGATGACCTACTCTTTTAAAGCCTGACACCGTCACTTGAAAATAAGCAATTTGGCTATTGTATCGTCATAACATGTGCTTCGACGGCGTCGCAGGTAGCACCTGACGCCGTCCCCTTGTATTTCAGCAGTCTGAGTGACTCGATTCTTGACTTTGGCCATTTTCTTCGTATATCCGCGCCTTTTCGTCCAAATAAGTGCCATTCCAGCAATTTGCCTTCGAGAGACCTAAAAAGTGAAAAGGAACGATACTAAGTAATAACGGATATAAAAGTGATCAAATAAGGGCTTAAACGACCCCTCAAAAAGGTACATTTTAAAACCTTATCAAATATCCCTACACTTGGTATTTGCTTGTCCTCAAGCAAATGTGCTTTTAGCCAATTAATTTATAAGTTAGAAAATTTGAAATTTGGTGCCAAAATTACCCTAACCGACATTTTCTCATGGTTTATTACACAAATACAATTGGACAAAGCAAATAATCAAGGATAAGCATAGTTTCAAAGTTCCCGTTTTATTTTCTCTCCCTACACTTAAACTGAACATTGTCCCCAATGTTCCCCGAAAGTATCAAAGTTATGATAATAGAAGGTAATTAAAAACGAAAGAAACTAATACTCCCCTGATTAGCTCGGTAGGATCCGTGTGTGAAGTAGTGGTTAAATCCTTTCCAAGAAGAATGTATGCGTGAAAAACTCCTTCCAATCTTATGTATCTTTTTCTTAATAAATTAAACCTGCACACTTGAAGAAAACAACCGAAACCTTCGCGTAAAATCGGCGGTAATAATATATATAAGACTCTACTAAACTAGGTTATAATGCTTGTGGAATGGATGTTTACAGAATTTCTAGAAAATTAAGACTTGGAAAATTCCACAAATTCATAAGTAGCTCAGAAAACGAGAAAAAAGTAATCTGTTGTTTTTACTCCTTCTTGACGCCGTCAGGTTGCGATCCTGACGCCGTCAGGTTATCCTGACAAAAACTGGTCTACGATTTTCTGGAAAAAAAATTCTGGAAAATTTACATCTTTAGAATCTGGAAAAATTTCTGCAAAACATCCATTATGACTCGATACAAGCATTTAACTCGAACAAACACACATATATATCTTTTAATTAATTGAAATTCTCATGTTCACGTTTCTTTTGAAAACGTGTGTAATCCTCCCTACACTTATCCTTTATGTAAAATACCTTTATATGCAATTAAGACGAGGTTAAAAACAAAATAAAGCATTTTTACAAATTTAAACATGAGAATAAGCAATCAATAAAAGATATATGACACTAACAAGCAATCAATTAATCATGGGTTGCCTCCCACGAAGCGCTTTTCTTTATTTATGAGTGTTGTAGCTAGACTCGTAGTCGTGCCCTTACGTTGTCCTAATCTTAAAGGCCCATTTGATCTCCTTAACCTTTTTCTCATCACGAATATATTCAGGGCCTAGTTCAAGACAAGCAATGTAGTAAATCTTGTTCTTCCAGTCTACTTCAAATGCCGGAATGTTATCCACATCTAAATTATCCATACCCTCAAACTTCTTGTTTTTGTGGGGCATTATATATTTAACACTCTCGGCTCCATTTGAGAATTCGAAAATTCCTTCCTCTCGATCATAAACCATCTTAGACTCCTCTATAAATGGTTTCCCAAGTATCACATCTCCTAAAAACCCATCAATGATGCCCTTAACATTTTCCAAGATCATGAAATCACACCTATATGTGAAGTTACCTACGAAGACATGCAATCCTTTAACCCTCCCCACATAGTTACTTGCTTTCCTAGGGCAAAAGGGGTCCCTCATAGGTTCTAGCTTTTTGCTCATGATCCAATTGTAATAGAGCCTAGACATTATATTCATGGGTGCCTTATAGTCAATGTAGGTGTGATCCCTATATAAGTATCCAATCATACACGGTATCTTGATGTTTTTAGGGTTTCCCTTTCTTATGCGAGGCTCGAAAGGTGGTCTTGGGAAGTTAACCACGTTATAGTGATAGGCGGTTTCCTTCCCTTTAGGGTATGAATCGAAATACTCCCTAAGTTCTTCCTCCTCCTTACTACCCTCCATAATTTCTAACACCTTATAATCTCCATCTTCTAGGTCATCATCCGAATCACTTGAGGTCAAATCACTATCTAAAGGGTGAGTAGATTCCTTAAGGGCTTCCTCAAGCGTATTTTCAATCATCCTATTTAGTTTCTTAAGCTCTCCAATTTCACTAATAATACGAGCTCGAAGTTGGTTGGCAGAGGCTGGGTCAAGCGGTGGGTACTTGTTTGGTGGTAAAGTGTTGTTTGGTGGTTTATCACCTTCCATGATGAAAAGTGATGGGATTACGAACAAAGGTCACGAAGAAGGGGGATAGACTACGAGAAAGCTAAAAAATGAGAAAAATTTACTTGATAGGAATCAAGCAAAGAAACCTAAACATGGTGGACTACTAACTAGCTATTCTATTCCCCGGCAGCGGCGCCAAAAACTTGATAACGCTATACGCGTCGTTCAGGGTCAAAGGAACTTCCTTTTCTTCGAGCAAGTTTTATAACACACTAGGCAGTGAACCTAATCGTTGTAGTGTAGTATTAGGGTAAGCCACATGTATTGATATCGTTCTCTAGGGGAATAGGAATGCTAGTGAGAAGTTACTACGCTAAGGTTGGGGTTGAGGAAGATTATTTTTTATCTTTTTATGTTTTTTAGAAATTGAAAAGGTACGAATCTCGGGGTTTGGATTTGGGGGTTGGTATTTCTACCGATTACTCTACTTATCTAATTATCTAATCTAAGGTGTATGTAGTCTATGTCTAATTATTGTGTGCTCGTATGATAGTTTAAAGATGTGTTTACTTAGGTTTTATTACTCCTTAATTATCTCCTACTGATGGTTGAATTGTCACGTCCTTATTCTTAATTGCGTTGTGTGTCTAAAGTCGTAGGGTATGCGTTTTTCCCTAACTCTTTGAAAATACCAAAGGGTCTCGTCTACAATATCTCTAGGAATTATAAACTCTAACTCTAAGGTACTCTTTGGATGGTTTAGCCTACAACTACTCTAGGCGTTATAGTCTAAGGTTCACAAAGATTAATAAAGCATTAACTATACAACGAATGACCTATCGCATTACTAGATCATTAAAAATTAAGATAAGAGACAACCAATCAATATTCAATAATTAAGTTTCATATTCCCTAAGCAAACACAAAAGTAAATTAGCCGGACATGGAGAACATGCAAGCATACACACAAGTAATTAAAGACATAATTGAATTAATGAAGTAAAACACTTATCTTGATGTAAGATAGGGTTTGGAACCCTAAAATACTGTACAAGACAGCCTTGGTTCGGTTTAGGTTTTTACTCCAAAAGACTACACACTGAAAACTAAAAAATTCGGATTCTATATATAAGAATACAATCGCGACGGCGTCACCTTATGATTTGTGACGCCGTCGGGTCGCCGTCATTAGGGTTTCGTCTTGGCCACGTTAGTCTTGCGACGACGTCACCTTATGCTTGTGATGCCGTCCTCTTCAGCCTCTGACGCCGTCTGGATCAAATCTAGACCGTCTGAGTGCGATGACCTACTCTTTTAAAGCCTGACACGGTCACTTGAAAATAAGCAATTTGGCTACTGTATCATCACAACATGTGCTCCGACGGCATCGCAGGTAACACCTGACGCCGTCCCCTTGTATTTCAGCAGTCTGAGTGAGTCGATTCTTGACTTTGGCCATTTTCTTCGTATATCCACGCCTTTTCGTCCAAATAAGTGCCATTTCAGCAATTTGCCTTCGAGAGACCTAAAAAGTGAAAAGGAACGATATTAAGTAATAACGGATATAAAAGTGATCAAATAAGGGATTAAACGACCCCTCAAAAAGGTACATTTTAAAACCTTATCACACAATTATCAAATCATTTGAGATTTGTGATCTCTGTAGATTTAAATTGATTTTGAAAGCTTTTAAGAAGAATTGTGACTTGATTATGAAAACATTTTAACTGATAAGGATCGGATTTTGAGACTTTAAACTCCATTGATTAAACATGCATGATTATCTTTTGAAAACAATTGTATGACAAATAACCTTTTGATTTAATTGAAATCATTCTCCCCCTCAATCAATGACATAAGTTGTTGATTGAGAGATAGATATTTTTGACAAATGTTAAGTCCAGATGATTTTCAAAGATAGAATCCGAGTTATTTTTCAAAGCAATTAGTTTTCATTAGATAGTAAGTAATTGTTTATAGAATCAAAGCATGAGATTTGAAAAACAAGATAAGGCATGGCTCTGTACTTTCTTTGAATACGGGTTACTTCCTGAAATGACAATAAACCACCATTTTTCTCTGCCTCATTTTTTTTTCTTTTTAAACTATGTACATTCGAAGAACATCTAAAGACCCGTGACATTCTTTGAATGTCAACACAAAGTCCGTAGATATTATCGAATCGAGGAAAACATCTAAAGTCCCGTGTCATTCTTTGAATGACATCACAAAGATCGTAGATATTTATCGAACAACATCTAAAGTCCCGTGTCATTCTTTGAATGACAACACAAAGATCGTAGATATTTATCGAATCGAGAAAATCATGACAAAACGACAATATATATATATATATATATATATATATATATATATATATATATATATAAATTTTTTTTTTGGAATTTTTTGAAAGTTTTATATTTTTCTATTTGCTTTTTGAATGTTTTGAAATTTTGTATTTTGCTTTTCGAAAAGATATTTACAAGAGATGGATGAAGAAAGACCTTTACTCCTCGTCTTCCTCTTGAAGACGTTTGAGTGTTTCCGATTGTAGACTCTTTAGACCAAGTCGTGGGAGGATAAACTCAAAACGTTCTCTAGGAAGAGCTTTGGTGAAGATGTCTGCTAACTGGTATTCAGTGCTTCCACCACACCGTTTTCAACTTGCTCCCTCATTAACTGATGTCGAATGTCGATGTGCTTTGCTCTTGAGTGTTGTACGTTGTTGCATGAGAGAGCAATAACACTTTTATTATCACAGTACAGAGGGATTTTGTTGAATTCAAAGCCATAGTCAGATAGTTGAGATCTCATCCATAGGATTTGAGCACAACAAGATGACATGGCTATGTATTCAGCCTCTATAGAGGAAATAGAAGTACTCATTTGCTTCTTTGAAGACCAACTCACAAGCTTATCACCCAAAAACTGAGCACCTCCAGACGTACTTCGTCGTGTATCTTGACATCCTGCATGATCAGTATCTGCATAGGCTGTTAATGACATACCAGTGTCCTTCGGGTACCAAAGTCCCATATTGATGGTTCTTTGGAGATACCGAAAGACCCGTTTAACCGCTTCAAGGTACCGCTTCAAGGTGCTTTTTGGTAGGCTTAGCCTGATATCTAGCACACATGCAAACAGCGAACAAAATGTCTGGTCTACTGGCTGTGAGGTACATCAGGGATCCAATCATAGTACGATATTTCGTTTTGTCTACCATGATCCCTGAGTGGTCCTCATCCAATTTAGTACGCTCTATCATGGGAGTGTCAACAGGGTCACTAGAATCAAATCCAAATTTCTTTTAAATCTCATTTGCATATTTAGATTGATTTATAAAAATGCCTCCGGGACTTTGTGAAATTTGTAATCCCAAGAAAAATGACATTTGTCCCATCATTGACATTTGAAATTTAGAACCCATTTCACTTGAAAAACGGTCACATTCATTGGGGTCAGTCGAGGCAAAAATGATATCATCAACATATATTTGAACATGAATTAAATGTTTGCCTGACTTACTGGTGAACATTGTCGGATCAATTGCTCCTTTGCTGAATCCAGTAGATAGAAGAAACTTTGATAGCGTATCATACCATGCCCTTGGAGCTTGCTTCAAGCCATAAAGAGCCTTCTTCAAATGATAGACGTGAGTAGGATGCTCTGGGTTCACAAAGCCTTCGGGTTGGCTGACGTATACGACTTCTTAAAGATCTCCGTTAAGAAAAGCCGTCTTTACATCCATCTGATATACTACCATGTTCTTACTTGCAGTATTAGCCAAGAATATTATGATTGCCTCGATACGAGCAACTGGAGCAAATGATTCTTCAAAGTCAATACCCTCCTCTTGACAGTATCCTTTTGCAACCAATCGAGCCTTGTTCTTTAAAACATCACCATGCTTATCAAGTTTTACTTTGAAGATCCACTTTAGAGCAATGATCATTGCACAATCTGGAGCAGGTACTAATTCCCATACATCTAGTCGATCAAACTAATGAATTTCTTCTTGCATGGCATTGAAATAGCTGTCTTCATTCATGGCAGTTTTCACGTCTTTTGGTTCAATCTTAGAGAGTACAGAGTTGAAGAAGCACCATAAGGCATCAGTTGCAAGTTGTTTCCGTGTGGATACTGGATGAGAGAGGTTTCCAATGATGTTGTCCAATGGATGATCATGTGTTCATTTCCTAAGATGTTCATGTGGTTGTTGTTGAGGAACTGAAGTAGCAGAGTCTATATCTCCTGATGAAGATGGTTCTGATGATGACTCAGGAGCAAATAAGTTTTCAAAGGGTTCATCTTCTGGAGGAGCAAAAGGGTTTTCATCATCTGTAACAGCAGCAACATTTCCATTGTGTACACTCGATGATTGATGATTTGTTGATGAGACAGAGTGATCAGCAGCAGGCGCTTCTTGACTTAATGACATTGAAACTGAAGGGTTAACTTCATTGATAGGGATAGAGGGAGCCTCTGTTGATGGAACTAACATATCATTAGCACTTGGCTCATAGTGTTCATCAAACATTGGATCAAATAATTTCTTCAAATCATCTTCTGAAGGAGGTACATAAGGAGTTGTTGGTGAGGGATTAGAAACAAGAGTAGAACTGATAGGACTACTTGAAAAAGGTTGAAATGCGGGTCCAGAACTGGATTGTCCTGGAGCCATTAGACCGGTCAGCTCATCGAACGTAACGTGAATTGTTTCCATGATATTTCAGGTTCTCTTGTTGTAGATTCGGTATCCTTTTCTGTTTGGTGCATAACCTACAAATACTCCAATGTCCGCTTTAGCTTTTAGTTTACCTAAATCTTGACCATCATTAGTTGGATAACATAAAGCACCAAACACACGAAGGTAGGATAGATCAGGTTTTCGTTTATGGACAAGTTCATATGGAGTTTTTCCATGAGAGGTGTGAATAAAGGAACGATTTTGGGTGTAGCAAGCAGTGGCAATGGCTTCAGCCCATAGAAACATTGGAACCTTTGAATAAATTAGCATTGTTCTTGCGGCTTCCACAAGAGTTCGATTTCGTCTTTCAACTACACTGTTCTGTTGAGGAGTTCGTGGAACACTTCTTTGATGACTGATTCCAACACTTTCATAAAACTAAATTAAGTCTTTGTTAACAAACTCTGTGCCATTGTCTGTTCGAACAATTCTAACAATGTTGTTGAGTCGAACCTAAAGCTGTTTGATAAGTTTGATGATGACACCTGGAGTTTCATCCTTTGTCCTCAAAAACTTTACCCAAGTAAATCGAGAGTAGTCATCAACAACTACTAGAATGTATTTCTTCCCATTTAGTGTTTGCACTCTCATTGGTCCGCACAGATCCATATGAATGGTATGAAGAACTTCCATTACTGAGTTTGTGGGTTTTGGTTTGTGAGCATATTTTGTGCTTTTCCCCAATTGGCAAGCTGAACAAAGATGATATTTTTCATACTTTAATCTGGGTAATCCTCTTACTAAGTCCTTTCTGGAAAGATTGTTTATGGTACCAAAGTTCAAATGATTGAGACGACGGTGCCATAGCCATGACTTAGTTTTGGAAGCCTTTGACAACAAGCAGATGGGTGAAGACTTTATCATATCTTCGATAGAGATGGTGTATAGGTTTGAACCACGAGTTCCTCTGAGAAGTTCCACACCATCAAGTTCTCTAACAAAGCAAGTATGTTTTCTGAAGGCCACTTCTAAATCTGAGTCACAGAATTGTCCGACAGAAAATAGATTATGTCCAAGACCTTCAACATAATATACCCTGGAAATCACACTATTTCCAACCACGTAATCTCCATAACCCATAATAGCACCAAAATGACCGTTTCCGAATCTCACAGTTCCGATGAATTTACTCACGAAGTTCATGAGCCGTGACCGGTATCCAGTCATATGCTTGGAACATCCTGAGTCCAGGTACCACAGAACGATTTGAACGATCTGCAGTTGAACACAGACAAGAATGGATAACTGGATAATTGGGATCCCCATGCAAGAATGGGTTCCATTTGGTTAGTAACAGTGATTGGAACACCCACATCAGAGGTAGAAACAATGGACTTATTAGAAATAGATGCAGTGCTAGTGTCCATATTTGACCTATTCAAAGTATGTTCACTTCTTAAGGGAATAGTTCTACCAGTAGGCATCCATTTTCTAGTGGGCATTGACTTAGCAAATTTAGGGCAAGACTCATTAACCTTACGCCCAGTAGGTATCCATTGATAACCTATATTACTAAATTTCCTTCCTGTAGGTTTCCACTATTTTCTAACTTTCTTTCGCCTTTGCATTTTAGCCTTCTTAGCATGATTTTTAACATTAACAATTTTAACTGGGCATTTGACAGCATTAGACAAAACATTCACACCACATTCATGATTAGTAACAGAATTCAAGCAGTCATCATTACATGGTTTGCAGATAGTATCAGAATTCAAATTAATTACAGTACGCCTATGGCTAATACTAGAATCAACACGATTCGTTTTATTCAACTCAAACTTAAAGTTCCTAGGTTGGTCTTCTACTCTCTTCCAATGCACATTTTTAGCTTGCGAGGTCCTATCTTGCTTGGTATTGCCTGGAGGCTTTGACCCGCTTGCTTTAATGTCACTGATTACTCTTGTAGATGGAATTATGGGAACATTAATTGGTTGATCTACTTTTTGCATTCCTGAATTAGACGTGCAGGGATCTGAACTACTTGAAGGCACATTAGCGTTCACTTTCTTAAAACTGGGCATAGAATGGTTTGTATGCTTGGCATTAGGCATTGAACAAGGCATCACAGCTTTACCTTTCGCACCTAAGGATTTAGGATATGTTGCAATTAAACATTCTAGCAGCTCCTGAGATCGTTTGGCCTGAATGCAAGCAAAGCTAATTTCTCTATCAAGAGGCTTATTTATGAAATCCTCTTCCACAATCTCACGGAGACATTCTAGACTATCCTCAAGGTGAGGACAATAGTTATGAAACACAAGTTCATTATTCCTAAGATGAGGAGGAATGTATTTAACAGTCACAGTATATTTGCAGTCAGTGGATGACTTTGATGCAACATTATCATTAAAAACAACTCGCAGTTTCCCTTTTTCCTGACTCCTCAGATTCTCAATTTCTTTTTGTAAAGACGTTATTTTTTCGTTGTTTTGGTCACGAGTGACTTTCATTGAATAATATAACTTTTTAAAGTGTCGTTTAACTTTTTCATTTTCTTCTAGAAAACTTTTGTTTTCTTTTTGTAAAGCATTAACTAAGTTTTGAAGATGAAAAGTTTGAGAATACTAAGAATCTAAAGGAGGAGGCATTTGGGAGCCAGTCACATTGTTTTTTTCACCCTTTAATTGAGATATTTAGGCTTTCAACTTTCTGATCGTGTTACAATGAGCTTGAATATGTTCGTCACGTTTGTTTATCTGAAAAACTGAATCAAACTCTGGAACATCTGAGGATGTCTTGATATTTGAGGTTTTGACATTTTCTTTATGATGTTGATATTTTAGTTGTAAATCAAAATGTTCAACTTCTAGTTTAGAAAGATGTTTTACCAAATTATCATGATCATCCTGATCAATTTTCTCACATAGTTATGAGTTTTTGTTTTCGAGCTCAATGACACGATCATGGGAAACTTTCAATGCAATAGATAATTCATGAAATCGAGAAGCAGTAATAGAGTGCTTAGTAACTGTATAAAACACATCTTGAGCAACACAACTTGAAATCAAATTCTCATTTAAAATGTGCAAGTTCTTCCTTTCAACTTCATTATATTTGAGTTCCTGTTCATATTCATTGACTTCAACTATCATTGCATCAAATTCCTTTTCCATTTCTTTAATATCTGAATTTATCCCGTTTTGAAGACTCTCAAATTGACCTTTTAATTGTTTGAAGAAAGGCATGACCTCAGTTAAATAACATTCTTTAGTTTGCTCAAAACACCTTTCCCCCTTAGTTATCCCAGTAGGTGTGATTCTCTTCTTACACGTTTTCTCAAAATCAACAAACAGCTGATAAACAACATATAGGCTGATTAAGGTCTTGCTATTAGTGGCAATAGATCTAGGAACTAGATGCATTGGTGTATTTGGAGGATACATAGTAGCTACAGGCATTTTCCTAAGGGGAGTGTTTGTTTCAACAAGTACATTAACTTTTAGCTTATCCATGTCTTTCTTCCAAAAGATCTGTTCAGGGGTTAATTGAGTTTGAGGCTTAAACATGTTCAAGGATATCCAATTTTCCTTGGTGTAATCATGGGGTTTGATCGTTATGTTATTCTCTTTACACGCATGATCGTTAAGCTTCTTATTCATTTTCTCCCTAGATGCATCATCTAGTTTTCTATCTTCCTCAGTGCACTCAATGCAACTAGGTTTATGTCTAGGTTTAAGAATCTCATTGCCATCATAGATTACATTTTGAGCAGCTTTTGCTATCTTACCATACTCAGGGTTGGATTCCTTTATAATGGGGATACTATGCTTATCGCTGAGAGCTCTATGCTTAGTGATCATGTGAGCAGTCTGAATGGTATTCCCTTGTACGTACAACTTATTTTCAAGCTTGTTTTTCAAGGTTTTTAGATTAGAAAAATCATTCAAAAGTTTTGATTCCTTAGCACTGAATTCTTGCTTAAGCATTTTAACATTTTCTTTAAGTTCTTGTTTTTTCTTAGCAGTTTTAGAAAGCTTTTCTTGTAAGGAGTTTAACTCTTGTTTTAATACTTCTTCTCTAAACTTACTTTTTCTAATAGTTGTACGCATTTGGTCATCCATTTCCTGCTCACGGGTGGTTAACTCAAACTTAGCACGTTGTTCATAAATAGCTACTTGTTCTTTATAGGCATTCAGTTCAGAGATAACAGAATCATCAGGGGCATATGCAGTGTATTCATCAAAAAGATAGTCATCATTGACTGCAGAAGATGCATCACTTGGTACAGTCTCAATTTCACTTTGTTTCAGATATTGATCATATGGGACAACATTGATATTACCCATATTTTCAATATCTGATTCAAAAGTTTCAGTGGATTGTACTTTGTCATGTATCTTTTGCTCATCAACATCATCGTATAGTTTTAAAACCTCTGAGATGATTGATTCTTTGGATGGACCAGCTTGTTGTGATGATGAGACCTTTGGAGAGACCATTGGAGAAATGCTAGCCATGAAGATTGTCTATGCAGTAGGTTCATCATCGACGTCAGAGTCGTATGCATCACAGTCTGCAACTTGAAAGGCATTTTGATGATTATGACCTATCTCCTAAATTAGCTGCTCATCCACATCTGCATCATATGTCTTGGCATTGCCCTCAGCAAGAAACAACAGCTCCTCTTCATCCAACACAGCTCCATTATCCTGAGCTTGCACAAGTAACATCTTGTCTTTGAAGTACTCTGCATTTTGAGGGCGTTTTGGAGAAGTGCAGTTCCTTGCTATGTGTCCATCACCACCACAGTTGTAGCACTTAATTGGCTTTGCTTGTCCTTGATTTCCATTCCTTCCCCTATACTGATTTTCCACATACCCTCCTCCTACTCCACCTCTTCTTTGTTCATATTGTCTTCCTTGAGCTGGTTGCACTGTAACCTTTCCATCTCTGACCAAAGCATGATTGTGTAGATTGGATGCAGTCCTTATTTCATTGTTAGTGTGAAGACGGTTAGTGTGTGGAGTGAAGGTTAAGTTTTGTTTAACCATAAGAGCCAGTTGATTGATAAAGTGTTCCATGACTGCATTGGCATCAGGTTGTTTGAAACTTGGATCGGGAATGAGTTTGTGATTTCCATTACCCGTGGGTATGACTTGAGAAGCTTTGGTGGTAATTCCATCATTGGTGTAAAAAGCTGTAGAGTCATTTGATGAACTTGTTTCTCCCTGGTTGGTTTTGAACTGTTCAAGAATCCTTTTTTCAAACATAGCATGTCTCTCATTCTGAAGAAGGAATTCATAAAGTTTCTCATAGTTGGTATTCTTCAATCCTTTGGTTAGCTTCACAGATGTGACAAACTTATGCCATTCGGGATTCATGTTGTTCACAAACTTTGAATTCAGCTGAATATTTGGCATGGTCATTTTGATATTCCTCATATCATTTACAAGCTTGTGGAATCTCACGTAATACTCATAGACACTTTCTTCTGGCTTCATCTTAAAGTGTTCAAATTCATCATACAGCTGTGATTCTCTGTCTTCCTTCGTCAATTCAGAACCTGAGAGAAGCATCTTGACATTATCCCAAACAGCCTTGGCTTCAGTGTTGTGATTGATAAGCTTGTAGATATCTTTTGGAAGACCCTGAAGTATAATGTTAGAAGATCGAATCTCTTTTTCTCCTTATCATTGAGCTCATCATACGTCTTTGGTCTGTCAATTCCATAGATCATTGTTCCATCTGCAGCTGTATCAATTAAGTCTCTTGTAGTCTCAATCTGATAAGGTCCTTCATCAATAGACTTGAGAATGTTGACTCCGTTTTCCTTTCCAAGACAGTACAATCTGATTCGTTGTGCCCAAGAGTCGTAGTCAGTTCTGTCAAGCATGGGTGGACGAGTATCTGAACCAGCTGCTTGAACATCCTCCGCAACAGTGGAGATGATTGTAGGTACGTTGGTAGATATGTTATCAGATTACACGGGATTTTATAACCTATGATTAAACCGGGAAATAGATTCTTTCACGGGATTTTACTAAATCAAGAGAAAACCGTATTACAAACAAAAATCAACCAAGTCGCTACGAATTCTTGAACCAAGTCGCTAATCACCAAGTCGCTAAGTCACAAGTCGCTAGTGCACCAAGTCGCTACACAGTCAAGTCGCTAAAGAGCAACTCGCTAAGGTCCAAGTCGCTAACACCAAGTCGCTAAGCACCAAGTCGCTAGACATAGTTAAGTTGCTAAAGAACAACTCGCTAAGATCCAAGTCGCTAGTATCAAGTCGCTAACAATTTACACTACAACTCGCTAACAATTTCTGAAGCAAGTCGCTAACCTCACCAAGTCGCTAGTCGTAGTGGAGAATCCACTAACTTGTACTATTTGTCGGCTTGTCTCAATAGACAAGTCGGTAGGACCAAGTTGCTACCGAAAAGCACTACAACTCGCTACCTTTTTCTGAAGCAAGTCGCTATGATGAAATTCACTACGAGAACTAAGTCGCTACCAAGAAAAACTTCAAAAACACACTTTTCAATCCAAAACAAGCTCAACCACAGTGATTCGAGCTTACCAAATCAAAACCCAAGCACATACAATGATTCTAAACACAAAAGTACACCCAAAATTCAAACTCTAACATTAGAAATGAACCAAATGATGCAAAAACCACTAAACTTTTTCAAACTAAAAAACCATCTAAAAACCACTAGAAATCCAAGGATATGTAAGAGATGATCAAACCATGGCTCTTGATACCATTTGTAACATATTGGATTTCACAAACACACTAAACCAATGATCAAAGAGGCGTATACAAGAGGTTTTAGAGAGAGAAAGTTAGAGGTTGGGAACTTTAGTGAGAGAAAGAAAAATTTTATTATAAGCTCCAACTCTCTACCTTGGGAGGTAGAGAGTATTTATAGTTCTTACATAAATCACCACCTACGGGCTGTGGATCAGGCATACAGTGGGTAAAGACCCGTCCGTCCTCCACGGTGTTACAAACTAAATACTACTTAACTTGTAATAATCTACGACTACAAGCTTTCTAACGATTACATATACTTGAGGTGACCGACTCTTTAATAATTGGATTTACTAAATCCTAACATAGTGAATTTGGATTTATTCAAGTTTACTATAAGTCATATAAAGGCTACTTAGATCCATAACTTTTGACCTACAAGTGGTATCAGAGTCTATAGAAGGACTCTGTTGTTGAAGATACATAAACAAAACACTCATTCCAAACCAGAAAACATCAAACATGTCTGAAAAAGCAACTGAAACCTACTCTGACCACCCCAGTGATGAAGAATCCAACCATAAAGATGGAGCAAACAACTCTCAACCTAAACAACCCCAAATCACAAATACCACAACCATCTCCAACATGAAGCTTCCACCATTGAAGAAAGATGAATATGACATCTGGGCTATGGAGATGGAGCACTCTCTAGAGTACATTGATAATGAACTGTGTAAGGTGATACAAAAAGGAAACTCTAAAAAGAGGGTTTCCAAAGGAAAAGATGGCACTTACTCTGTGTTGCCACCTGTTACTGCTGCTGAAACTCTTGCTATAGAGAAGGAGAGAAAGGCCAAGAACATCTTGTTAATGGCACTTCCCAAGGAGCATATTAGACGTTTTCATGGGATGTGTTAGTGCAAATATTACGATATTTAATCTATACATTCTCATTTGTTTTGTTGATGACAAACATGTAACTTGTAATACATAACGTAAAATGTATAAGTTACTTATAATTATATATTGTCTCAACACCTCTCGACAACTCAAGTCCTTGTATTCTACAACACAGGTTCGTACATGTTTGTTATGTTGCGTTATGATCAAACCCCCAACAAACCACTAAAACATGTTTAGTTAAATAGTTTATGTATAACAACTAGTGTTTACATATTGGGTAAATATATACATAACTAGTATATATTATAAGGGGTAATATAAATGGGTAGAAAACTTAAGTATTTAACCCATTGATCAAATACATTGAATGTAGTTGGGTAAAACCCAAAGTCCATAACCCATACCCAATGTCTAGATACATTGTACCTTGGTGAGCACTCAAAACCATGGACTAGATGCATTGCATCTTGTAGATACATTGAATCTACTTGGTACCCATAACCCATGACCCATACCCAATGTCTAGATACATTGTACCCTTGGTGGGCACTCAAAACCATGGACTAGATACATTGCATCTTATAGATACATTGAATCTACTTGGTACCCATAACCCATAACCCATGACCCATGAACCAAAACCCATGGGTAAAAGGGAGCGTCCCACGGATCCCCAGTAATACACTGGACGGATCCCTCAAGGGAGGGATTTGTGGGATCCGAGGAACAGTGGCTAGTTTTCTTCTATAAATAGTGAGCCATTTCTTCATTGTTCCACACTTTCACACATAGTTTCTCTCCACCATTTATAGAATAGTTAGATCATTAGGAAACATGTAAACCACCCACATCTCATATGATCATAATGCTTCTAACTTTCATTTGTTGTAAGCATACTCCTGAAGTAATCCTCCAAAGCAAGCTTAGAGATCTTGCTTCCTTACCTACTGAAGTGATCACCCATCACAAGATACAAGCACATGAAGATTTTCTACAACAAGCTTGGGAAACTTGTCATCTTCATTCATATAAGACTAACTACATCATGCTTTGGCTTCTTGATGTTTAGTCTAGGATTTCATATCCATTAGATACATTGTCTTGGATAATGTCTAGTATCATATTCTTGTATCTATGACTAGACTAGATGGTTTATGTGTTTGTGCCATAAAACACAAGGTTTGTTATGTTGGGCCACAAAACATAATGGGTGTCATAGATGTGTCAAAGGCATTAGTGAAGAGTGTCGAAGATCCGTGTTGAAGGCATTAGTGAAAGGTGCTGAAGGAGTCGTGTCAATGGCATTAGTGAAAGATGCCTAGGGTGTGCATTCGATATGGTGTGTTTTGATGTACAAGTTAGAGTAGTATTGGATCCAATTATGGTGATATCCTTGATGGTGTTGTAACAAGGAGTAGATCTCCTTGAGATTAGGTGTTGTGTTGTGATGGGTAGTAGTTCCTCCATAATGGAACTAGGTGCTTAGCCTAGTACCTAATAAAGGGTAGGCGACGTTGTGATAGGTGTAGTTCACCTTGGTGTAAAAGAACTAGGTGCTTAGCCTAGTATCTAATAAAGGGTAGACGACGTTGTGATAGGTGTGGTTCACCTTGGAGTGAAAGAACCCAGTGGTTAGCCTAGTACCGGAAAAAGAGTAGGCGACGTTGTGAAGGCTTCTCCGCCATAAGGAGTTGGTGTCGTGTAGTGATTACGAACTCTCGAGTAGGTGACTCGGGGAGTGGAGTAGGGCAAGGAAGGTGTCCTTGTAGCCGAACCACTATAAATCCTCGTGCTGGTTTGTCTATCCTTTTACTTATCGCTTTACGTTTATTCTTGCATTACATTGTTTATTTTCTATGTGGTTGATGTCTATGTTTGTGATACATACTTGGTCTTTTATATAGTCACAAACTATATTTAACACTTTACATATTATGACACGCTTGATTAAGAAAAATAAACCAGACTAATAATGGTGAAACTTGATTTATAATGAACCATTAATCTTGCGGAATCTTATGTGATATTAAGGGGTTGGCCTTACATGCCGTAATGCGTTAAATGCATCCTCGCGTCGAGATTAGCAAGTGCAATGGTTTATACTATATTTGATACACAAGTTTTAAGTTTGAAACGGAAACGTATTCACCCCCCCTCTACGTTTTCACAATTGGTATCAGAGCGGGTTGGCTCTAGTTTTTAAAACAAATGGTTTTCAAAACGAGTAAGGTCCTTGTATCAAATTTTTGGTGAACTCAAGCATAATATGATAAGTTTTTTGTTGATTTTTTTTTCTCTTTGAAGTTTTGTTGTTAGATATCTTGTTAATCAAGCTTGAATAAAGGTAAAAATGGATAATATAACTTCACTAAAAAGTCTACCAAGGTTAAACCTTTTCGTCGGGTCAAAACGTGCATTTTTGTAATTCTGTGTCAGATCCGTGGATCCCTCGGGTTACACTGGACGGATCCCTCAAGCAAGGGATCCGTGGGATCCGTGGTATAGAAGAAAGTTTTTGTCTGAATTTCAAAAATTCATAACTAATTAACCGTAAGTCGTTAGAAGTCGTGCCACCTATCATTTTAAAGGTATTTGAGTCTACTTTCATTTAAAAATGATTTCATAAACTAAGTCAAAAAAATAATTTATAAAATCATTGATTTATAATAGAAAGTCATTTTTCGGTCATAACTTTTGTACAAACTTTTGATCTAATTGGAGACGGATGTTTTTGCTTTTGAATAACAATGTGTCCTCTTTTGAAATTAAGGTTTTGATCATATTTATAAATAAAAAATAAACTAATCAAGCTTGGTATACATGTTTATATTTAACATAAAGCAATGAAAAAAACTTTCATATGCTATGCTAAATGATAAATTGTCTTCTTTGCATTACTTGATTATTTTCTTATCTCAAATAGCTTTTGTACTTGTTTGATTGAATAACATATGTGGTTTCCTTACCTTGCTATTCATTCTCTTGTTTGTCGATTTAGTAATATTCTACTAATCAATGTGCTATTTGAAGGAGTGTTTGGGATAACATCTAGTTGTGTCGAAAATGTTAGTTTAGATACTTAGATAAGTCATATAAGTTGAAAAATGTTTAAAACATATAACACACTAAATGGATTTTTGATTGAGTTTGTCATGTGTGCAACATAAATGTTTTATGTGCTTGTATGATTTCTTTTGTTCTTGTATCGTTTTCTAAAAACAACAAGAATGTACATCGGATCATAACCTACACTTGTGTTGATGATGTACTCTCCCATTTTCCTTTTTATGATAGCTTTCCAAGCTTCATAGTAGGATTGACAACTTGATTATTTCATCCGATATACTCAAGTAAATTATTTTGCAACGCAAATATAATTGTTCATATCCGAAAGTCCAAACTCAAGCTTTCCAACAACATATGTTGAACTAGCTCATCCAACCATCTTTTGTTGTTCACCATATGGACAACTTTTAAATTTATTTTTAACATGACACCTTCGTCACCTTAGTTGTCTCAAGTATAATATTAAACGAAGCAAAGTATCATCATTGTTACTCTTCGATAGGCTATTGCAGGAATATAAATTTTCCTAACTTGAGAATGAATACTGGAGAACTTATTACACTAGAAACTTAATTTGACCTAACGGTTGAATTGCTTCCCTGATAGAAGTTGGGTATGTGGAATCGCCCGTAAAAATGGTCGTGTTTAGCCGTAATTGAGCACCGCTAGTAATAGTCTCATATTCATTCTCTCACTTGGGAAATTTATACTCTTATGTTTTCCTAAAGTAAGTTTACAATGGAAATACTTTGCATTGTCTTAGGATTACTAATCAAACAAGTTGTAAAATTAATTTTTCTTTTAGTTAATCACAACCACTTGCCTCATCAAGCGATTATCTTGCTTTGATAGAGAAGAACAACATGACTTCATGGACGAAGCTCATTGTACGCTAATCATCATCCGTAATAACTAGATTGTCCTAAACTAGCACCTCACAACTCTTTTGTCTTGAACACCATCATGTGATCTTTTCTTTCAAGACACATACCTTGCATATCATTGTTAGTGTAAATGATTTACTAATCTAGACCGTAAATTTGTTTTAGGCTTCTTGAATAGTGCTTGTTAAGTTTGCTAAACCTTTGTGTTATTTGTGAGCTCGATCTCATTTGATTGCCTATATGTGATCTCTACATGCTCTCCTTGCTTTGCTTAACGTGTATACATGTGTGCTTGCTGTAAAAACCATTAGTTACCATCAATCATTTTCTCTTGATCATTTAAGTCCATCTTCATGTAAGACACTTAAGAGACTGAGTAACTTAGGATATGTAGGTGCTAGACCTTGATAGAACCCAATCACCTCTTTTTCACCTCATCTGTTAGCCAGATCCCTAGACTTAAGCTTGCCGGATCCCTCTAGTGAGGGAACCGGTGGAACCGTGGAACAGTAGGAACTTTATCTCTTTAGATAATCATTTCAAATTTCCTTTTTCCCACACAAGCACTTGTTCATCACTTAGGATTATCTGTTTCTTATATGTTTATAAATAAGTTGCATTTATATGAGTCTTTACGTATTCTTCCTTTTTGTTTCATGATTTTATGTGAACAATTTATCCATTGGTATAAATGTTTTCCTTTTGTACTAACTCTTTTAGATTCTTGTAGGATGACAATAGTCGATTTCATCATCAAGTCAAGTTGTGCTCATTCGCACATTTTTTTTGTTATTTCTAATGTTGCATCATCCTAACCATCTTACTCCACTTTTATCACTACTCATAAAGTTATCATGTCTACCACCTCTATTGAGTCATCAACCAAGTCAAAGATTCACCTTGATACCTTTCATCACCTCTACCACAACTTCCATACTGTGGAAAACTAGAAGGGGGGGGGGGTTGAATAGTTTTACCAATTAAAACTTCCTTTTAAATAATTTAGATCGACTTATGTCAATCTATTTGGTTGTGTGTGTTGGATGTTGATAAACAAGCATATAAAGATATTTAATGAAAAGATAAGAGTAAGAAGCACAAAACCACAACGCGAGTATTTATAGTGGTTCAGCTACAAGGACACCTTCCTTGCCCTACTCCACTCCCCGAGTCACCTACTCGAGAGTTAGTAAACACTACACCAATCTCCTTATGCGATTTAAATCTTCCGGAAAGGGTATGTGTGAACAATATGGGCTATTTTCTTAACGAAAGTTGAAGAGAGAATCAAGAGACCAATCTTCGGTGAAGGCACATTGTCCATGATTTGGAATCCGGAGGATGTGAGCAAAATGCCCAAGGGTTAGAGTGAACTTTTGGTTTTTCATATAAAACCAAAGAGATAGAGAGCGATCCTCGTTACGAACGAGTTCGAATTGACGGAAGAATTCCATTATGAACCTTGGACATATCTTCTCGTTGATTTCAAGAAGACATTCTAGTCCTATGGCTCGGAAGGAGGTATTGATACCTTCTTCGAATTGTAGAGAGGTGTCTACAATACGTCCTTCATGGAAGTGACGGGTTTCGAGATTGTTGAACCCACGGACATGATTGCCAGGTGTGTTGGGCTCAAGAGAGATGTTAGGAGTGTAGACGCTAGTGAGTGAAAAATCAAACTCGTATTCATGCGTCATAGTTGAACCTATAGAGGTGATGGGTTAATAAGAGGTGATGTTTATGGTCAACCTATAATTATCTAACGTTTTTATTAGATTTTTATTAACAATGGTTTTTAGACAAGAAAGACACTTGACTCACTTATGGTTTTGACATTCTAGTGGAGTATACTTTTTAGAAGAAAAATGGTTTTTAATTTGCATGAAAAACTGTTCTCCAGTAGGACGGATCCCACGGTTCTTTTTCAAAAGGGATCCGGCTAGTATAACTTCCGGGATCCGTGGATCTGTAGTAACAGAAATAGATTTGATAAAAACATAGGTTTTATATTTTTATACCACGATAAGTGTTTTATCCTACATTTTATTTTAGCATGCATACATGACTTCTAATGTATCACGAAGGAATATGAAACATATAAATCACAAGAAAATAAATAATAACAAAGATAACAAGATTATTAGTAATATTGCATTTCAATGCTAAGGATGATACAAAGGATTGGGTATATGATCCCAATGTAGATTAACAACACAAAGTAAATGTCTCCATATGTGAACTTCATCATACGGAACACAAGTGCGATGAGTGTTAAGGCGATGAGCACGAGTGCTATGTAAACCATGTTGATGACGGATATTCTTGGTTTTGGTTGAGATGGAATGAGGAGGAAGACGAAGTTTTTGAGTGAGAGGAAATTTTTGAAATTGGAAGATTTGAAAAAATGAGGGTTTGATAGAATGGTCGACGATGGGAGTATTTATGGGGAAGGAGGAATTTTTGAAATTCGTGTTTTGTTTATTATTGGATTAAAAGAAAACAAAACATAAGTTTTATATACCACGACTTTAGACGAGAAATAAGACACGTATGTAAGAACAAGGCTTTCTAATGAAGCATCATGTAAAACATGTAGTTTGCACAAAAGATAATCATATAAATACCTAAATAGGTATACTTAATTATCAAGCAAAGTAAAAAGAAAATCATACCTCTAGCGAACTTAGGAATGTCTTTACAAATGACACAACAAATGTCACTTAGACTATTCCCACTCCTTTGCGTTTAAGATACCTTCTTAAGGAAGGTATTCTAGTTACCAAGCGACTCCTAAAGCTTGGTGGGTATGAGCTTTGACTAATCAACATGACAAAGAAGATTAGTGCAATTAAATGAAAAAATAAATAAGAAAAATGTTGTTATCAAATCACCATCCAAACATATAGTTTTAAAAGACATGGTGTTTGTTTTTATGAAAAACCTTCTTTGTAGTTTTCAATTAACCATGGATCGTATCAAGTTTTTAAAGTACAATATACTTCAAGAAACTTGGTAACGAAGCTCTGATGTCAATTGTGGAAAACTAGAAGGGGGGGGGGGGTTGAATAGTTTTACCAATTAAAATTTCCTTTTTAACTATTTAGATCGAGTTATTTCAATCTATTTGGTTGTGTGTGTTGGATGTTGATAAACAAGCATATAAAGATATGTAATGAAAAGATAAGAGTAAGAAGCACAAAACCACAACGCGAGCATTTATAGTGGTTCGGCTACAAGGACACCTTCCTTGCCCTACTCCACTCCCCGAGTCACCTACTCGAGAGTTCGTAAACACTACACCAATCTCCTTATGGCGGAGAAGCCTTCACAACATCGCCTACCATTTTTTCGATGCTACGCTAACCACCTGGTTCTTTCACTCCAAGGTGAACCAAACCTACACAACGTCGCCTACCCTTTATAAGGTACTAGGCTAAGTACCTAGTTCTTTCACTCCAAGGTGAACTACACCTTCACAACGTCGCCTACCCTTTATTAGGTACTAGGCTAAGCACCTAGTTCCATTGCAATGGAGGAACTACTACCACACTACACCAACGACTAATCCCAAAGGAGATCTACTCCTTTACAACATCATCAAGGACATCAATGTCCTTGGATCTAATGCTAGTCTATCTAGTACATCGAAACACACCATATCAAATGTACATCTAAGGCACCTTTCACTAATGCCTTTGACTAGATCTACAAGACACCTTTCACTAATGTCTTGTGTCTTCACTTCTAAGCACCTTTCACTAATGCTTCTTTGTCTTGACTTCTAAGCACCTTTCACTAATGCTTCTTTGTCTTGACTTCTAAGCACCTACCACAAGTGCTTATCCTATAGACGATAGATACCCTTCACTAATATCTTCGTCTTGACACTTGAGACATCTTTCACTAATGTCTTCAACACTACACTTCTTTGAAGAAATAAAGGAATCATCAACAAGAAGACTTTAGTAGCCTTGGTGATGAGGAAGCATGGCAACTCATGAACTTGAGCTTGCTCGACTTCAAAGGTGGTAATCTTGCCTTTAAGAGGAACCTAAAAGATCACACAAAAACAAAACTACAAACATAGATCTCTTGGATCTAAGGTTAGTAAGATTTAACTCAGGGGAGAAAGTGTGTTAGAAAGGGGTGAGAAATAATGAAGAAATGGCTCACTATTTATAAAGGAAAAATCCTACTATTCCCCGGATCCCACGGATCCCTACCACAAGGGATCCGGCTAGCACAAAGCTAGGGATCCATGGAACGCTCCTCTTTGCCCATGGGTATTTTGGTTATGGGTCATGGTTCATGGGTTGAACCATGGATCTTTGGCTAGATACAATGTATCTTTGAGTGTAATGCACTTAGTCACTTGGGTATGAGTTGATCCATGGGTTATGGATATTATCCATGTATGATATAAGCATGATGTCATGCAATGGGTTATGGGTCAAGATCCATGGGTTATGGGTTGTACCCAACTACATTCAATGTATTTTCCTAATGGGTTGTGATATTTAAGTTTCTACCCATTTATATTACCCAATATACTACATACTAGTTATGTGTATATTTTATCCAAATATGTAAACACTAGTTGTTGTACATATGTATTACTTAAATCATAAAATCACTTATTCTTGTTTTAGTGTTTTATGTGAAAATGTGAATATGTTAGAAACTATTAGTTCAAACCATTTACGTATTTTATTTGTTTCGTTAATATGATTTTACGTTTGTTATCGACAAAACATTAGAGGATCGTAAAATATAAATAAACGTTTTTACGGCTTATTTGTATTAACACATACCTCTAAGTCATAATGATGATTTCTATCATTATCAACGTGTCCAAAGGTCTAGTTCATGATCTACGTGATGAAGTATGTCTCATGTTCTACCACATCCTACAAGTGTCTCACTACCACTACAATTCATGGTCGCTCAACCATCCTTCACAAACATCTATGTTGTCAAAAGCCAAGTGAATTTCGTAATGAAATGCGTCTCATCCCTAAGCACATTTTTTTCTTACCTTGAACAAACCTTACAACCTCTAAGCCAACCATGATGATGCAAGTATTAGGATTATTCTCTTTTTGACACTAATCCTTTCTTTGTAGGTTCATACATATACACTTTGATGTGTATGGAATTCTCGTCTATTTATGGACGAAATTTTACATTTTTTTTTCTAGGTTCTTCTTGACGCCCTCGAGCTAGGGGGAGCTTCCGTCGAGCTTTTAAAAAGTGCATCATATGACTTACTCGTCCAAGGACGAATATAATTTTGCACTAACTTTTTGTTTTGTAGATTTTCAAAACACACTAGGAGAACTTGACGTTCTCAATAAAGGGGAGTTTTTCGTCAAAGCAAAAACATTGCAAATTTTGCAATACTTTCGTCTTAGCCTTCCTAAAATACTTGACGCCCTTAACAAGGGGGAGCAACCGTCAAAGGGGAGCATGCACACATTCATTCTTCAAAATTCCTTTATGTTTCAACAAAAGGGAGATTTCTTTCTCTTCATATATTTTTCCTTTTTCTTTTCTTCTTAACACTAACCTTGATGTAGGTTAAGCCTAAAAAATTTGATCCATTGAGCCGTTGGCAATAATGGTTATAATTCAGAGGATCTTTCTATTTTGGGTAAAAGCCATAAAATAACAACGTACTTTCTCAAATTTACCGAGTTGAAACACATACTTTTTTATCAACATATACACCCATGTACTTTCAAATGTTGTTCCGACTTTACCCATATTGTAATAAAATAATATTATTTAATATAATATTATATTAATATAAATCGGTCATATGGGTGAAGTCGGAACAAAATTCGAAAGTACGTGGGTATATATGTTGATAAAAAAGTATGTGTTTCAACTCGGTAAATTTGAGAAAGTACGTTGTTATTTTATGGCTTTTACCCTTCTATTTTTTTGTGTGTGTGATTCTCTAGGTTCCTCTTAAAGGCGAGATCACCACCTTTTGAAGACGTGCAAGCTCAACGTCATGAGTTGCTAAGCTTTGTCATTAGTGTTTCGTGTTGAAGGTATTGGCATGGTGTGCCAATTGGAGCAATAAGGTGTTTTTCTTTTAACTTCACTAGGGATGATGCAAACTCGCCATTCTTGGGAGAAATTAAGGTTAAAGGATAGACCCTTTTTGTTTTGACAAAAGGGGGAGAAGAGTGTAAACAGACAAGGTAATGTATAGGAAGTACAGACACAAGTAACTTTGACATTTTACCTATCTATTACGTTTACATATATTTTGTCATCATCAAAAAGGGGGAGATTGTTAGTGCAAATATTACGATATTTAATCTATACATTCTCATTTGTTTTGTTTATGACAAACATGTAACTTATAATACATAACGTAAAATATATAAGTTACTTGTAATTATATATTGTCTCAACACCTCTCGACGACTCAAGTCCTTGTATGCTACAACACAGGTTCGTACATGTTTGTTATGTTGCGTTATGATCAAACCCCCAACAAACCACTAAAACATGTTTAGTTAAATAGTTTATGTATAACAACTAGTGTTTACATATTGGGTAAATATATACATAACTAGTATATATTATAAGGGGTAATATAAATGGGTAGAAAACTTAAGTATTTGACCCATTGATCAAATACATTGAATGTAGTTGGGTAAAACCTAAAGTCCATAACCCATACCCAATGTCTAGATACATTGTACCTTGGTGAGCACTCAAAACCATGGACTAGATGCATTGCATCTTGTAGATACATTGAATCTACTTGGTACCCGTAACCCATGACCCATACCCAATGTCTAGATACATTGTACCGTTGGTGGGCACTCAAAACCATGGACTAGATACATTGCATCTTATAGATACATTGAATCTACTTGGTACCCATAACCCATAACCCATGACCCATGACCCATGACCCAAAACCCATGGGTAAAAGGGAGCGTCCCACGGATCCCCAGTAATACACTGGACGGATCCCTCAAGGGAGGGATCCGTGGGATCCGGGGAACAGTGGCTAGTTTTCTTCTATAAATAGTGAGCCATTTCTTCATTGTTCCACACACTTTCACACATAGTTTCTCTCCACCATTTATAGGATAGTTAGATCATTAGGAAACATGTAAATCACCCACATCTCATATGATCATAATGCTTCTAACTTTCATTTGTTGTAAGCATACTACCGAAGTGATCCTCCAAAGCAAGTTTAGATATCTTGCTTCCTTACCTACTGAAGTGATCACCCATCACAAGATACAAGCACATGAAGATCTTCAACAACAAGCTTGGGAAACTTGTCATCTTCATTCATAGAAGACTAACTACATCATGCTTTGGGTTCTTGATGTTTAGTCTAGGATTTCATATGCATTAGACACATTGTCTTGAATAATGTCTAGTATCATATTCTTGTATCTATGACTAGACTAGATGGTTTATGTGTTTGTGCCATAAAACACAAGGTTTGTTATGTTGGGCCACAAAACATAACGGGTGTCATAGATGTGTCAAAGGCATTAGTGAAGAGTGTCGAAGATCCGTGTTGAAGGCATTAGTGAAAGGTGCTGAAGGATCGTGTCAATGGCATTAGTGAAAGATGCCTAGGGTGTACATTTGATATGGTGTGTTTCTATGTACAAGATAGAGTAGTATTGGATCCAAGGATGGTCTTATCCCTTATGGTGTTGTAACAAGGAGTAGATCTCCTTGAGATTAGGTGTTGTATTGTGATGGGTAGTAGTTCCTCCATAATGGAACTAGGTGCTTAGCCTAGTACCTAATAAAGGGTAGGCGACGTTGTGATAGGTGTAGTTCACCTTGGTGTAAAAGAACTAGGTGCTTAGCCTAGTACCTAATAAAGGGTAGGCGACGTTGTGATAGGTGTGGTTCACCTTGGAGTGAAAGAACCCGGTGGTTAGCCTAGTACCGGAAAAAGAATAGGCGACGTTGTGAAGGCTTCTCCGCCATAAGGAGTTGGTGTCGTGTAGTGATTACGAAATCTCGAGTAGGTGACTCGGGGAATGGAGTAGGGCAAGGAAGGTGTCCTTGTAGCCGAACCACTATAAATCCTCGTGTTGGTTTTTCTATCCTTTTACTTATCGCTTTACTTTTATTCTTGCATTACATTGTTTATTTTCTATGTGGTTGATGTCTATGTTTGTGATACATACTTGGTCTTTCATATAGTCACAAACTATATTTAACACTTTACATATTATGACACGCTTGATCAAGAAAAAGTAACCGGACTAATAATGGTGAAACTTGATTTATAATGAACCATTAATCTTGCAGAATCTTATGTGATATTAAGGGGTTGGCCTTACATGCCGTAATGCGTTAAATGCATCCTCGCGTCGAGATTAGCAAGTGCAATGGTTTATACTATATTTGATACAAAAGTTTTAAGTTTGAAACGGAAACGTATTCACCCCCCCCTACGTTTTCACAGGATGGATGATGCAAAAGAGATCTGTGAGGCAATCAAAGTAAGATTTGGAGGGAATGCTAACTCTAAAAAGATGCAAAAGGCTGTTTACAAACAAAATTTTGAGGCCTTTGCTATTTCCAGTTCTGAAGGATTAGAGAAGGGCTATGACAGGTTTCAACAACTATTGTCACAATTGGAGGCCTATGGTGATGGTGTCTCTGATGAGGATGCAAATCACAAGTTCCTCAGGTCTTTGCCACAAGAATGGTCAAGTCTGGCAATGACCATGAGGACCAAACCTGAAATTGACATCATTTCAATTGATGATCTGTACAACAACCTAAGGGTTTTTAAACATGAAATCAAGAATGTGTCAAAACCATCCTCTTCTAGCTCTCAGAATGTTGCTTTTGTCTCACATGGCAAGAGAAATACAACCATATTAATTCTGGTGGTAGTTATAGTACTTCATCATTAAGTACTAAAGAAAGAGGGGCACCTGCTGGAGTTGCTGATGAGGTTACCTACTCTCTCTTTGCTAAATCATCAAAAGGGATAGATTTGCTCAATGAAGATCTGGAGCAGATTGATGATGCAGATGTTGAGGAGATGGATATAAATTGGCAGATAGCTATGATTTCTATCAGGATGAACAGACCTCTGACAAAGGGAGAGCAAAGGGAGTACATGATCAACTGCATAAAGAGTCAAGGCCATCCCAGTTAGAAATTAAATCAATTGAGGAAGCTGAAAGCTGATGACTTGAAAGCAGAATTTAAAAATGTGGTCAAGCAAGTTCAAACCTTTGCTCCAATGGATTATGAGTTAGAAGCCTCTAAGGGTGGTGGCAATGGGGCTCGGTTTGGGTTAGGCATGGAGCACCCCGATCGGCATGAGCATTGCCACTAATTAGGCATGGATCGGTGTGGCATGGTTTGTGTGGAATTCGGTATAAAACACCGAATTGGTATGGAGTTTGGAGAAGCAAAATATAGCCGTTGCATTAATTGGGCATAGTTATTATTGGTAGGTAATAGATGAGGTATGGGTTAGGCATGGTTGAAACTAAAAATCTATTGTTAGGTATGAGATATGTATGAGATGAGATGGAAGAATGTTATTGGTGGGTGATTTGGCATGAAAAATCTTGTTAGGCATGGTTGCCACCACCCTAAGTTCAAAAGGCAAGGCATCACACTTCAACCTTAGGGAGCCAAAAGGCAGAAGACTGAAGAGGTTGAGAAAACTGCAGAGGGTGAAAAGCTTGCAGAAGAGGAAGTTGCTGATAAGCCAAAGATTGTGAAGAAAGAGGAGGAAGTTGAAAAACCAGTGCTTAAGTGGACCAGAAGAAAGTCCACCGCAAAGAAGCCTGTAAAGAAGAAGGACAAATATGAGGCCAAGAAGGAAGTGGAAGCTTACATGGAGGACAAGGTTGATGAACCTTCATCTAAAGAGTTCTGATGTAGGCTAAATAAAGATGACACAAATTGATCCTGTTGATTCACACGAATGCCAGGAACAACTCTTCCAATAATCGTTGATTCACAGAATACCGATTACTAGGATAATTCTTAGCAAAAAGCCGCCAAAAATAGACTTTTTGTATTTCTTGGAAATGATTATTCCACATTACAAAGGACCTCTTAAATAAGAGTACAAAACAGAAACGGGCCCTAAAAGACAAACGGGCCGAAAGTTACTGCATAAACAAAGTCCAAAAAAGACCCGAAAAAACACTAAAATGCAAATAACTCATAAAATAGAGTGTTTTGGGGCTCGAAAGTTCCAAAAACATCAATTTATGTTTCCCACCACGTGCTCCTCGTTCCAAGCTTTGATTTGACTGGTCATTCGCCTAAAACGGATCCCCGTAGCCCAAGTTATGCCCATTTCAGTGAGGCCCCTTTTGTCATGCGATCTTGGGCCTCCACAAACATAATGGCCTGTTCATCAACACTTGGGCCCACATCAAGTTCACTATGGGCTCCATTTCTAAAGGATTAGCACTTCCTATAAATATTGCAAAAATTCAGATTATTAATACTGGAAAGAAATGAGCTTACCACGTAGTAAGGGAAAATTATTCTGACACAATATATGTCAATTTTCCTACCATGTTAAGTGATTTATCCAGGGATGATCTGAAGAAAATATACCAGTTGATGATGGAGAAGCATGGTGATCAAAGACCTGAGGAGGAGTATGAAAGAGTCCTTTGGGGAGATTTGAAAACAATGTTTGAAGCACTAGATGCTGATAATGAGATGTGGAAGCTGGCAAGTCAAGAACAAGTGATCAAATGGAGATATTTCCATACTTGTCAGGTTCACTGTTTGGAATTAGAAACCGTAATTGTTTATATGCTAACAGAAGTGGAATATCCACTTCTAAACAGGATCTGCAGGGCAATGCTTGACAAGAAGTTGCTAGGAGAAAGGAAAGATGATGCTTGTTATCAGCTTTTGAAATTTATTGAATCAAAAGCTCAATAGCAATAATTTATAAAGTGTTTGAAAGAATTTTCTAAATGCTGTTGAGTTTATTTTAATAAGTTGATATAAGTATAAATGGTTTTTGAGATGGTTTCACTTGGTGAAGGTGCTCTACACCAACACAACAAATGGTTATCTGTCTACCATGTCTAATCCACATAAGGAATGACTAATCCATGAGCAAAAGGCTCTGGTAAAGATATCTCAATCCGTTTATGGCTGAAAATTTGCCAAAAATTGTATGGTGCTCAACTCACCATATCTATGTTTGATGAAGAGTTGGCTAGCCCACAAGTTCATGGCTTGTGGTAAAGGCAGTGGAAAACCATGACTTGTCCAAAAGCAAACGGATTTTTGTAAAGACTAATCAAATCCGTTGATAGCTGCTGGTTTGCTAAAAATCATATGGTTATCAATGTACCATGGTTTTACACACCAGAACATTAGCTACTCAAATAGTAATGGCTAATTGGTAAAGAGACATCAAATCCATTAAGTTTTTTATGATTCACCTCTCACAGGAGTTTACACACCTGGATGTGATGAGAATAGCATGAAAATTTTATGAATTGATGTACATACAGTCATAGTTGCAGAAAAGATTATGGAGTGCTGATATTTTTGAAGATTGGATGCTGCACAGATCACACAATGAAGAATATTCAAAGATGCAGCTCAAAGATAATTCCAAGATCCTCAAAGAGTACAAAGAACTTGAAGTTTACAAGTGAAGATCAAGTTAGGGGAGGATTGTAGGGAATTATATTTTGTAAAACAGATTTAAGATTGTTGTTTAGTATTAGTTCTGGTAGTATAATATTTAAGTCTAGTATGACAGAATTAAGTATGTTAGTATTAATTATGTTAGTTAAGTCTGCCAGTACTAATGTTGTTAAGTCTGGCAGAACAAAGTTAGTACGGGTAGATAGTTAAGTCTGTTTATGTTAAACAGAGTAGAGAGAAAGTAGGAAAAGATAAGAACGCGTAGAGATATCTTTGGAAAAGATATGTTCAAATCTTTTCCAAGTTTTGTAGTCATATAGGGTTTTCTTGGTGTATAAAAGGATCCTTAATGTATTAGGTTAGGGTATGAGTTGTAGGCCTTAACCATTGATTAAAAGCAATCAATAGAAAATGCGAAGTTAGTATATCATTGTGTTCTTCATACTTATTGTGTTAATATTCAGCATTAGCACATTCAGGATTTGTTAAGAGTTCTTCACATAGTGAATTTGGATTTATTCAAGTTTACTATATGATGATGTATAGTCCGCATTCGGGTTACAAACCCGACAAATGACTGCTACTAACAAGCCCAACGTGATTGGGCTAACCCGATAACGGTTTGGGCTCACGAAGGCCCAAACCCAAAGTTATTTATGGCTAACGATATCGGATATCTCTTATCTTGGGAGATAAGCATCCGATAACCGACTTGGGCGGGATACGCCGAAGCTTGAGGAACACGAAATCAATAAGGGTTTCGGGTGTATATAAAGGGAATCCGAACCCTCATTAAAAGGTACAATCTCTAACCCTAACTCTCAACTAAAACCCTAAAACCGATTACTTACTCTCACGCCGGAGGATAATCGTGGGAGACAATCCCACGATAAGCCTAACGGTGTTTGCTGTTTACTTAGTACGCAGGTCTCAAGCATCAAGATCCAATTGATACGGGAACCTGAGTCCTAACCAGGAACGCCCAACTTTTGTATCAACAAGTGGCGCCATCCGTGGGACCATCACTAAGAACTAAGAACTAGAATGACAAAGCAAGGAAATCAAAACCAGTGATCGCATGGTGACATACATGGGAAGAAGCAGCAAAGTGGGTCAGTTTCTAAACAAGCCTCTAGGACAACCAGCGCTACTAGAAACCAAGGATCAGGCCCAGATCTGGTCTTCCCGACGGTGGAATCACGCCCGAGGACAACCCAGGCCACAACAACCACCACTGGTGCAGAAGGTCCACTGCGCACTCCTTTTACCACTCCACTCCAATCGATGCTAGAGACGAACCTCACAAAAGCACCAGACGCACCTGACCGAAACAAGGGTCTAGTGGTAGAAACAGACACCCTTGCTATAGAAGGGGTTGCGCCGGAACTAGCGCCAAGTGATTTCGTGTCTCAAAACTAAGAAACCTTGGCTGCTCTCATGCAAGAGGAAGCAAAAAAGAGGTCAGGTCGGAGTTTGCATGCCCGACTCGATTTCGGCCCGGAGTATGAGATATCTCTACCGCACCATCAGAAGGAAAAGCGCGGAAGGGATAGCCACCAACCCCCAGTATTTACCAGGATTGGGAGGAGAGTTGAGAATGATGAAGCATCGGACATGCAATACCTTGGGGAACACGAAGAGGATGGACGGCATACTAATGTCCACGCCAGGCTTGGTAGTCGCAGGGTCCATGACAGACTCGGACGACGGTACTCTCCAAACGAAAGCCCAAGTGAAAGCCCTTCAAGTGCGAACTCTAAGGACAGTCGGCACAAGCGCCGAAAGAGGGAAAGCTCGTCCTCTGGTAACTCCTCGGACAACGAGGACAGCGAAACCAGGCACTGGAAGTCCAGGAGGAAATATCGCGACCAGGAGGAGGAGGACATGTCCCTTCCGTGGCGCCGCCAGAAGGTGGATGCGTTCACTCGGCGCATCAGTGATTTCTCAGAAAATAAAAGGAGGCGCATGCCCGCCAATGTGAAAACCTATGATGGAACAGGTGATCTGGACGATCACCTAAAAATTTTCGAATCAGCTGCTACCATCGAGAACTGGCCAATGTGAAAACCTATGAGTGCATACACGTTAAGGCATGCCCCGAAATACTTAAAATCGCAGGGTTCATGAACGGGATCAATAACCCAGAACTTATCAAAAGGCTGAATGACAGAGTCCCCCAAACATTTGATGAACTTATGAAGCGCACGAGGTCCTTTATCCAAGGAGAAGCTGCCGCGGCGAACAGTAAGAAGGATTACTCAAACTATAGGTCACAAGAACAACCTCGGAGACAATCCACTGACCAGAGTAGCAACCACAACAAGAACTACCGCGGCTAGAGGAGCGGAAGGGATAATGACAGATATACCCCGCTGACCAAGACTCCAAAGGAGATATTCGTGACGGAAGGCGCGAACTTCCCAAGACCCCCACCAATGCGCACCCCAGAGGATCGGCGCATGGGGAATGGATACTGCGACTATCATGGACAGAAGGGCCATACCACCAATGAATGTGTCCAATTGCGCCAACTAATTGATAAACTAGTAAAAGAAGGCAGATTGGACCATTTGGTTAAAAACATCAAGGAAGGGAAAGATAAGAAAAAGACTGGAAACAAGAAAGAAACACCTAAGGATAAGGCTGATACCATATACATGATACAATCATGGCAGCGAATGACTAGGCAGAAGATCAGCCAAAAATTCTCCCATGTAAGCGAAATCTCTTTCCCCACCTTGACTGCGGACAACGCAGTGGTTGAACCGCTCACCATCGAAATTAACGCAGGGGGTCACGATATCCACCACATGTATTTTGATGGGGGAGCATCCGCAAATATAATGTATGAACACTGTTTCAAACGACTGCGACCTGAGATACGAAGTCAATTAAGCCCAGTTAGGACGTCGTTGACTCGTTTTACAGACGAAAAGATATGGCCCATGGGGAAAATACGCCTACTAGTCAGTGTTGGCGACAAGGAATACTCCACGACAGCCTGGATGACTTTTATGGTGATCAAATCCCTTTCGCCATACAATGGCATTATTGGAAGACTAGGGATGTCAGCCATACGCGCAGTACCGTCTACAGCACATGGGATGCTAAAATTCCCAGTGGAGGGAGGCATTGTTACTCTCTACAATACTATCGTACCGCCGGGAGAATGTAACACAATTACATGTGAGACGGCACACATTCCAGAACAGCGCGCAACTAAAGTGCCAAACCTGAGGGTTGCGATTCATCCTGATTACCCATAGCAAGAAGTATCGATCGGAGGATCGTTATCTGATAGCGGCAGAGCAGCTGTATGCGCACTCTTGCAAAAGAACCTGGATATCTTTGCGTGGGAACCAAAGCACATGACCGGTGTACCGCGCTCGATTACAGAACACCAGTTGAAAATCCGACAAGGATACTCCCCGGTACGACAGAAGAAGCGCGGCCAGGCTCCAGACCGCGCAAAAGCAATTCTAGAAGAAGTACATAAACTTGTGAATGCAGGTATCATGCGAGAGGTCTACTACCATGACTGGATTTCTAACCCAGTGATGGTCAAGAAGAGTGATGGTAGTTGGAGGATGTGCGTGGACTTCACAGATCTCAATAAGGCATGTCCACAAGACTGCTACCCGCTACCAGAGATAGACTGGAAAATAGAATCTTTATGTGGATACCCACTTAAATGCTTCCTAGACGCATACAAAGGATACCACCAGATACAGATGGCTAAAGAAGATGAAAAAAATGGCCTTCCATACAAGCCAAGGTGTCTTTTGTTATACTAAGATGCCCTTTGGCTTGAAGAACGCAGGCGCCACCTACCAGCGATTGGTGGACAACGCATTCGAAAAGCAGGTGGGCCGCAGCCTAGAAGTTTATGTTTATGACCTTGTCATAAAAAGCCATACGGAGGATGAATTGGTGCGCGACATTGAGGAAACATTTAAGACACTAAAAAAGATTAACATGAAGCTAAATCCTAAGAAATGCACTTTTGGCGCTACAGAACGCATGTCCAGAAAAAAACAAAGGCTGTCATCCAACTTCCTTCACCGCGCACATTGAAGGAAGTCCAATCTCTCAATGGAAAATTGGCCGGTCTGAATAGATTCTTGTCCAAATCAGCAGACAAGTCACTCCCTCTCTTTAAAACACTCAAGAAGTGTATAAAAAAGGGAGATTTTCGCTAGACTATGGAGGAAGAAGAAGCCTTTATACAGCTTAAACAACACCTAGCAGCGCTCCCCACGCTAGTCGCACCCCGACCAGGGGAAGAATTAATTATGTACTTATCTGCGACTCATGGAGCAGTCAGCGCGGTGCTACTAACGGATAGGAATTCCATACAAACACATGTGTATTTTGTAAGCAAAGCGCTCAAGAAAACGGAGATTAACTATAGCGCAATGGAGAAGTTGGTCCTAGCATTGGTATTCGCCGCCAAAAGACTGCGCAGGCACTTCTAAGCGCATCCAATAGCGGTGATTACAGATCAACCTATCAAGAAAATCATCTCCAAACCTGACGCATCAGGACGACTACAGAAGTGGAGCGTGTTGCTAGGTGAGCATAACATCTCCTACAGACCATGTACTGCGGTTAAAGGGCAGATACTATCAGACTTCATCATCGAAAAACCAGACACTGATGACACACCTTCACCAAGCAAGGAGGAACTACAAGATCCATGGATCTTGTTCACGGATGGATCTTCATGCGTGGACGGGTCAGGAGCAGGCCTCATCCTTACCAGTCCGGAAGGAATGGAATTCACTTACGCACTGCGTTTTGAATTCACAGCAACAAACAATGAGGTAGAGTATGAAGCCCAGATTGCCGGATTACGCATTGCATCTCGAATGGGTATACGCAACCTAGAAGCAAATGTGGATTCCCGTTTGGTAGCCAACCATGTGTTGGGCGAGTACGTGGTTAAAGAGGAAAACATGATCCAATACCTCGACAAGACCAAATCCCTGATCCAGGGCTTTGAAAGATTCACCATCAAACAAGTTCCTAGAGGGGAAAACAGGAAGGCAAATGCACTGAGCAAGATTGCATCCACAAGCTTTGCGCACCTGTCAAAATAGGTATTGGTGGAAACTCTAAAGAGGAAGTCCATCTCGGAGATGGAGATATCCACGGTGATAGAGGAACAAGGTCCTACGTAGATGACCCCAGTCATCGAGTTTTTAAGCAAGGACGTATTGCCCCAGGAACAGAAGGAAGCCCGACGAGTACGACGCACATCACCGAGGTTTGAACTTCGGAATGGTGTACTATATCGGCGCTCATTTCTACAACCATGGCTTCGATGTGTAGTACCCCTTCACGCGGGTTCATGTAGCATGCACTCAGGACCACGGTCCGTTGTGGCACGTGCTTTACGGTCAGGATACTGCTGGCCTACAATGCACAGAGATGCGCGGGATTTAATAAGAAAGTGTGGCGACTGCCAAGTTCACAGACCCGTTCCACGCCAACCACAACAGGAATTAACACCTATCATGTCGCCATGGCCATTCTATAAATGGGGTATCGACATTGCAGGTCCCTTTCCTGTTGCAGCAGTTTTTAAGCAAGGACGTATTGCCCCAGGAACAGAAGGAAGCCCGACGAGTACGACGCACATCACCGAGGTTTGAACTTCGGAATGGTGTACTATATCGGCGCTCATTTCTACAACCATGGCTTCGATGTGTAGGACCCCTTCACGCGGGTTCATGTAGCATGCACTCAGGACCACGGTCCGTTGTGGCACGTGCTTTACGGTCAGGATACTGCTGGCCTACAATGCACAGAGATGCGCGGGATTTAATAAGAAAGTGTGGCGACTGCCAAGTTCACAGACCCGTTCCACGCCAACCACAACAGGAATTAACACCTATCATGTCGCCATAAAACGGTTTGTTTGGGCCAATATTTTATGCTGTTTCGGGTTACCTGGGGAAATCATCTCAGACAACGAAAAACAATTATGTGACAACCCTTTCAAGGAATGGTGCGAAAAGTTAAATATTACACAGCACTTCGCGTCAGTTAAACACCCACAAACCAATGGCTTAGTCGAGCATGCAAATCGAAGTCTGGGCGAAGGAATCAAGGCACGTCTGGACAAGCACAAAGGGAGGTGGTGGAGGAACTATCGCATGTTTTGTGGGCACACCGCACTTCGATCAAACTTAGCACGAGAGACACTCCCTTTTCTCTCGTCTATGGGACAGAAGCCGTCATACCAGCCGAGATTGGGATGCCAACTATCCGCACTGCTGAAGTCAATGTTGCAACCAATGACGACGAACGGCGTATTAACTTAGACCTATTGGAAGAAAGGCACGAGTGCGCAACTATATGTGAGGCGAGAACTAAGTCAAAAATGAAAGGATATTACGAAGCTAAAGTGTGAAGCGTCTCATTCAGACCAGGTGACTTCGTTTATCGCGCCAATGATGTAAGCCATGCCAAAGATATAGGTAAACTAGGACCGAAGTGGGAAGGACCCTATGAGGTCATTGAAGCACTAGGGACGGGCGCATATAAGCTACGTGACATGAATGGTTGTGAGCTACCACGCACATGGAACATCTGCAATCTCAAACGGTGTTATCTCTAGGGATGGCTACGGCTCAGTGCACAAACACTCCCGCACTTTAGTATAGTGCTCAATAAATATCCGTGTATTTACATTCAGTTTCAATTAGGCAAAGGTCTTTTTTATTTTTAAAACTTGCAAGTATTAATAAAACGTCACGGTTTCTAGCTAACTCTGCGACACATTTCAATTGGTTATTTATATAATCTTTATACACTATTGTCATATTATCTTTTTGCCTACATGGCGTGCATGCACTTAATAAACCCATGATGGTAAAAGGATGAGTAAACCTACTAAATAACTCGTTGAGTAAGAGGGTTGCAAACCCATCAACATCGGATCACGCATCCTTGTTAAACACCTTATTTTCAAGACGTTGGAATAAGTTTATTGCGCGTTCCACGATAGATGCGCGACAATGCATACTGTGCGCGTTTAACAAACTAGGGATCAAGAGTCTTGACTCCTTAATATGATATTTACAGTACGCTGCATATCAAACCATACACGATTATTATACAAATACTTAGAACACTATATCTCAAGTATGATAGTTGATGACTTTCATACATGATTATGGACTTCATATATTCTTTGCGCTTATGAGACAGTTTGATTCTTATACAACAAGTGCGTTTTTCACGCAAAGACATTATAAGTCACAACAATATCAACACGCATTCAACAAAAGGGATATTTTATTAAGGACCACGCGTTCTTACAGAAGGATATTTACATAACAACTATAAACTACCAACTATTGCTACGCCTAAGAGAAGAGCTTTCCATTTGGCTTGCAGCAGTCCCAGCCTCAATCAGCCGCTTCAACAAGTCAGAATCCTGTTGCGACACTGTGGCTACACTCACAGGCACCCCGTCAGACCTGGGAAGGTGCGCCGCGCCAACACCACAAAGAATGGCTTTTCCCTTCACGCCCTTCTTCTTCGCAACCCTCATAGCATGGGCCTCTAAGGATTCCTTCAAGGGAATTTCCTTTTCCAGCGTGAATGGGTTCAAAAGGTCGCGGGGGCGAGCAAAAATAGGCACCTGCAGTTGTGACTCGTCAGGCTTCAGGAAAAAGTCCGGTTGTACCTCGGCCCCATCAGCACGGTGGCGGGCCAAAGTTAACCCTTCCATAATCACATTTATAGGGTAATCTTGGTCGCGCTCCATCTGAGCAATATGATGGAGCTCCAATATTTTCATTTGCCCCATAACGGCAACAAGCTCCTCATATGCGTAATTATTGTACCCAGGCACCTGATCAACAGCCACTTTCAAAAGGTCGGCCTCGTGAAGCTCCTCTACTGCCTCAGCTTTACCACACGCAAGTGCGCACCGCACCACAGCCCAAAACTTGTCAACCACCTCTCGAGATTATAATACACCAAGGGCGGCAAGGCGCAATCCGTGGCTGATTAGCCACCTGCGCTCAGCGATGGAAGACATAAGCTGGGGATATAGCTCCTCATCATACTCAATGCTGAGCTTGCGCAAATTCATCTCCTGCTCTTCCAGCGAGCTTCCCACAGTTGCACCAAAATCCCCTAACTGCGAGAACAACTCGTCCTTCCCCTTCTCCAGATGTTTCAACGCCCAACGACATGAAGCCTTGTAGCCCACTGATGTAGTGCGCTCCTGACTTATTTGGCTCAGCAGTAACATCTTTTCTTCTGCAAGTCTTTGGGCATATGAGCTCATTGCCTCTGCTTCAACCTGGGCACTGGCCAAACGTGCCTCCAGCAACGTAATTTATTGGTCCTTGTGCGTAAGAGAGCTACCTTCTGCAGAATGCCTTGCCTTTAGCTGCGCAGCCAACGTGGCTTAGTGCGCAACAGCCGACACCAGATCCTCAATAAGCTGATCCATTGGCGCGCTCCCAGATGTCAATGGCTCAACGCTTTGGCTTTTTGGTTAAGAAGATCCAGAGCGAACAGGGCTAGCTTTGGGGGGCGACTCCGCAGAGTGTTCAATACTGCACGCAAAATAGAGAATTAGCGATTGTTTCATAACATACAGGGAATGCGGTAAGGGCTTTGAAAGTAGTACTTACTTGGGTGGAGCAGTCTCCTTGGAGCGCGGGGATGCAACATCACTTAATGACGACTCCACGTCAACAATGACAGGACGCTTCTTCCTAGAGGAGCTTGCGCCATCGCCACCAAGGGCTCTCTTGCGCTTCAATCCATGGCTCTCCTCCTCATCCTCTTCTTCAATGCTTTCAGCCACATTTACGTGTGACGGCTCCACTAACGGGGAAGGAACCCTGGGGCTAGGCACGCCTTGTAGAGGAGTCGCCTCCAGCGCGACGAAAGAACTACCCCCCGTTTCTCCCAACTGCATTTTTAGGGTACGCCCCGCGGTAGCTTCCAGAAGGGGCTCTTCCCCCTCCCTCAGCGGTCGTGCTCCTACATTCACCTGGCGCGGCTTCGCCAACTGTACAACTGCAAATAGATCCATCTCTACGCAACATAAGACAACAACAAACAGGTTACAAAAAAGTACAAAGGCGAAAAGAAAGGCTTACATAAATAAAGTAAAGGAATGCGAAAGGACGAGCACCCACCTTGGCCATCCGCGTCTAAGAAGATTGGCACCTCGTCAGGTCTGCCAAAATAATTGCGACTGATGCCTACATGCACCAAAAATTCCTCGGGGTAGGAACTGATGGGAATACGATTGGTGTTTATTGTATTTGCATCATCAGCGATGTATGATCCAGGGAGGGGGCGCTCATCCTTTGGTACTGAACTCTGGGTATAGAAGTCGAAGCGCCACGGGAACAACGCTTCATCAACCCAGAAAACATTTTCCCTCCAGTCCCTAAGCGCGTCCAGTTTATCGGTGTAACATTGCGGCCCCCCGGCGCACTTAGCGAACGAGACCCACCCGTTTGACCATGTTGTGTGGTAAAACGCGCGGAATAGGTAGATAGTCGGGTTAATCGCGAATAGACGCCAATTAACCTCGAAGTTTGTTATTTTTGCTGCACCTATACAGTACAGCTGGGATATGTGCAGACGATATTAGTTTAATATGTCGCACAAGAATAAGGATAGGGGCACACGTTGATTCGCAAATTCGAAAAAACGTGTGTATACCCCTACTTTCTCTGCGGGGAAATCTGCTATCGACACCTGCGCTGCCGGAACTTCCGGATGCAGCGCGAGTGGGATATAATAATCCGATGTGAACTGACGAAGTTCATCCTCAGTTAGGTTGGAGGAAAAGTCGGGCAAACCACGGACCATGATATAGTTTTTAAAAGCGCACGCGCGGTTACCTTTGGAATATCAAGGGTTTCTTAGTTGAAAGTTTGGAGCTTTTTTAACAATGGCGGAAATGATTTTCACTGTGATAATCACAGTAATCAGGAGGCGGAAGGTTATATAGGTTTTTACATCCACACGATGATCGCCACGTGGATCCCACTATCTCTAAATAAGTGGATAGGATATGTTGACGTGACACAATTACAGTTACTTTCCCACGTTTTACGAGGCATTCATTTGAGATATTTTGACTAGATTCACCGTGTATTTTTCAAGGCGGGAAACTTCTTTAGCTTCTCCGCTACGCTTCGAATAATTTAGGTGCTACAGTTATTAGTCTAGCATCCGCAGGTTCCCCCCGTGCATACTAGACTGGGGGGACATGATGACGTATAGTCCGCATTCGGGTTGCAAACCCGACAAATGACTGCTACTAACAAGCCCAACGCGATTGGGCTAACCCGATAACGGTTTGGGCTCACGAAGGCCCAAACCCAAAGTTATTTATGGCTAACGATATCAGATATCTCCTATCTTGGGAGATAAGCATCCGATAACTGACTTGGGCGAGATACGCCGAAGCTTGAGGAACACGAAATCAATAAGGGTTTCGTGTATATATAAAGGGAATCCGAACCGTCATTAAAAGGTACGATCTCTAACCCTAACTCTCAACTAAAACCCTAAAACCGATTACTTACTCTCACGCCGAAGGATAATCGTGGGAGACAATCCCACGATAAGCCTAACGGTGTTTTCTGTTTACTTAGTACGCAGGTCTCAAGCATCAAGATTCAATTGATACGGGAACCGGAGTCCAAACCAAGAACGCCTAACTTTTGTATCAACACTATAAGTCATATAAAGGCTACTTAGATCCATAACTTTGGATCTACATCAACTATCTTGACACACTCCATGTATTGCTCCATCTCCCACAATAAATCGTCAACCGCCCTAACCTCTCACTTTCCCATGAACGGTGATGGTTTATGGGCCTCCACCTTTGGAGGAATGTTGCTATTGTTACCCCCCCCCCGCTAACCATGAAACGCTTGCACAATACCGTATCCGTTTGCAAGCCTTCAATGGTTTGACGAATTGCGGAGACCTTATCTCCGACCTCCTTCCGCAACTTCGTGATCCCACCCACGAACATATCTCTTATGTCATGGATCTCACGTCTCAAGTCGCCGCTAAGAGTATTGACGACCACCCTAAAGTTATCCCTCATTCCTGTGAACTCGGACTCTAGACCTACCAAGCCTTCAACTTGGTTCTTCAACTCCATCATGGATGTCTCGACACCCATCATCCTCTTGGCCAAGCTTGCGACCGTGTTTCTAGACATATCTCTACTCCTCTTGTCTCCTTGGCGAGACTCTTCCCGACCATGGTTCTCATCAATCACAACACTACTTCCACTACCCACATTCTTGTCACCTTTGTTCCCCATCTCTTGAATTAACTTGGCTCTGATACCATTTGTCATAGACTTGTCTCTACAAGGTTCTTCCGTGCGGCACATATTCTTAACTAAGTCAGCCTTGCTCGAAAACTCAACGATCTAGACAACTAAGGAAGCTCTAAAGAAAGGAGCAAGTGGAATGAAGAAATACTTTGTATTACGATCTAGAAAACTAAGAAATCTCTAAAGAAAGGAGCAAGTGGAATGAGGAAATACGTTGTATTATTTGAGAGAACTTTATAAGAGATTATAAGTGATTTGAGAGGTGCCTTCCTCAAATGAGGATGCCTCTATTTATACTACAACTATGTACACACTACAAGGTTCTACAACCTTCCATGAGAGGGTTCTACAACCTTCCTTGGGAGAAAGCTTCTAGAGCTTCTAAGGACTTCCAAATCCTTCTAGAGGCTTCCAAGACCTTCTTACAACTTCTATATAATTTCATAAAGTCTTCTAAGCAAGTGTAGAACAATCTGGAATCCTGACCAACCTCGGAAATGACTCTATCGAGCGGGCGGGTCGTGACATTATGCTCTTAATAGTTTATATATTAATTTAGAAGTAAGTGATCAATCATCATGCATATAAGAACTTTTTATTTTGTAATCCAACATGTACCACTGAATCTCAATAGATTTATTAGGCTGTGTACAACGGTATGGTCATGGGCTCGGTCGACCGATAGGCGCCTCGATCGACCCATTGTGGTTGATCGGTCGCGGTCGGTCGGCAAGGAAAAAAAGAGTGAAAAGATCGTGAACATGACCGAGTTGTATTCCACAAACTCCAAAAAAACTAACCGTTTGATTAAATAAATAAATAAATTGCTACTTTTACAAATTTATAAATACCCCACTTTTATTTCTTAATTTCAATCACAAATTCAAACAATAATTCTCTCAACACCTTCAAACACATTCTCTTAATTATGTCTTTTGAGCTATTTTTTAGTTATTCATCTTCCGACGATGAAGAAAAAGTTATGAGCGAGCTTGCAGAGTTTACGCAGGCAGCTTGGGTCGAGTACCAAATGGCACTTCCAAAAGTCCGACGAACCTGCGTAGCTAGGGATCATCACGGTGCTCATAATCGCTTAGTTGCGGCTTACTTCTCCGCCAACCCAGTGTATGAAGAAAGAAGATTCCTCTGAATGAGCCGAGAACTATTCACACAAATTATTCGAGAGGTAACCGATTATTCTCCTTATTGACATCAAAATTCTGATGCTACGGCACAACTGGTATTTCCCTATTGATCAAGTGTACGTCGGCAATTTGTCAATTGGCATACAGGCCCGTTCCTGGTTCTCTTGACAAGTATTTGCAAATGGGTGCAACAACAGCCCGTGATTGTCTATGTAACTTTTGTACGGCTATCATACTTATACGGTGAGGAGTGTTTGCAAAAGCCCACGTATTTTGACCTTGAACAACTATATGCTCGTCACGAGGAAAAGCATGGGTTTCCTGGGATGATAGGAAACATTGATTGTACAGGTTGACCGTGGGAGAATTGTCCAAATGGTAGAGAGGTCAATATGCTAGGGGTGATCACGGGCCAGATCCATTCGTTTTATTGAAAGCGATCGCCTGCCAAGATTTATGGATTTAGCATACGTTCTTTGTTGTCTCCGGGATGAGTAACGACGTGAACGTTTTACGTCGATCCCTTGTTTTCAGTGATATAAAATATGGGAGAGCACCGGACCTTCCATTCGTGGTTAACGATGTAGCTTATAAAAGGGGATATTATCTTACTGACAGGATATATCCGGAATGGGCCGTTCTTATCAAGTCCATTTCAAATCCTCCCACGGGTGATGATAAAAGAATATTGTACAAGAGGAAGCACGAAGCATCAAGAAAAGATGTGGAACGAGCTTTTGGTGTGTTGAAGAAGAAGTGAAAAATGATTAAAGTTCCGGCTCGAGGGCTGATACGTTCAGATTGTAGGTTTAGGTCAAGGGTGGTGTGTATGGAGAAAATATACAATATCAATATCAAAAATAAATACAAAGATCGATTTAAAATCCTCTTAGGAAAAAGGATAGTGAATCAAATCCCGTGAGTGATAAGTGATATCGGATTAGGAAATCCGAGTCGTGTCCCAACGAGGTGTAAATGGGTAACGTCGTTTAAGGTTCGTTATTAAAATGCTCGATGTTTTGGATTTTGATTTTATCTAAACTACGGGAAATGGGGAGAAATTAAAGGGAATTAAAACAACGAGGAAACCTAATTACGCAAATTAAACTAATACGATTTAAATGAAACACAAATAAAATGCAACTAAGTCTAAACTAAGTCCTAAAAATAATCTAAAATTACTTTTATACTAAAAATGATATTTGAAAATTATCTAAGAACTAAAACTAATTTTTAGGATTTTTCTTGCATTTATTTGAATTAAAAACTAATTTCTAATTTTAAAAATAGAACTATATAACCAAAAATTATGAAAATAAGTGAAAAATTTATGAAAATATTTTTAAAATTCTAAAATAACTAAAGAAACTTTTGAAAATTGATTTTGTATTTTTCTGATGATTTTTCTAATTTCTATGAATTAAAAACTATTAAAACTAATTTAAATGCTAAAAATTACAAATTTAACTAGGAAAAATATGGAAAAATTATTTTTTTGATTTTTGTATTTTTCTTAATCTAGGAAAAATAAAAACTTATTTTTTGAAGCTTTTCTGAAATATTTGTATTAAAAAGTGATGAAATAGTATTGAAAACTGATTTAAAATAAGAAACATAGTAAACAGTATCAGAAAATTATAAAAAATTCAGAAAAATTCTAAAATAATATTCTAAATCTATGAAAAATAAGAAAACTAATGCTAGTGTGAAGGAAATAGAAGCTGTTGTGAAAAGTGTTTATAATTAAGTACTTATAATAAGTTATAAGCTACCAAAATGCACCAAGTGATCGCAGAAGCTAAATTTAGTTAAAATAACTCAAAACCAACTTATTACAACTATTCTTAACCTCTATAATGCTAATTAAACTAATATGACTTAATTGAATATTAAGTTGAAATCAACTTTGATCTACCTACTTTCAGCTTAAATAACAACTTATCTAATAAGCTAATTAGAAAACCAGAAATGTGGAACTCAAGATCACCAACCAAACAACAACTAGACTAATTTTCAGCTCCTAACTATCTAAATTGAACCTTGTGAAAGGTCTGCAAGAAGGCCTGTTCACAATCAATATATGCTGATTGTGAACAGGGGAAAAACAAGCTGAAAACCCAGCTTAATTAGAGCTTAAAGAGATTTCACAAAATTTCACAAAAATCTGTTTTGAAAACTTAACCAACTTAAGTTTCTTATCCTTCAATTTCTACAACTTTGAACTAGAATTGAACCAATGAAAAATCCACAAATTTTTGTAAAAACTGAGTTGTGCACTTTTGACTTATGACAGATTTTGCAAAGTTTGACCAAAATGAGATTTGAAAGTAATTTGTGAATTGAGTATGTTTAATTATGATGAAATGAAGCTAAACTAAGCTAGATTATCTAAATCTAAACCTAATTGCAGATTTTGGCCTCTAAAATTCTAACAGATAAGACACTAGGACAGATTTATGTATGATTTTGACTTTTAGTGTTTTAGTATGCAATTTAACCACTAAAATGACTATAACTAACCTACTAAAGACTAATGCAACAGGTTTTAACTAATTACTAAACCTCTAACACAGATTTAAAGCCTGTGCCAAACACAGGTTTATGGTACTAATGAGAAGCTTAATACTCTAACACAGTAATCTGATCTACTACACCGTATTATCTAAACTCTATATGCAATATTACTCTATAATTGAACTGATTTAACACCTAAAACTGGTCTAAGCCTACTGATGCAATTTATGCAGATTAAACAGTAAATATGCAGAAAAGATGAAACTAAGACAGCAATGAATTCAACAATTATACTACATATATTAAGCTATACTACTCTTAATATCAAAACAAACTAAACAAACAAGATTCAAAGAGCTAGAATAGATTGAGAGAGAGTTTGGTACTCACAGTTTTGTCCAGCCACTATGGCTTGCCAAACAACCAAATAACCACTATCCTAACAGATATTAACCCAACTCCAGCTCAGTATCAACCCAAATCCAACTCCATTGTATCAGCAATTCAGAACCCAAAATTGCAGCAGTTGACTTACTTTGACTTTGATGAGATTTTTAAGTAACTGCTGAGTAAACAGTTTAACAAGGTTTTATGAAGCTTTGAAAAAGCTAATAAGAGATTATGAAAGATATTTTAACAATTAAAATCAAACTTATATTGAATTCACAATATTTTTTAATTTTTTTTTTTGGATTTTTTTTTATATTTTTGTTCGAAAAGAGATTATAAGCTAAACAGGAATTTGAATACTCTGAATTGATGATTCAGAAGGCTTGATAAGATAATATAAAAGCTATAAACAGAATTTAAATTGAAATTGAAGAATTAATTAAAAACATAATTTATTAATGAAAACAAATTACAAGTTTTGAAATGGAAATACAGAATACTGAATGAAAACAAACTTAACTACTATATTCTACTCATAAAATTACACACATACAACTGTGAACAAAAGGGGTATATATAGGGGAACCCTAGGTCTTGGAAGGATCCAGAATTCTTCATTTGTGTTTCTTTTGAGCCTCTAGCATCCGTCAGATCATTCATACTCATCATGTTAGGAATTAGAAAATTCAGTCGTTAAAGAGTCGGTCACCTCAAGTATATGTATTCGTTAGAAAGCTCGTAGTCGTAGTCATGTTATGTTAGCAAGTAGTTTGTTTTGTAACACCGTGGAGGACGGACGGGTCTTTACCCACTGTATGCCTGATCCACATCCCGTAGGTGGCGTTTATTTGTAAGACACTATAAACACCCTCTACCTCCCAAGGTACAGGGTTGGAGCTTCAATACCATTTTTCTTTGTTTCACATAGTTCCCAACTCTCTTCTCTTTCTCTCTCTAGAACTTTCTCTCTCTAAACATACTTGAACGCCCCATTGTGATTATGGTTTAGTGTGTTTGTGAAATCCTATATCTTACATTTGGTATCAAGAGCCACGGTTTGATCACTCATCTTTCATGCTCTTTGTTTTGGTGGATTTCATAAGGTTTTTGGGGTATTAAGTGTTTAGGAGAGTTTGAATCATTTGGACAAATTCTAGTGTTAAAGTTTGAATTTTTTTTGTACTTTTATGTTTAGGATCATCATATGTGTTTATGTTTTGAATTGGAAGGCTTAAATCATTGTGGTTTGGTTGTTTTTGATTGATAAAGTGGTTATTTGTGAACTTTGTACAAAGCGAGTTGAGCCTCGGACTTTTGTTTCTTTGAAGCGAGTTGCTTCGTTACTGGATGCGAGTTGGTACATGCGACTTGGCTATTTAGCGAGTTGACTTTTTATGCGACTTGGGTTCTAAGCGAGTTGTTTCTTTAAGCGACTTGGGTTCTAAGCGAGTTGTTTCTTTAAGCGACTTGAGTTCTAAAGCGACTTGGCTATTAAGCGAGTTGTATAGCTAGTGAGTTAGCTTAAGCGACTTCGTGGTTAAGCGAGTTGTGTCTGTTTGCGACTTGCTATTAAGCGAGTTGTCTCTATATGCGACTTGGCTATTAAGCGAGTTGATTTCTTAAGCGACTTGTTTCTTTAAGCGAGTTAGTTGTTTAGCGAGTTGATAATTAAGCGAGTTGAGTGTTTAGCTACTTGTCTATTGAGACTTGCTACTTCTTCGTGCTACATTCTTACGGTTGTTCTTTTGGTTTAGTAAAATCCCGTGAAAAAATCAATTTCCCGGTTTAATCAAAGAATAGTAAAATCCCGTAGAACTTGTAATCATGGCAAACATCGATCCAACTATTGTTTCTTCTGTTGCTGAGGATGTTCAACAAGCTGGCTCAGATACTCGTCCACCCATGCTTGACAGAACCGACTACGACTCTTGGGCACAACGAATCAAATTGTACTGTCTTGGAAAGGAAAATGGGGTCAACATTCTCAAATCCATTGATGAAGGACCTTATCAGATTGAGACTACTAGAGACTTAATTGATACAGCTGCAGATGGAACAATGATCTATGGAATAGACAGACCAAAGACGTATGATGAGCTCAATGATAAGGAGAAAAAGAGATTCGATGCTGATATTAGGGCTTCTAACATTATACTTCAAGGTCTTCCAAAAGATATCTACAAGCTTATCAATCACAACACCGAAGCCAAGGCAGTGTGGGATAATGTCAAGATTCTCCTCTCAGGTTCTGAATTAACTATTGAAGACAGAGAATCACAACTGTATGATGAATTTGAACACTTCAAGATGAAACCTGATGAGAGTGTCTATGAGTACTACGTGAGATTCCATAAGCTTGTGAATGACATGAGGAACATCAAAATGACCATGCCAAACATTCAGCTGAACTCAAAATTTGAGAACAACATGAATCTCGAATGGCACAAGTTTGTCACCTCTGTGAAACTAACCAAAGGATTGAAGAATACAAACTATGAGCAACTCTATGCATTCCTTCTTCAGAATGAGAGACATGCTATGTTTGAAAAAAGGATTCTTGATCAGTTCAAAACCAACCAGGGAGAGACAAGCTCATCAAATGATTCAACTGCTTTTTATACAAATGTTGGAATTACCACCAAAGCTTCTCAAGTTATACCCATGGGTAATAGTAATCACAAACTCATTCCCGATCCAATGTTCAAACAAGCTGATGCTGATGCAGGCGTGGGACACTTCATTAATCAACTGGCTCTCTTGATTAGTCAAAACATGAACTCTCTCCCACACAACAACAAAAACCTCAGAACTGCATCCAATCCACACAATCAAGCCACTGTCAGAGATGGGAAGGTTATGGTGCAGCCAGTTCAAGAAAGGCAGTACGAACAAGGAAGAGGTGGAGTTGGTAGAGGATATGTGGCAAATCTGAATAGGGGAAGGAATGGAAATCAGGGACAAGCAAAGCTGATCAAGTGCTACAACTGTGGAGGTGAGGGACATATTGCAAGGAACTGCACATTGCCAAAACGCCCTCAGAATGCAGAGTACTTCAGGGATAAGATGTTGCTCGTGCAAGCTCAGGATAATGGAGCAGCTTTGGATGAAGAAGAGTTATTGTTTCTTGCTGAAGGGAATGCAAAGACATATGATGCTGATGTTAGCGTTAATAGTTTTATTAGAAGTGATGGTCATTCACGTTTAGGAACTCTGTATTGTGTGTTAGATATCATGATAGAATAGTCAAAGGGCTCGTGGATTGGGCTAAGCTAATTGGTTAAATGTTAGGGTATGTTAGCCGTTTGTATGCTCATATATCCCAAGCCCAATCCAAGTCCAACGAAGCCCATAGGAAAGCCTTTTAGGTTTTCATGTATTCCACCTATAAATACCCCTCAAATGGTCATTTGAGGGGTGTGCTTGAAAGTGTGTGTGTGTGTGTGTATTTTCTCTCTCAAGGAATATACAACTTATTGTTTGCATATCTCATTCACAACATATACACGGTTTTTATATAAACATCAAGTCACCATCTTTCTCATCTTATTTCTAAGCTTTGTTTGTGTTTATGTTTCACGTTTTATACGCGTAACTTGGGTTACGTGTGTTGGGTTTGCTTGGTAAAGTGATAAGGTTGATATTTGTAAGGTCCTACAATTGGTATCAATCGCCTAACAATGGTTTAGGAGTGTTTGGTTGAAGTTTTTGTTTGTGTAGTATACGCGTAGTTTCGTTCTTAAAGATTCACGCATAAAGCTTTAATTTTTGCACTTAAAAATTCAAGATTCTTGTGGTTTAAGGTTTATTTGGTGCTAAAGTTTCAGTTTTTTGAAAAAAGTTCGAAGCTTTACGCGTTTTGGTTAAGTTTTGAACACGTTTTGGTTCGTTGGTCATTTCTACTCGTAACTTTTCTAAGCACTTTGGGTGAAAAAGGTCAACATTTTTGGGTTATTCGAGTGTTTTTAAGGATATCTGTGCAAGCGAAATTATTTGAATCGTTGGAAATTTCTTACGAGTAGAAGTCAAAAAGTCAAAACCCTAGTTTTCTACTCATAACTTTTTGGTGAAGAATCTTCGAGCTATAACGGTTACTCAGTGCTTCCCTCACTTGGATAAGTTTGTGGAACACTTCGAATTTTGGATATCTCTTACACTGTGATAGTGTAAAGGATTTTTGGGCAAAACCCTAATCTTACGTATAAGTTTCGACTTACGCGTAGAATACTTTACGCATAAGCATTTTTCTTACGCCTAAGTTTTCCTTACGCATAAGCTAAATCTTACGCATAACTTTTTCTACTCGTAACTTTAAACCTACGCATAAGATCCTACGCCTAAGGAATCCTACGCCTAAGATCCTACGCATAAGCCTCGTCTACTCGTAACTTCCTGTTTCTACGCCTAAGCTCTTTCTACGCATAAAGGTTTAAAAAAAAAATAAAAAAAAATAAAAAAAAAAAAAAATTTGAGGAGAATAAACGTTCAATTTTTACACGAGATTCAAATTTTGGTTTAACTGTGAAAATTTTGGTCAAAAATTCAAATTTTTGGGCCTAAATACAAATTTTTCGGGTCAAATTTGGCGTCAAAATTGTCATAACTCAAATTTTTCATACGATCTTAGAATTGATTTTTATAGTGAATTTCAAATTTTGGGCGAAAATTTTTTAAGAACCAAGGTTACGAGTAAGACTTTCGGAAACACCTCAACTGAGCTTAATCTTCATCAACCACAACTCCTTTATCGTTGAATCGATCCTACATCAACTTTATCAGATCATACCTTCATCAATGGCAACTCAACAAGATATTCATGCAGCCGGTGCCGAAAAACGACCTCCTATGTTGGCAAAACGTGGTTATCTTCAATGGACAAGTCGAATGCTTCGTTACATCAAGACCAAACCTAATGGCAAACTCATGATTAAATCCATTCAGGATGCACCCTTCAAGCCTCGACAAGTTAATGTACCTGGAAATGCAGATGCAACACCTCCCGTCGCACTATCTTCTCGTCTTCAATACGAATCTGAATACACTGCAGAGGATCAGAAACAAGTCGAAGCAGATGACATGGCAATTCATATTATCCAACTGGGTTTACCAATAGACATCTTTGCTGTGGTAGACAGTTGTGAAACTGCTTTCGATATGTGGGAACGTGTTAGACGACTTTGTCATGGAACAGAAATTGGTCACCAAGACATGGAGAACAAGTTGCTAACTGAATGGGAAAAGTTCACATCTACACCAAGAGAATCCATTGAATCCTACTATGGAAGGTTTTGCACTTTGATGAATGAGCTAATCAGAAACAAGCTGACACCCATAACTATCGTTCAAAACATCAAGTTCCTGAACAATCTTCCAGAAGAATGGGGACGTTATGTCACTATTGTCAACCAAACAAAAGACTTACATCAGGTGAACTTTGATCAACTCAATGATTTTCTGAAACAAAACCAAGCTGAAGTGAATGAAATCAGGAAAGAAAGATTGGCAAAGAATCATGATCCATTGGCACTCATTGCAAAGACTCAACCTTCAGTGAATACACAACAACAAGCTTCATCATCTTCCAACAACAACAACTTGCAGCAATACATTCCACAACCACAACAACAATTCTATCCAGATCAACAATACCAGGAACAAGGAATCACTGATCCTGAAACTGACCCAGAAGCGACCTTGCAACAAATATACTCTTTCTTGGGTAACGCACTCAAAAGTCGCTATTCCACACCAACTAACAAGAACCAAAGGATTTCGTCAAACACTCGCAACAGGCAAATTGCACAGCCGGGTGTGAATATGGGTAATCAAGGTCAAATAGTTGGAGTTATTGGGAATCAGCAGGGATATGCTACTGGATTTCGTATGGGTAATCAGCCGGTTCCATATCAGGGTAATCAGATGAGACAGAATGTTGGGAATAGAGCAGTGGGTAATCAGAATCGGAATGTTGCAGCTCCAGTCGTTGGGAATCATGGAAATGTGAATCAGGGTAATCAGATTAAGTGTTATAACTGTCAAGGAATGGGTCACATGGCAAGGAATTGTCCTACTAAGCCGCACAAGAACGATCTTGAGTATCTTCAGAAAACTGTCCTGTTGGTACAAAAGGAACGCGCTGGATTTCAGTTGAGTGCTGAGGAACATGACTTTATGGCTATTATGGATGATTTGGAAGACCTCGAGGAAATCAATGCGAACTGCATCTTCATGGCAAATCTTTAGGAGACTAAGTACGACTCTGACTCGGAAGCACCTCCTGTCTATGACGCCAACGCAGTATCTGAGGTACCAATCATTGATCCATGCTATAACAATGTCATATTTGATGTGTTTACTCTTGACGAACAGCATTCTGTGAGGCCAGCACCTACTTATGATACATACATGGACAATCCAAGTTGTAGAAATACTAACTCTGAAACTCCAGATGTGCATCCTAGTGGAGGCTGTGTGGCACAAAATACTGAGACTGATGAGGAAACAAGTGCCTATTTTGAATCATTAATCAATAACTGTGGCATTGAAATTGAAAAAGTAAGTAAGGTCAATCCCGAAGCTAAGGCCGTGAATAAGAAATTGACCGCTGAGCTTGAGAGTTACAAGGAGCACGCCAAAGCCTATGAATTTCATACAAACAAAATGTCCGAATTAGAAATTGGTTATCGAGATTCTGTTTTAAGAGAAAAACAATTGCAACTCAAGTATGACACACTTGATGTGAATCTGAATTTGAAAATAAAATCTTTAAACAAGGAAATTTCTGATCTAAACAACCAACTTTCTAAACAAAAAGCACTGTTTTCTGAACTTGAAAAAGAGAAGAAACAGTTGATCGCTGATTTTTCAAAACGAGAAGATTCTCTTCTTGATGAAATTCTGGATAAAAATGAAACTATCAAAAAATTGGATAATTTACTTCTTACAACGGGTCATTCCGCTAAGACAAACAAGATGCTTTCTAATCAAGTAAATCCGATTTTTCATACTACTCAAAAAATGGCTCTTGGTAACTCACCTCCTTCGTTCCTCAAGAAAGCTCAGAAAGAACGGAATGTGTTGAACAATGGAAAACCTTTGCATGAACCTATAATTGTGCATGATTCTCTTGAAACGTTGGAACTATCTGAGGAGAGTAGATCAAAAATGAAACAAAAACATCCGGAAATCAAACCAATTGATTATAACACATGGAACAAAATTAATGGTATTCCTTTTGTTTCTCAAAAAGAAAAGTCAACGTTTTCCACCATACCAAGTGTTTCAAACAAAGTGTCAACACCAGTTTCAAAATCAATTTCAAAACCAGTTGTTGTCTCCAAATCTCTCTCGAACATTGAACAAATGTCTTCAAACAATCCTTTTAACACAAGTGATGCGAGAAGTATTTTGGAAAATGTGAAAACTAGAATTGCGGATCTTCAAGAGACAGTGAAAACTAAAACAAATATTACAACAAACATCTGGTTTAATAGTTTTGATATTGAACAGAAAAAGTTTTTTGAAACTCAAATTGCCCCTCAGCTTACTAACATCAACTCAAGGGTAATTCATTTTGAACAATCCTTTTTGAAAGAAACAGCTGACTTTGTCAAGGACCATAAATCCCTGGTAAAGCAAGCTAATGAAAGTGTTGAACACATCAAAGTTTTGGAAAATCTAAATGATTCTCTCTTCGAAGATGTTCTGACTACTGATATTATGTCCATCATTTTGCAAACATATTCTGTTGAAGATCATGAAAGACTCCAGTCTGAGACCTCCGAAATTGTTTCAAAATATGAAAAAGCTCTTATGAAACTTGAAAAAGAAAATGTCTCATATTTTAAACAACTTGATCGCAAAACTGAGGAATTCAAATATGAAAAATTGTCGTATGAGCGTGCCTACAATGACATGAAAGCGAAAAATGATCTTTTGAGGGCTCAGCTGGAAAGTCAAAAAGGAAAGGTTGTGGAAACTGTGATTAAAAAACCATTGACTGCGGAGAAAGCAAATGTTCCCAAACCGGTTTCAAAACCAAAAATGTCTGTTTCTTTGCCTCCTCCAAAAGTCAATGAGAAAAATGTTTCATCAAAACCAGTCACTCCACCTGCCTTGCCTAAACATAATGTTGATAAAGGGAAAGTGGTTATCGAGAAACCAAAATTTTTAGCACTTGGCCTTTTTAAGATGAGTACCACTAATGCGTCTGCCTCCACATCTAAAGAGACTAGGATAGCTGAAACCACCTCCCTTCATAAAAATGTGAATCCTAATGCGTGTGCCTTACCTTCTACATGACTAGAAAGCACCTCTAGGAGCAGCAGACTAAAGCCTAAGAGCAATACAAGGAACAATAGAGTCTCGAATGCCTCTAGGAGTAGTAGCTTGAATAAAGAGAAGAAAGTAGAAGAACACCCTAGGAATTTACAGCGTTTGAATAAGAAAGACATTTCATCTGAATGTATTGAACCTATGAAACTTGCTAAGTCTAATGAATGTGTTGAATCTCTTTGTTTAACTTGCAAGAAATCTTTAAATGTTCAAGATGATTGTATTTCTAAGAATGTGAATGATAAGCCTGTTAAGAAGAACGTCCCAAAAAGTAATTACGCTAAACGATTAGGAAGACTAGTTGCAAAACTTAGGCTTTACACTACTGACATGAACCAACGTGTATACTTTAGGGATGATATTTGGAAACCCACAGGTAGAACTTACACACTCCAGAATGGTACAATGAGTGATAAACCAGACTTCCCTGTAGAAAACCTCTCTGAGTGTGATCAGGATTTTACCTTTAACCCAAAGGAACCTAAATCAAAACGGTTTCCACAATATTATTTTTCTGTTACTGGCAGGTTATCGAAATTTGTCTTTGGATCGTCGACTCGGGTTGCTCCAAGCACATGACCGGGAATCTGAAGCTGCTGATCAATTTCGTCTGGAAATTCATGGGAACCGTACGTTTCAGAAATGATCATGTAGCAGCTATCATGGGTTATGGAGATCTACTGTTTGGAAATTATTTTATCACTCGGGTTTACTATGTCGAAGGGTTGGGACACAATTTGTTTTCAGTCGGGCAGTTCTGTGATGCAGATTTAGAGGTTGCTTTTAGGAAAAATGCTTGCTTCGTTAGAAACTTGGATGGCACTGATCTCTTAACTAGGAATCGTGATACAAACTTGTATGCTATCGACATCAACAAAATGGCCTCTTCATCACCAATATGTCTTATGACACGAGCATCTGGAACACAGTCCTGGTTGTGGCACAGACGCTTATCCCATCTCAATTTTGACACCATCAACAATCTTGCCAAAGACAACATCGTCAATGGACTTCCAAAGTTCAAATACACCAAGGATCACTTATGTCCATCATGCGAACAAGGAAAAAGCAAAAGAGCATCATATAAACCCAAAACCGTACCTAGTTCGGAAGTAAAGTTGCATATGTTGCACATGGACTTATGTGGCCCAATGAGAGTTGAAAGCATTAATGTGAAAAAGTATATTCTTGTTATCGTCGATGATTATTCAAGATATACATGGGTTAAGTTTCTGAGGTCAAAAGACGAAGCACCAGGCATCATCATCACCTTTCTGAAACGCATTCAAGTACTTCTTCAAGCTCCAGTAAGAGTTGTAAGAACAGACAACGGCATAGAATTCACTAATCAGGAGTTAAGAACTTATTTTGAAGATGTTGGAATTACACATCAGACATCAGTTGTTAGAACTCCACAGCAGAATGGGGTAGTTGAAAGAAGAAATAGAACTCTTGTGGAAGCTGCTCGCACAATGCTAATCTATTCTGGTGCACCGTTATTTCTTTGGACTGATGCTGTTGCCACTGCTTGTTTCACTCAGAACCGATCCCTTATCCATCCAAGATTCAATAAAACCCCATATGAGCTTGTGAAAAACTATTAACCTGATATCTCTTACTTTCACGTGTTTGGCGCTTTGTGCTATCCTACGAATGACAAAGAAGATCTTGGAAAACTGAAAGCAAAAGGTGATATTGGAATCTTCATTGGATATTCAGATAACTCGAGGGCATTCAGGTTGTATAACAGAAGAACTAGGAGGATCATGGAGACGATGAATGTGAAATTTGATGAACTTTCAAAGATGGCTTCTGAGAGACTCGCTCTAGAACCCGCACTAAACCGACAGACTTCTGGACACATCAGTTCAGGACTCGTACCTCAAAGAGCTCAATCAACTTCGTTTGACAATCCTAAAGAACAAGAATGGGAGAATTTCTTCGAGTTAATGTTCGATGAATACTATGGTGGAACTTCGACAAATGCATCAAACCATCATTCCGCTGCACCCGCTCAAAATCATCCTCCACCACCAACAGAAGATGCATCTACAACGGTCGAAACCAATGCACCAAGTCCATCAACATCATCTACTTCTACTCAAGTTAATGCACCCGTTCTACCAGCAGTTGATGAGCAAAACCAAAACCATAACGATGCAACGTTAGATGAAGACTTATTTGAAAACCCGTTTGCTACGGAATCAGCTGAATCTTCTTCAAGCTTACGAGAACCATCTAACTCGCATACGTATAACCAACGGTATCCTTCTACTCTGAAGTGGACAAAAGACCACCCAATTGAACAAGTTATTGGTGAACCTTCAAGGCCAATTCAGACGAGACGTCAACTTGCCACCGATTGCGACTTGTGCATTTACCTTTGCTCAATTAGCAATATTGAACCAAAAAACATTAGGGAGGCAATGGCAGATCCCGCATGGATAGAAGCGATGTAGGAGGAACTTCTCCAATACCGTCTTCATGACTCTTGGGAAATGGTCCAAGACCCATTGACGTTCGCGTCATTGATCTCAAGTGGTTATGGAAAAACAAAAGGGATGAAGAGATGACTGTAATTCGCAACAAAGCTCGTCTTGTGGCCAAAGGATACAGACAAGAGGAAGGGATAGACTTTGAAGAGTCATTCGCGCCGGTAGCTAGACTTGAAGCAGTCAGGATATTCTTGGCCTATGCAGCTCACAAAAACATCACGGTTTATCAGATGGACATTAAGACCGCGTTCTTGAATGGAACTCTGAAAGAAGAAGTGTACGTGAGTCAGCCAGAAGGCTTCATAGACATGGAACATCCAGACTACGTCTACAAACTCAAAAAGGCTATATATGGTTTGAAACAAGCTCCGCGAGCGTGGTATGACGAACTGTCCTCTTTCCTTATCCAAAACAATTTCACCAAAGGAACAGCTGATCCTACCTTGTTCACACAAAAATGCAAAAATGACATTTTGATTGTTCAGATTTATGTGGACGACATCATCTTTGGGTCCACTAATCTGAAACTTTCAAAACATTTTGAAAATCTCATGAAAAGCAAATTTGAAATGTCCATGATGGGGGAACTAAAATTCTTTCTTGGTTTACAAATACATCAGTCCCCTCGTGGAATTTTTATTAATCAAGCTAAATACATAACTGAGATTTTGAAAAATCATGGTGTGGATAACTGTGACTCGGTCGGAAAACCAATGGTAACTTCACCAAAAATTGGAGCCGATTTGTTTGGGAAACCTATTGATCCGAAGAAATATCGGAGCATGATTGGTTCTCTCATGTACCTCACTGCTAGTCGACCAGATATTCATTTTGCCGTGTGCTTATTAGCACGGTTTCAGGCAAAGCCTACCGAACTGCACCTCAAAGAGGTTAAAAGGATCTTTCGGTACCTGAAGACATCCATTCACATGGGACTTTGGTATCCGAAGGAATCCGGATTTGATCTAATTGCCTTTTGAGATGCGGACCACGCAGGTGACCATGTTACAGCAAAACGTACATATGGAGGAGCACAATTTTTGGGAGAAAAGTTAGTAAGCTGGTCTTCAAAGAAACAAGATTGCACTGCACTTTCAACCGCTGAAGCTGAGTATGTGTCTCTATCTGCGTGTTGTGCTCAAGTTCTATGGATGAGAACACAACTCACAGATTATGGCTTTACTTTCGATAAAATACCTATGTATTGTGACTCGAAAAGTGCCATAGCCATATCATGCAATCCTGTTCATCACTCAAAGACTAAGCATATCCGTGTCCGCTACCACTTCATCAAAGAGTACGTCGAAAATGGTACTGTTGAATTATTCTTCGCGAAGACCGATTACCAACTCGCCGATCTATTAACTAAAGCCCTTCCAAAAGAAAGGTTTGAGTATTTAGTTCGACGAATTGGAATGCGAAGCCTAACCCCTGAGGAGTTAGAACGTCTTCTCGAATCTTCTTGAATATGATTTTCCAAAAAGCTTCGCTGTAAATATTTTTGAAAAACAAAATACAAAATTTGAAAAACCAACAAAAGCAAAATATAAAAATATAAAACTTTCAAAAATACAAAAACAATAGAAAATAAAAAATTCAAAAATATTCTTCTCACGACATGTCTCTTGTATAATCGATATTCTGTACGTATCTAGAAATGTCATTCAACAATGATACGGGCATGTACAGATGCTTGAGCGAGAGTTCTTTAATATGTTTTCTAAAACATGTCGTTTCTCAAAATTTCTTCAAAAATGGCTTTCGTATATTTCAGTACGAAACCCGGACCTAAATGATGACTTTTGATTATTCTTCAAATCAAAACTCGTGCTTTTATAGAAAAAATCAAGTGTACGTTTCAGTGCACTACATTTAAAAATGGTGAGAAATCATCATCATCTTGAGCACCTTTTCAAGATTGTTCAAAAAGATTTTCCAAATCGTTCAAAATATTTTGTGCTCAAGATAACTCCCTCTAAAATCCTTTAATTGATTATGCTTTATTAAAGGGGGAGCATAAAACAAAAATGTTCCAAATTCATGCTTAAATCAAATCCGTTTGTCTCCCCAAAAGATTCTAAAATGTTGTTTAATCCGTTGATATCAAAAATATCACGAATATGCTATTTTTGAGGGGGAGGAGACGTGATTAAAATGTGATAAAAATGTTTAATGATCGTGGTTTGAATCTCCAAATGAGCTCGACTCAGTTGAAACCAATGAATTGACGGGAATCAAAGTCAGTAAATGTACCATCTCGAGAAACTTTCTATGGACTTGACCAGGACGGGTAATAATTTCAAGCTAGTTCTCTAGTGATGTAAACGTGTCTCGAATCGGTCTTGTTCATTTAAAGTCGATCAATTCAAAACGTGCGAACTCTACCCTCTCTGTGCAGATTTCTGTCAAAACTTATTAGCACATGTGAAGGGGGAGTGTTTCTGAAAATATAAAACTCTCGGAGTGTCTCAAACATGTTTTCTATCATAAACACTCCGAGAGATTTTCAAGAAAAATGGTTTTATGGCAACAATAGGACAGTCATGGAGCTATAAGGTGACTAAGAATAGGAAATTCGTCCTATGATCCGCCAGAGCCGGAGGGATCTACCCAAGGACATCACAAATAGTTAGTATTAGAAGTCCTTAGGAATGATTGAAAAAAGGAGTAATGTGAGAAAGGAGAAAGAAGGGGTTGAAGAATTAAAAAGAAATGTAATGAAAAAGGGTGAAAAGAAATAGCCCTCCATATTGAACCTTAGGGCAGAAACCGGGTTCAATTCATCTGCTACTGGTTGTCACTAGATGACGCTGGTATTGAAGACAAAGACGTCATGGACCCAGTGACACACTGCACTAAACCTTCTAGCCACTCAATTCCTCTTAAAAGGATTTGTTTCATTCTCACTGGGAACCCTACATAATCTATCGACTTTCTCTTAGAGATTGTTGATATTGAAGAAGGAGACCCTCTCCCTAGTCTCCGCTCAGGAAAACCAAAATGCACTATTGAGTCTAGAGCCACGAGATTCATCAAAAGATCTCATAGGAACACTTGACATGGAATCGCTTGTTGTTCATTAATAAGGGCACAAGTGATATATTATAGAGTCCTACTCAGATCTTAGCAATCTGCCAGAACATTTATGAGAGGTTTCACAATTGTGATCCTTAGTGATTGAATGGAAACTCCTGCCAGGGTCAACATCAAGCAGTCCTGACAGCATGTCACTTCGGTAACTCCCCGTGGATTACGCTTAGTGTGTCTCAAACGGTCTACAGTCATGGGGTGATGCTTCGATGTACCTCAGCGACTCATCTGAACTGTAGGTGTATTTCGGTACATCGCGTTATCTCACTTGTGGGACTCCAGTTCAGGAACGGCCTCTGTGAGAATTAGAGACGTGTTTTCACACTATGATGTTAACACCCTCGAAATTCAAACTTGTAAGTGCCGGAATCCGCTTATCACTAACTTGTCTTTATGTTTTCTTTTTATGGAAGCTCCGGAGCGGATGGATCGTGCAGACTCGCCACATGCTCATACCAACAACACATGAAAGTTCTCATCAAAATTAAAGGCTACTCAAAGTTAAAGATGATTCTTCGTCAATGTCAAAGAATCTACAAAGTATAAAGACTCGAGAACTTCATCATTGGAAACTCAAAGTCAAATAGAAGTGTGAGCATGGTGGAGAAAGACGTGGAGATACCTAACCAACGAAGTTGACAACGGCAGACAACCACATTATCTGATCACAAAGCATGAAGGAACAAAGAATCAAGACTATTCTATATCTACACGCAAAGTTCAAACTCAAGGAAAGTAAAGAACCAATCAAGTGGAGCATCATTTGAATGACCACCCCTTAGGGGGAGATTGTTAGCCTTAATAGTTTTATTAGAAGTGATGGTCATTCACGTTTAGGAACTCTGTATTGCGTGTTAGATATCATGATAGAATAGTCAAAGGGCTCGTGGATTGGGCTAAGCTAATTGGTTAAATGTTAGGGTATGTTAGCCGTTTGTATGCTCATATATCCCAAGCCCAATCCAAGTCCAACGAAGCCCATAGGAAAGCCTTTTAGGTTTTCATGTATTCCACCTATAAATACCCCTCAAATGGTCATTTGAGGGGTGTGCTTGAAAGTGTGTGTGTGTGTATTTTCTCTCTCAAGGAATATACAACTTATTGTTTGCATATCTCATTCACAACATATACACGGTTTTTATATAAACATCAAGTCACCATCTTTCTCATCTTATTTCTAAGCTTTGTTTGTGTTTATGTTTCACGTTTTATACGCTTAACTTGGGTTACGTGTGTTGGGTTTGCTTGGTAAAGTGATAAGGTTGATATTTGTAAGGTCCTACAACTGATGTTGATGAATAGCCAATTCAGGAGATATGTCATAATCATCATAATGCCTTTCAAGTAGCTGATTGTGATGCATTTGACTCTGATGTCGATGAGGAACCTACTACTCAAACAATCTTCATGGCGAGCATCTCACCTATGGTTTCTCCAAAGGTCTCTCTACCACAACAAGCTGGTCTATCCAAAGACAAAATCATTTCAGAGGTATTAAAACTATATGATGATGTTGATGAGCGAAAGATGCAAAATGAAGTCCAATCTCCTGAGACTTATGAATCAGATATTGATGATGAGGGTAATAGCAATATTGTCCCATATGATCAATATGTGTAGCAAAATGAAAGTGAGGTTGTACCAAGTAATGCATCTTCCGCAGTTAATGATGACTATGTTTTTAATGAATACACTGCATGTGCCCCTGATGATTCTGTTGTCTCTGAACTTAATGCCTATAAAGAACGTGTTGCTATTTATGAACAACGTGCTAAATTTGAGTTGACCACCCGTGAGTAGGAAATGGATGACCAAATGCGTACAATTATTAGAAAAAGTAACTTTAGAGAAGAAGTACTAAAACAAGAGTTAAACTCCTTACAAGAAAAGCTTTCTAAAACTGCTAAGCAAAAACAAGAACTTCAAGAAAATGTGAAAATGCTTAAGCAAGAATTCAATGCTAAGGAATCAAAACTTTTGAATGATTTTTCCAATCTAAAAACTTTGAAAAACAAACTTGAAAATAAGTTGTACGTACAAGGGAACACCATTCAGACTGCTCACTTGATCACTAAGCATAGAGTCTTAAGCGATAAGCATAACATTCCCCTTGTTGAGGAACCAAATCCAGGGGTCATTAAAAAGGCTAGAACTGCTCATAAGGTTATTTATGATGGTAATGAAATCCTTAAGCCTAGGCAGAAACCTAGTTGCGCTGAGTGCATTGAGGAAGATAAGAAATCAGATGAAGTCACTAGGGAGAGAATGTATAAGAAACTCAACAACCCTACATGTAAAGAGAAAAACATAACTATCAAACCTCATGATTACACTGAGGAAAATTGGATCTCCCTTAACATGTTTAAGCCTGAAACTCAATTAACCCCAGAACAGATTTTTTGGAAGAAAGATATGGATAAGCAAAAAGCAGAGAATCTTGTTGTAACAAACCCTCCCCTTAGGAAAATGCCTTCAGCAAATGTGTATCCTCCAAATACACCAATGCATTTAGTTCCTAGAACTATTGCCACTAAAAGCAAGACCTTAATCAGTCAATATGTTATCTTTCAATTATTTGTTGATTTTGAGAAAACTTGTAAGAAAAGGATCACACCCACTGGGATAACTGAAGGGGAAAGGGGTTTTGAGCAAACTAAAGAATGATATTTAACTGAGGTCATGCCTTTCTTTAAACAACTAAAAGATCAATTTGAGAGTCTTAAAAAGGGGATGGACTCAGATATTAAAGAAATGGAAAAGGAATTTGATGCAATGATAGTTGAGGTTAGTGACTATGAGCATGAATTAAAATATAATGAGATTGAGAGGAAGAACTTGCATACATTAAATGAGAATCTTATTTCTGAATGTATTACTCAAGATGTGTTTTACACTGCTACGAATCACTCCATTACTGCTTCTCGATTTCATGAATTATCTATTGCATTGAAAGTCTCCCATGATCGTGTCATTGAGCTTGAAAACAAAAACTCAGAACTTAGTGAGAAAATTGATCGAGATGATCACGATAATTTGGTAAAACATCTTTCTAAACTAGAAGTTGAACATTTTGATTTGCAACTAAAATATCAACATCTTAAAGAAAATGTTAAAACCTCAAATATCAAGACATCCTCAGATGTTCCAGAGTTTGATGCAGTTTTTCAGATAAATAAACGTGACGAACAAATTCAAGCTCATTGTTGCACTATCAGAAATTTGAAAGCCCAAATCTCTCAATTAAAGGGTGAAAAGAACAATGTGACTGGCTCCCAAATGCCTCCTCCTTTAGATTCTCAGTATTCTTAAACTTTTCATCTTCAAAACTTAGTTAATGTTTTACAAAAAGAAAACGAGAGTTTTCTGGAAGAAAATGAAAAAGTTAAACGACACTTTAAAGAGTTAAATGATTCAATGAAAGTCACTCGTGACAAAAACAACGAAAAAATAACTTCTTTACAAAAAGAAATTGAGAATCTGAGGAGTCAGGAAAAAGGGAAACTGCCACTTGTTTTTAATGAGAATGTTGCTTCAAAGTCATCCTCTGACTGCAAATATACTGTGACTGTTAAATACATTCCTCCTCATCTTAGGAATAATGAACTTGTGTTTCATAACTATTGTGCTCACATTAAGGATAGTCTAGAATGTCTCCGTGAGATTGTGGAAGAGGATTTAATAAATAAGCCTCTTGATAGAGAAATTAGGTTTGCTTGCATTCAGGCCAAACGATCTCAGGAGCTGCTAGAATGTCTAATTGCAACATGTCCTAAATCCTTAGGTATGAAAGGTAAAGTTGTGATGCCTTGTTCTATGCCTAGTGCCAAGCATACAAACCATTCCATGCCCAGCTTTAAGAAAGTGAACACTAATGTGCCTTCTAGTAGTTCAGATCCTTGCACATCTAGTTCAGGAATGCAAAAAGTAGATCAACCAACTAATGTTCCCATAATTCCCTCTACAGGAGTAATTAGTGACATTAAAGCAAGCGGGTCAAAGCCTCCAGGCAATACCAAGCAAGATAGGACCTCGCAAGCTAAGAATGTGCATTGGAAGAGAGTAGAAGACCATCCTAGGAACTTTAAGTTTGAGTTGAATAAAAAAAATCATGTTGATTCTAGTATTAGCCATAGGCGTACTGTAATTAATTCGAATTCTGATACTATCTGCAAACCATGTAATGATGTCTGCTTGAATTCTGTTGCTAATCATGAATGTGGTGTGAATGTTTTGTCTAAAGCTATCAAATGCCCAGATAAAATTGTTAATGCTAAAAATCATGCTAAGAAGGCTAAAAGGCAAAGACGAAAGAAAGTTAGAAAACAGTGGAAACCCACAGGAATAACATTTAGTAAGATAGGTTATCAATGGATACCTTTTGGCCATAAGGATAATCAGTTCTGTCCTCAATCTGCTAAGACAATGCCTACTAGAAAATGGATGCCTACTGGTAGAACTATTCCTTTAAGAAGTGAACATACTTTGAATAGGTCAAATACGGACACCAACACTGCATCTATTCCTAATGATTCCATTGCTTCTATTTCTGATATGGGTGTTTCTATTTCTGATGTGGGTGTTCCAATCACTGTTACTAACCAAATGGAACCCATTCTTGCATGGGGATCCCAATTATCCAGTTATCCACTCTTTTCTGTGTTCAACTGCAGATCGTTTAAATCGTTCTGTGGTACCTGGACTCATGCTGTTCCAAGCATATGACTGGAGACCGGTCATGGCTCATGAACTTCGTGAGCAAATTCATCGGGACAGTTAGATTCGGGAACGATCATTTTGGTGTAATTATGGGTTATGGAGATTATGGTGTCGGTGATAGTGTTATCTCCAGGGTTTATTACGTAGAAGGTCTTGGTCATAACTTATTCTCTGTTGGTAAATTCTGTGATTCTGATCTAGAAGTAGCCTTCAGAAAACATACTTGTTTCGTTAGAGAACTTGATGGTAAAGAACTTCTTAGAGGAAATCGTGGTTCAAACCTATACACCATATCTATCGAAGACATGATGAAATCTTCTCCCATCTGCCTGCTGTCAAAAGCTTCCAAAACTAAGTCATGGCTATGGCACCGTCGTCTCAATCACTTGAACTTTGGTACCATAAACAATCTTTCCAGAAAAGACTTAGTAAGAGGATTACCTAGACTTAAGTATGAAAAGGATCATCTTTGTTCAGCATGTTAATTGGGAAAAAGCACGAAATATGCCCACAAACCAAAACCCACAAACTCAGTAATGGAAGCTCTTCACACCCTTCATATGGATTTGTGCGGACCCATGAGAGTGCAAAATATTAATGGGAAGAGATATGTGTTAGTTGTGGTTGATGACTACTCCAAATTCACTTGGGTTAAGTTTTTGAGGACAAAGGATGAAACTCCAGATGTCATCATTAAACTCATTAAACAACTTCAGATCCGTCTCAACAAAACGGTTCGAATCGTCCGAACTGACAATGGAACTGAGTTTGTTAATAAAGAACTCAATGAATTTTATGAATATGTTGGAATCAGTCCTCAAAGAAGTGTTCCTCGAACTCCTCAACAGAACGGTGTAGTTGAAAGACGAAATTGAACTCTTGTAGAAGCCGCAAGAACAATGCTGATTTACTCAAAGGTTCCAATGTTTCTATGGGCTGAAGCTATTGCCACTGCATGTTACACTCAAAATCGATCTCTGATTCATACATCTCATGGAAAGACTCCATATGAACTTGTCCACAATTGAAAACCTGATCTATCATACCTTCGTGTGTTTAGAGCTTTATGTTATCCAACTAATGACGGTTAAGATTTAGGTAAACTGAAAGCTAAAGTGGACATTGGAGTATTTGTAGGATATGCACCAAGAAGAAAAGGTTACCGAATCTACAACAAGAGAACCCGAAATATCATGGAAACAATTCACATTTCGTTTAACGAGCTGACCGGTCAAATGGCTCCAGGACAATTTAGTTTTGGACCCACATCTCAACCTTTATCAAGTAGTCCTATCAGTTCTACTCTTGTTTCTAATCCTTCACCAGTAACTCCATATGTACCTCCATCAGAAGATGATTTAAAGAAATTGTTTGATCCAATGTTTGATGAACACTATGAACCGAATGCTGATGAAATGTCAATTCCATCAACAGAGGCTGCTCATATCCCTGTGAATGAAGTCAACCCTTCAGTCTCAATATCATTAAGTCAAGAAGCGCCTGCTGCTGATCACTCTGTCTCATCAACAAATCATCAATCATCGAATGTACATCATGGAATTGTTTCTGGCATCAATGATGAAGTTAATCCCTTTGCTACTCCCGAAGATGCTCCATTTGAAAACATATTTGCTCCTGAATCATCAACAGAACCATCTTCATCAGGAGATATTGACTCTGCTACTTCAGTTCCTCAACAACAGCCACATGAACACCTTAGGAAATGGACACATGATCATCCATTGGACAACATCATTGGAAACCCCTCTCGTCCAGTATCAACACGGAAACAACTTGCAACCGATGCCTTATGGTGCTTCTTCAACTTCGTACTCTCTAAGATCGAACCAAAAGATGTTAAAACTGCCATGAATGAAGACATCTGGTTCAATGCCATGCAAGAAGAAATTCATGAGTTTGATCGACTTGATGTATGGGATTTAGTACCTGCTCCAGATTGTGCTATGATCATTGCTCTAAAGTGGATCTTCAAAGTGAAGCTTGATGAGCATGGCGATGTATTAAAGAACAAGGCTAGATTGGTTGCTAAAGGATACCGTCAGGAGGAAGGTATTGACTTTGAAGAATCATTTGCTCCTATGGCACGCATCGAGGCAATCAGAATCTTCCTGGCTAATGATGCAAGTAAGAACATGGTAGTCTATCAGATGGATGTAAAGACGGCGTTTCTTAATGGTGATCTTAAAGAAGTCGTCTACGTCAGCCAACCTGAAGGCTTTGTGAATCCAAAGCATCCTACTCACGTTTATCGTTTGAAGAAGGCTCTTTACGGTTTAAAGCAAGCTCCAAGGGCATGGTATGATACGCTATCAAAGTTTCTTCTGTCTACTGGATTCAGCAAAGGAGCAGTTGATCCAACATTGTTCACCAGGAAGTCAGGCAAACATTTAATTCACGTTCAAATATATGTTGATGATATCATCTTTGCCTCGACTGACCCCAATGAGTGTGACCGTTTTTCAAATGAAATGGGTTCAAAATTTCAAATGTCAATGATGGGACAAATGTCATTTTTCTTGGGATTACAAATTTCACAAAGTCCCGGAGGCATTTTTATAAATCAATCTAAATATGCAAATGAGATTTTAAAGAAATTTGGATTTGATTCTAGTGACCCTGTTGACACTCCCATGATTGAGCGTACTAAACTGGATGAGGACCACTCAGGGATCATAGTAGACCAAACAAAATATCGTAGTATGATTGGATCCCTGATGTACCTTACAGCCAGTAGACCTGATATTCTGTTCGCTGTATGCATGTGTGCTAGATACAAGGCTAAGCCTACCAAAAAGCACCTTGAAGCGGTTAAACGGGTCTTTCGGTACCTCCAAGGAACCATCAACATGGGACTTTGGTACTCGAAGGACACCGGTATGTCACTAACAACATATGCAGATGCAGATCATGCAGGGTGTCAAGATACTCGTCGAAGTACGTCTGGAGGTGCTCAGTTTTTGGGTGATAAGCTTGTGAGCTTGATAACGCTACACGCGTCGTTCGGGGTCAAAGGAACTTCCTTTTCGTCGAGCAAGTTTTTCAACACCCTAGGCAGTGAACCTAATTGTTGTAGTATAGTATTAGGGTAAGCCACGGGTATTGATATCGTTCTCTAGGGGAATAGGAATGCTAGTGAGAAGTTACTACGCTAAGGTTGGGGTTGAGGAAGATTATTTTTGTATTCTTATATTTTATGAAATGGAAAGGTACGAATCTCGGGGTTTGAATTTGGGGGGTTGGTATTGCTACCGATTACTCTACTTATCTAATTATCTAATCTAAGGTGTATGTAGTCTATGTCTAATTAATGTGTGCTCGTATGATATTTTAAAGATGTGTTTACTTAGATTTTACTACTCCTTAATTATCTCCTATTGGTGGTTGAATTGTCACGTCCTTATTCCTAGTTGCGTTGTGTGTCTAAGGTTGTAGGGTATGCGTTTCTCCCTAACTCTTTGAACTTACCAAAGGGTCTCGTCTACAAAACCCACTAGGGATAATAAACTGTTACTCTAAGGCACTCTTTGGATGGTTTAGCTTACAACTACTCAAGGAGTCATATTCTAAGGTTCACAAAGATTTAATCAAGCATTAAGTACACAACGAATGACCTATCACAAAGATTTAATCAAGCATTAATCAACTAAGATAAGAGACAACCAATCAATATTCAATAATTAAGTTTCATATTCCCTAAGCAAACACACAAGTAAATTAGCCGGACATGGAGAACATGCAAGCATACACACAAATAATCAAAGACATAATTGTATCATTGAAGTAAAACACTTATCTTGGTGTAAGATAGGGTTTGGAACCCTAAAATACTGTACAAGACAGCCTTGGTTCGGTTTAGGTTTTTACTCCAAATTACTACACACTAATACTGAAAAATTCGGATTCTATATATAAGATTACATCTGCGACGGCGTCACCTTATGATTTGTGACGCCGTCGGGCCGCCGTCATTAGGGTTTCGTCTTGGCCACGTTAGACTTGCGACGGCATCACCTTATGCGTGTGACGCCGTCCTCTTCAGCTTCTGACGCCGTCTGGATTGCATCTAGGCCGTCTGAGTTGCGACGGCCTACTCTTTTATAACTTGACGTCGTCACTTGAAAATAGGAGTTTTGGCTTCTATCCCGTCACAAAATCCTCCGACGGCGTCGCAATTTAACACCTGACGCCGTCACCTATGTTTTCAGCAGCTTTGAGTGTCTCGATTCTGACTTTGGCCATTTTCTTCGTATATTCGCATTTCGTCCAAATAAGTGCCATTCCAGCATTTTGCCTTCAAGAGACCTAAAAAGTGAAAAGGAACGATATTAAGCAATAACGGATACAAAAGTGATCAAATAAGGGCTTAAACGACCCCTTAAAAAGGTACCTTTTAAAACCTTATCAAATATCCCTACACTTGGTATTTGCTTGTCCTCAAGCAAATGTTCTTTTAGCCAATTAATTTATAAGTTAGAGGTCATGAAGCATTGGTTTAAAACAGTCCACAACACATATAAGCCCCGCAAAAGTCATAACAAGCACGGAAATCACATACTAGCACCTCTCATCGGTTGTTTGGATACTCACCTCTCTCTCGGCTGTATATGAAATATTACAAATTGGAAATGGAAGATAAACACTCATTAACCGGTCCTAGTACATAGATTACCATAGGCTTGAGAATAGATCAAACCTCCATCGCTTTGGCGTAAGCACCTAGGAAAGACTATCAAAGAGGTCTTTAAAGGGTTGTAACGTTAGGCTTACGGTAGGGAAACAAAGGGTTTGATGGGATAGGCTATATAGTGGTGGCAAGTCAAAAATCTCTATGTTAAATGCATACGAAGAATGGCGTTGCTAAGCCAAGACTCGACACTCTAAACTCTAGCTAACTGAAATAAACAAACATAAATTTAAAGGATAGATGTAGGATGGTAGCCCATATATATATATATATATATATATTTTATCACTCTATTTTTTTTTCTTTTCTCTTTTTCTAATTTTTTTCGATTTTTTTTTCATACACTTTTACTCTACCATCCTCTACGGTAACATCAAAATGATAGGGATTTATAAGCACATCCCTACACTTGAGTTTTTATTACTCTAACACTAATTTGACCTGAATTGAAAAGATCAAAACACTTGGGTACATTATTATGCAAACAAAGGGAATTTGAATTTAACGTTCCCTTCCCGTCATTTCATAAACTTTAACTTTTCCCATATATCCCAATCGTCCCAAAACTGTATACAAAGGACATGACTCGACTTAGCAACTCATGTAAGCAACCAGATAATTGAACTAAGGGTTTAGGTTGATAACAATAATGCACTAAAAGTGAGTGCATACAGGGTAGGCTAAGGCGATTTGGGTGTATATTTGGGGGTGGGGTGTAAACAATGCTCTTCATTGATATTCCAGAAAAACCGAAACATAACGAGAACCGCGAAAAGGATAGGCTCTGAGGGGTTAACTAGGGGTATCGTGTACTAAAGATGAGCACAACGCAAAGGGTGTGGGGGAATTACAAACCCATGCGGAAGAAGTAATTATATTACGGGTATCAAACAATGGTTATCCTAATGCCTCTTATCATTTAGTTATTCCTAACTACACAAGTGTAGTCTTACTAGCGATCTCGGAATGCATCACAAAACAAGTTCTAGAATCTAATATACTACCGGTTCACACTCTAAGCATTAAAGATGAATGCTTTAATTCCTACTAATCTAAGGGCGATCCTCACATTTTGGGTGGAATTTAGGTGGTAAAGGGTTTTTGTGCTAGTCATGCAACTTCCTATCCGTGAGACGCTTTTGTTAAGACTAATGGCCCACTCCTATATGTCATGAAAAATTTTAAATTTGGTGCTAAAATTATTCTAACCGACATTTTCTCATGGTTTATTACACAAATACAATTGGACAAAGCAAATAATCAAGGATAAGCATAGTTTCAAAGTTCCCGTTTTATTTTCCCTCCCTACACTTAAACTGAATATTGTCCCCAATGTTCCCCGAAAGTATCAAAGTTATGATAATGGAAGGTAATTAAAAACGAAAGAACTAGTACTCCCCTGATTAGCTCGGTAGGATCCATGTGTGAAGTAGTGGTTAAATCCTTTCCAAGAAGAATTTATGTGTGAAAAGCTCCTTCCAATCTTATGTAGCTTCTTCTTGATAAATTAAACCTGCACACTTGAAGAAACAAACGAAACCTTCGCGTAAAATCAGCGGTAATATTATATATAAGACTTGATTTAAACTAGGATATAATGCTTGTGGAATGGATGTTTACAAAATTTCTGGAAAATTAAGACCAGGAAAATTCCAAAAAATTTTAAGTAGCTCAGAAAACGAGAAAAAAGTAATCTGTTGTTTTTACTCCTTCCTGACACCGTCAGGTTGTGATCCTGACGCCGTCAGGTTATCCTGACAAAAACTGGTCTGCGATTTTCTGGAAAAAATTCTGGAAAATCTATATCTTTAGAATCTGGAAAAATTTCTGCAAAACATCCATTATGACTCGATACAAGCATTTGACTCAAACAAATACACAAATATATCTTTTAATTAATTGTTATTCTCATGTTTACGTTTCTTTTGAAAACGTGTGTAATCCTCCCTACACTTATCCCTTATGTAAAATACCTTTATATGCAATTAAGACAAGGTTAAAAACAAAATAAAGCATTTTTACAAATTTAAACATGAGAATAAACAATCAATAAAAGACATATGACACTAACAAGCAAACAATTAAGCATGGGTTGCCTCCCACGAAGCGCTTTTCTTTATTTAAGAGTCTTGTAGCTAGACTCGTAGTCGTGCTCCTACGTGACTTCATTACCGCCACCTTCTTCCTTCGCTTTCCCTTCATCGAAAGGGTGTAGACGTTGTATGCTTACCGTGGATTCCTTTCCAACGTTGTCTATTATGGTGACGGTTTTATCTTTTAAATTGGTTTCCTTCACTGTGAAAGGTCCAAACCATCTTGGTTTGTTTCTACCTCGTAATGCCCTTATCCTTCATTTGTATAAAAGTACTTTTTCTCCTTTTAGAAATTCCTTAGGGTTCCTTTGTGCCTTTGGTATCGAAGTGGGATTATTTCCTAGCTTCTTATCGGGTTTCCACAACGTTGCATACAATCCTTGAACCATAAAGTCTCTAAGCCCTTTTTCCCAGTCATTCATCTTCTTCTTAACACTATTGCTAGGGGCTTTTTGATGTCCTCCCGTAATCATTTCCATGATCTTAAGAGGATACCTTAGAATGATGGGTATCCTAGCGTACCCCTTCCCGCTTTTGAGTATCATGATGCCCTCTCCGCATTTGATGGTTGCCTTGGCGGTGGCCAGAAATGGTGTCCCAAGAATGAGGGGCACGTTTTTAACTTCCTCAACATCAATGATCACGAAATCCACCGGATAAACGATATTAGCCACCTCAATTAGAACATCCACCACGATTCCTATGGGGTAGACATAGGTGTGATTAGCTAAGGAAAGTCTAAGATCGGTCTTGGCTGGTTTCTCCTTAGTTAACTTATTATAGATTGATAATGGCATTATGTTCACATCAGTCCCCTGATCGGCTAAGGCATTTATATTATCAATATCACCTATGCTACATGGTATCACGAAATTCCCTGTGGTGTCTCATTTTCTTGTTAATGGTTTTTTTATGACCAACTCATACAGGGGTTCCATAGGCAAGGCGTCATACTCTTCTTTTGTCATTTTTCCTTCAAGGGCCTCCCTAAGAACTTCTATGTACCTAAAGTTGTTTACATGGTTTGCAATGGTTTTTTTGTTAATTTCGTGCTTAAGGTAGTACTCAATGGTCTCAGGCTCATCATTAGGCACAGACTCCTCCTTCTTGCTTTCCTCAGTTTTCCTCATCTCAACCCTTGTATCCTCGGGCATAATGGAAACGGCGTTAACAAACGAAATAGGAGGACAATCGTTGCTTCTTACTAGTACCTTTTCGGGAACTTTTGTTTTGGTATATTCAATTACCAAATTCATCATTTCAGTAATTTTCGCTTGCATTTCCTCTCTCTGCCTATAAACCTCCTCTTCAAATTTGGCTAATCTCTCCGTATGAGCTGCCATGTACTCCCTCATCTGTTCCTTGAAGCTCGGTGAAAGTGGTATTGGAGAAGTAGAACGGAAGTGCCTTTCGAAATTTGGGTTTTGCTCACGACTTGGGGATTCCGAAAAAGGTGTGGGGTGGTTGGTTGAATTGGCGGATTTGATAGCTTATTGAGGAATTTGTACGGGGACTCTTCTTTGCCTTTCCATAAGATAATCAATCCCTCTCTCAATGGCACTCATTTGCTCCTCAAGGGTGTCGGAAGATTCAAAAGGAGTTGATATGACATTAACTACGTTAACCGGAGTTTCAGGAGATTCATTCCAATCTTCGTAGTTTTGATCAGCAAGCTCCTCTATAATATCCCAAGATTTCTCTGCATTAAATTCGCTGAGCCTTCCACCGGCGACTCGATCAATGGATCGTCGAGTGATGAAATCGGTATGGTCATAGAAGATTTGGATTTGAAGCCAAAGATCAATACATTGATGGGGAAGTCTACGGAGTAGGTCCTTAAATCGAGTTCATGCTTTGTAGAGAGACTCACCTTGGAGTTGTTGAAACGTCAGGATGTCTCGCCTAAGTTTAGTGGTTCTCCCCGGTGGGAAAAATTGAGCAAGGAAGCGAGAGGTAAGATCATCCCAACTTGAGATGGAGCCGGCGTGAAGTCGCTCAAGCCAATTACTAGCTTGGTCCCGTATAGAAAATTAGAAGAGACGCAGGCGCGTGGTCTCCCGAGTAGTAGCATCAAGGTCGATGGAATCGACAATTTTGAGGAAATCCCTCAGATGCTGATTTGGATCTTCGGAACGAAGTCAATGGAATGCACATCCATTTTGCACCAACCGGATGGTGTCGGATCGCAGGGCCGTAGTTTGGGCTTGGTCGGGAAGCTCAATGGTGTTCCTATAGCCTAAGTGGCTTGGTCTCGAGTATTCACCAAGAGTACGGGCTCTTGGCGGGTCATTTGGTGGTGGGTTGATGAATGGTGGTTGGTTATCACCTTCCATGATGAAAAGTGATGGGATTACGAACAAAGGTCACGAAGAAGGGGGATAGACTAAGAGAAAGCTAAAAATGAGAAAAAAATTTACTTGATAGGAATCAAGTAAAGGAAACCTAAACGAGGTGGACTACTAACTAGCTATTCTATTCCCCGGCAGCGGCGCCAAAAACTTGATAACGCTACACGCGTCGTTCAGGGTCAAAGGAACTTCCTTTTCGTCAAGCAAGTTTTTCAACACCCTAGGCAGTGAACCTAATCGTTGTAGTGTAGTATTAGGGTAAGCCACGGGTATTGATATTGTTCTCTAGGGGAATAGGAATGCTAGGGAGAAGTTACTACGCTAAGGTTGGGGTTGAGGAAGATTATTTTTGTATTCTTATATTTTATGAAATGGAAAGGTACGAATCTCGGGGTTTGGATTTAGAGGGTTGGTATTGCTACCGATTACTCTACTTATCTAATTATCTAATCTAAGGTGTATGTAGTCTATGTCTAATTAATGTGTGCTCGTATGATAGTTTAAAGATGTGTTTACTTAGATTTTACTACTCCTTAATTATCTCCTATTGGTGGTTGAATTGTCACGTCCTTATTCCTAGTTGCGTTGTGTGTCTAAGGTTGTAGGGTATGCGTTTCTCCCTAACTCTTTGAACTTACCAAAGGGTCTCGTCTACAAAACCCACTAGGGATAATAAACTCTTACTCTAAGGCACTCTTTGGATGGTTTAGCTTACAACTACTCAAGGAGTCATATTCTAAGTTTCACAAAGATTTAATCAAGCATTAAGTACACAAAGAATGACCTATCGCATTACTAGATCATTAATCAACTAAGATAAAAGACAACCAATCAATATTCAATAATTAAGTTTCATATTCCCTAAGCAAACACACAAGTAAATTAGCCGGACATGGAGAACATGCAAGCATACACACAAATAATCAAAGACATAATTGTATTAATGAAGTAAAACACTTATCTTGGTGTAAGATAGGGTTTGGAACCCTAAAATACTGTACAAGACAGCCTTGGTTCGGTTTAGGTTTTTACTCCAAAAGACTACACACTAATACTGAAAAATTCGGATTCTATATATAAGATTACATCTGCGACGGCGTCACCTTATGATTTGTGACGCCGTCGGGTCGCCGTCATTAGGGTTTCGTCTTGGCCACGTTAGACTTGCGACGACGTCACCTTATGCTTGTGACGCCGTCCTCTTTAACTTATGACGCCGTCTAGATTGCATCTAGGCCGTCTGAGTTGCGACGGCCTACTCTTTTATAACTTGACGTCGTCACTTGAAAATAGGAGTTTTGGCTTCTGTCCCGTCACAAAATCCTCCGACGGCGTCGCAATTTAACACCTGACGCCGTCACCTATGTTTTCAGCAGCTTTGAGTGTCTCGATTCTGACTTTGGCCACTTTCTTCGTATATTCGCGCCTTTTCGTCCAAATAAGTGCCATTCCAGCATTTTGCCTTCAAGAGACCTAAAAAGTGAAAAGGAACGATATTAAGCAATAACGGACACAAAAGTGATCAAATAAGGGCTTAAACGACCCCTCAAAAAGGTACCTTTTAAAACCTTATCAGAGTTGGTCTTCAAAGAAGCAAATGAGTACTTCTATTTCCTCTACAGAGGCTGAATACACAGCCATGTCATCCTGTTGTGCTCAAATCCTATGGATGAGATCTCAATTATCTGACTATGGCTTTGAATTCAACAAAATGCCTTTGTACTGTGATAATAAAAGTGCTATTGCTCTCTCATGCAACAACATACAACACTCAAGAGCAAAGCACATCGACATTCGACATCATTTCATCAGGGAACAAGTGGAAAATGGTGTGGTGGAACTTTATTTTGTGAGGACTGAATACCAATTAGCAGACATCTTCATCAAAGCTCTTCCTAGAGAACATTTTGAGTTTATCCTTCCACGTCTTGGTCTAAAGAGTCTTCAACCGGAAACACTCAAGCGTCTTCAAGAGGAAGACGAGGAGTAAAGGTCTTTATTCATCTATCTCTTCTAAATATCTATTCGAAAAGCAAAATACAAAATTACAAAACCTTCAAAAACAAATATAAAATTATAAAACTTCCAAAAATCCATATAAATTTTGAAAATCTTGAAAATTTCCAAAAATATTGTCTTTTTGTCATGTTTTCCTCGATTCGATAATATCTACGGACTTTGTGTTGACATTCAAAGAATGTCACGGGTCTTTAGATGTTCTTCGAATGTACATAGTTTTTTTTTTTTTTAAATGAGGCAGAGAAAATGGTGGTTTATTGTCATTTCAGGCAGTAACCCATTTTCAAAGAAAGAACAGAGCCATGCCTTATCTTGTTTTTCAAATTTCATGCTCTGATTCTATAAACAATTACTTACTATCTAATGAAAACTAATTGCTTTGAAAAATAACTCGGACTCTATTTTTGAAAATCATCTAGACTTAACATTTGTCAAAAATATCTATCTCTCAATCAACAACTTATGTCATTGATTGAGGGGAAGAATGATTTCAATTAAATCAAAAGGTTATTTGTCATACAATTGTTTTCAAAAGATAATCATGCATGTTTAATCAATGGAGTTTAAAGTCTCAAAATCCGATCCTTATAAGTTAAAACGTTTTCATAATCGAGTCACAATTCTCCCTAAAAGCTTTCAAAATCAATTTAAATCTACAGAGATCACATATTTCAAATGATTTAATAATTGTGATCGGGGGAAATTTTATGATTTAAATTGGATTTAAACTGATAATTCGATACATGGTTTTATAAGGATGTACAAGCTCTTCTTCCTACATGTGCCAAACGATTTCAAATTTTCCATGCACATGTTGAGGGGGAGCATCTATCTTAAACCACAAAGATTTGAAACGTGATCAAATTATTTCAATGTGCAGTCTTTTCCTAATATGTGCAAAACATTTTCAAATTTCTATGCACATATTGAGGGGGAACAACTATTTTGAAAACCACATTATTTATATAACTACTCTTAGATGCAAGCCAACCCCTCAAACATGAAAATTACTTCTATTACAAAATGAGGCTTGATGCAAATGTTGAGGGGGAGCTCGTGTTCTAAAAATAGCAAAAACAATTCAGGTACAAAATGCTTTGATAATATATCACAAGTATCTGGATTGATTTTCAAATGGTTTTCAATTGGTTCAAATGGCAGATAAACGATACCAAATAGACCGACCAACTTTACTTTATGTATGGTGATATAAGGACGATAAGGTTAGGTATTTGTTCCCATGATCTGCCAGAACCGGAGGGATCTACCCAGGGACAATCCACTAGATAGTGTAGAAGTCCTTAGGTATGATGAAAAAAGGAGAAATGTGAGATATGGGAAGAGTGCGGACTGAGACAAAGCTAGTACTGGAATAAACCCAATAAGGTTCTAGTTATGATGTCTCGGTAAGCACTGAAGGGGTTGAAGAATGAAAAAGAATTGAATGTGAAAAGGGTAAAAATAAATAGCCCTCCAATAATTCAACCTTAGGGCAGATACCGGGTTCAACTCATACGCTACTGGTGGTTACTAAGGTAACACTGGTATTGAAGACAAGACGTCATGGACCCAGTGACGCATTGCACTACATCTTCCCAAACCACTCAAGTTCCTCTTAAAAGGAGTTGTTTCATTCTCACGGGGAACCGACATTATCTATCGACTTTCTCTTAGAGTTTGTTGATATTGAAGAAGGAGACCCTCTCCCTAGTCTCCGGCATAGGTTCCAAATATGCACAATTGAGTCTAGAGCCTCGAGATCATCTATAAATCTCATTAGGACACTTTGAATGAAGACTCTCTATTTCACACAATTTGGAAAGAGAGATTATATCTTATGAGTCCTTCGCATTATCCTTGTGGTATTTCCAGAACATCTGAGTGATATGCAAACATACTCACAATGAAGATGGAAAACCTTCTGGAGCCAACATCTAACAAGCTCCTGGTTGGTGGCATGTGAGATCTATTCAATAGATCAACTATGTGACAACTGAACAGAAACAATGGGGCGATTCAATCTTTTGAATCAATCCTGGTTCAGGTTATGGATTGACGGATACCTTTGAAAAACCGGTCGTTGTGCTTAAAAACTCTTTTCTTTAGCACATCGACTGTGTACTAATATTTCAAAAAATAAAAGGTGTTTATGATTGATAATTGATTTTCATTAAAACCCTCGTTGTATTGCAAAACAATTTCTATTGAGCGATACACGATTGTTTTTCAAATCTCTTTTCATCAATCAGTGAATCTCAATTCGCTGGTTCACTCACTCCGTGTTGTCTTCTTTGAGACGTTCCGGTTTGAGAACAGCTAGAGCAGCTGCGAAACCCTGTCAAGGAAATTCTTCGGAATTTTACCTGATCACAGGCATTACTTGTACTGATCAACGGGGAACCATGGACCGTGTACCTTAATTCAACAAAAGTGATCAAAGACACTTTCGTGCACTTTATTGCTAACTGTTGTATGTAGGTACGCCCGACGTTTGCAGCTGATCAGAATGAGGCGATTAATCCATAGCCGCATGCTCACACTACACATTCATCTCAAAAGAAATCATGATAAGTTCTTCAACGACTCTGATACTTTCACTCCATGCTTCTGCTATGCTGCTGCAAATATCATGATCCAGTAAAAGCTTCCTATACTCTGATGAGAATATATCATGATCCAGAATGTGAGCATGTCGGTCCAAATGTCACAACATCACATAATACCAACACCACAAAGGTAGAGTCAAAGATTTTTGTTTGCTGATGATCTCAATGCTGGCTCAAAATTCATCATCACGTGGATCAGTTAAAGACCTCCACTTGAAATTATCCAAACATGCGGAACATGAAGAATCAAAGACTATGAGCTACTGAGCAAAGAACTTAATCAAGTATCCTAAAACAATCTAATGTAATATCGGTTTGTATTCATTGTAAATTGAGGTGACCTTCCTTAGGGGGAGATTGTTAGGAATTAGAAAATTCAGTCGTTAAAGAGTCGGTCACCTCAAGTATATGTATTCGTTAGAAAGCTCGTAGTCGTAGTCATGTTATGTTAGCAAGTAGTTTGTTTTGTAACACCGTGGAGGACGGACGGGTCTTTACCCACTGTATGCCTGATCCACAGCCCGTAGGTGGCGTTTATTTGTAAGACACTATAAATACCCTCTACCTCCCAAGGTAGAGGGTTGGAGCTTCAATACCATTTTTCTTTATTTCACATAGTTCTCAACTCTCTTCTCTTTCTCTCTCTAGAACTTTCTCTCTCTAAACATACTTAAACGCCCCATTGTGATTATGGTTTAGTGTGTTTGTGAAATCCTATATCTTACACATCATCCCATCATTTACAGCCCTTGGATCGTGTGCACATGTAACCTCAGCCAATCAGAAGAGAGGAAATGAGAGAATGCCACACGGATCAGTGACTTGGCATCCGTGTGTCAGTCATGTGTCAGGGAATTGTCAGAAATGCCCTTCAATTGTGGCGAATTTGGCTAATTGCTCAAGGGGTATTTTAGGGTTCATGTGGTAATATCTGGGTTTTGTGGGAAAGGGGTAAATTGGGTGGCGGGAACTGAGGTAAATATTACTCCGTATTTTAGTATGTTTGACTTGAGTTGACCGTTTAGTAACTAAGGGGTTCAATGGAGCTTGTGACCAGGCCAGAAACAAGTGAAAAGGGTTCAAAAGTAGTATAAGTGTTGACCGGGTAAGAGTTGGGATAGTTTATTTATTTTGGGCCTAAAGCTGATTTTGGACTTGGACTATATATGTGATCCATTTAGCAACTTAGGGACCAAGCATGTACAAACAGAAACTTCAGGGACCAAAGCTATATTTTTCTGAAAATATTCTCCAAGGTCCATTCCTGTCATTCTTCAAATAACCAAGGACTGAATTTGTAAATTCTGAAACTTCAAGGGTATATTCTGCCAATTGATGAAAGTTTAGGGACTGATTCTGACAATTTTGTAAACTTGATCAAATCTTTCACAAATCATCCTTTCAGCATTGAAATCTTCACAAATTCTCAATTCTGATCTTCTGGCTCAGCTTTAGCACTCTCTATCTCTCGTGCTGGGGTTTTTGTCTGATTTGGCTTGCTTTTGCGTGTTTTGACATATACGTACCTGCACATGCATAAACTCAAGAAACCAACAATAATTAGCAATAAACGGCTCTTTCTTGGTTATTTTGGGTCCATTTTGATATAGAAAAAGTATGTGTTTTAGCACATACCAAAATACCCTAGACGAGACCATTGTCGTGTCCCCACGCAATGCAATCAACTCACACTTTTAAAACTAATGATTTCAATCTCTTTCTACTAAATCTATGAGAAGTAGCAAAGATTTCTCAAAAGAGATTAAGAAACCTTTAATTCTAAAAATGCCCCGTTTACCTTTTAATTCACATATAGATATTACGATTAAGCACATTCCGATTATGAGTGACGGTTTGTTGAACTTTCATGTCGATCAATAACTCCAACATTTTTCAATCAACACTTTAGGATCACGGAGCAGGAAACACAACACAGCGTGAAGTGACCATACGGATAGAATACATCGTTCCTGATTTTTCACAAGTCCCCAAACTAAGCGTAAAATAGAAATCATTGTTAAATATGACTTTAGATGCTAACACTACCCATGAAAGTTACTTGTGTAATTACCTTTTGCTCTCATTTTCCTATTTTCCTCTATTTATTTTATTTTTGTGAGAAATGAATTTCTTCAAGTTTCTCGATTCGATAATTTTTATTCCGAAAAAGATATGAAGCTAAGTCGCTAATTAGTTATCCATCTTCTCTCAAGAACCATTGTCTTAAAAATGAGGTCCACATCAAGGAATTTTTATTCATTTTTTTTTTACTTTTCCACTTTTTTTTCATCATTTTTTTTTGCACTTATACTTTTACTTATATGACCTATGAACTACGGAGCTTCACGGGGTAATTCCAAAACCTTACACGTTTCAGAATAAAGGATCCAAGGGCCGTTACGACGGAGAATTCAAAGACTCTAGGCTTCATGAAATGAGGATCCCAGTGGGTTAGACCAAGACCTCACCCAATCCCAGCTAGAGGTCCAAGGGCCGGCGTAAGAGGGTAGCCAAGACTTAAACGCTTACTTTTGAAATAAGGATCCAAGGGTCCGATCTCGAACCGCAGCTCATAACTTTATTTATTACTTATTACTTATTACGAGTCCTTGATGTGTACCCAATTTTTAAAACAAATATTCTTTTAAAAAGATAAAAAAACTAACTATCGCCAAAAACTCAACATCTCTAATTATTTATTCACATATATGGGGTGAAACAATATTGTGGGAACAAAAAGCCATAAGTACCTTCGATGGGCTCTAAAGAGAACCATCTACTCCACGCTTAGCATCTAAACTCATAAGTAACTCTATCATTCCTCGATCTCCGCAAATTTAAAATCCCAAATAATGAGATCCGTGGATGCTTAGCCGATAATTAAATTATCTATGGTTAAGGGAACAAGCTAGGGCTCAACACGCCCGGTCAAGTCAGAATTCTATTCCTACTCTCACCAGTGGAAAGTCAACAAGGTGTCAAAACATATATTAACTTAGCGATTGTTTCGTTAAATAATCTCAAGTCTCGCATTTTTAAAGTCACTTATAAGAAACTAGCAAATTCTTGTTTAAGCTTCGCATATTTAAAATCACTTAGGGAGACTTGCAAATTCTTGGCCTTGTGAGCTAGAATCGCATTTTATAGCCTCTTGTCTAAGCAATTAGCAAAGGCTATTTCAAGAAAACGCATATTTAAAGTAACTTCTAAGAGACTAGCAAGAACTTTTCAATCATAAAACTAGCAAAAGCTTACAAAAATTTTAAAATTTTCTCATTTTTGCACAATTTTTTTATTTTCTAAGGAAAAACGGGGTTGCGAGAGTACACAACAAAAAACAAGCAAGTGCGGTCAAATCAAATCGAAGATTACCCACCCCAGACTAAAACGAAACATTGTCCTCAATGTTTAAAGGCAAGGGTAACAACGAAAATCAAAAAGCCGTTTATTAAGTATGCTCAAAGATAAACGTTAGTCGATAAGATTTCGGATATCGGATTTCCATCAGCAGCGATCATGAAACTCGAGTGGAGAAAAGACAAACTTCGAGCACGAGAGTCATCATATCGGGATAATCCTAGACAAAACATCACAAACAACCAAACACGAGAAATCAAAGAGGCTAACCCCTTCACGTCACTTATTAGAAAATAGAAAGAAGATAGAAGGATAAGCATGGGGTCCCTCCCACGAAGCGCTACTGTTTTTGGTCACCGAGTCGCTAGCTTGACTCGATCCCCGAATTTAATTGTCCTTAGGGAAAGTTTGGAGATCCGGGACAACCATAGACGCGATGTCCCCTCCAAAATAATGTTTCACACAATGACCATTCACCTTGAAATTTGGGCCATCGGGCTAAGAAAGCTCTACCGTTCCATACGAGAAAACCTGAGCAACAGTGAATGGTCCGGACCAACGGGTTTTGAGTTTGCCCGAGAATATCGTCAATCGAGAGTTAAAGAGGAGGACTTGATCACCAACGTTAAACACGCGGTTTTTGATTTTAGCATCATGAATCCTCTTAGTTTTCTCTTTGAAAATCAAAGAATTCTCATAGGCCTGATCTCTAAGTTCATTTAATTCATTCAATTGAACTTTACGGTGATCACCCGCAGTCTTAAGGTCAAAGTTTGCATGTTTCAAGGCCCAGTATGCCTTATGTTCGAGCTCGATGGGCAAGTGACAAGCTTTTCCATACACCAACTTAAATGGGGTGCACCCGATGGGTGTCTTGTATGCGGTGCGAAAAGCCCATAATGCATCATCTAACTTATCGCCCCATGAAGCTCGATTTTCTCCTACAGTCCTTTCTAATATCCTTTTCAAACCACGATTGGAGACCTCAACTTGTCCGCTCGTTTGCGGGTGATACGCGGTAGAAAGACGATGAGTAACTCCATACTTAGCCATAACTTTAGCGAATTGTTCATTACAGAAATGGGTACCGCGATCACTGATGATAGCACTAGGTGCTCCAAATCGGGAAAACAAGTTCTTCAAAAACTTAACAACTACTCGGGCATCATTGGTGGGTAGCGCCTTCGCTTCAACCCATTTAGACAAGTAGTCGACGGCCACGAGGATATACTTATTACCCTTAGATGATGGAAATGGTCCCATAAAATCGATGCCCCACACGTTGAAAATCTCGCAAACTTGAATTGCATTTTGTGGCATTTCATCCTTTTGCCAAATTTTCCCTTGACGTTGGCAAGAATCACAAGACTTAACTAAATCATGAGCGTCTCGATATATGGTTGGCCAATAAAACCCAGAATCAAAAACCTTTTTAGCGGTGTAGCTTGCACCATGATGGCCTCCGGTAGGTCCGTTATGGCAAGCATTAAGAATATCAAGGGCCTCTTGGCCATGAACACACCGCCGGATTACTTGATCCGCATAAATCTTAAACAAGTAGGGGTCGTCCCAGAAATAATGCTTAACATCCTTGAAGAACTTTTTCTTTTGTTGGGACGACATCCCTTTAACGATGAAGTTGCCCGCATGGTAGTTTGCAAAATCGGCAAACCATGGGGTGTTTGGGTCTTTCTTAGAAATCATCCCAAGTGTCTCGAGAGGAAATGTTTCCGTGATCTCCTTTTTCTTGAGCACACTTTGATGGGGATTCTCAAGTCTAGAAAGGTGATCGGCGGCAAGGTTCTCCGCTCCTTTTTTGTCAAGAATGGTAACATCAAACTCTTGAAGGAGGAGAACCCACCGAAGTAATTGAGGCTTAGCATCTTGCTTTGCCAAAAGACACTTAAGAGCAGAATGGTCGGTATACACAATGGTCTTCGATAAGACAAGGTAGGGTCTAAATTTCTCGAAAGCATAAACAACGGCCAATAATTCCTTTTCAGTAGTTGTGTAATTGTGTTGGGCCTCAGACAATGTCTTACTCGCATAGTGTATGGTTTGAAAATGTTTCGATTTACGTTGCCCCAAGACTGCCCCAATTGCGTAATCACTAGTATCACACATAAGCTCAAAGGGCAAATCCTAGTCGGGGGCAACTAATATCGGAGCCTCGGTTAATTTATTTTTAAGAATATTGAAAGCTTCAACACATTCATCGGTGAAGATAAACGGAGCATCCTTCTCGAGGAGATGGGTCAGAGGGCTGGCTATCTTAGAGAAATCTTGGATGAAACGGCGATAGAAACCGGCATGACCCAAAAAACTCTGAATACCTTTGACGGTAGTGGGATGAGGGAGTTTAGCTAAAACGTCGACTTTAGCTCGGTCAACCTCAATCCCAGATTTTGAAATCTTATGGCCGAGGACAATGCCCTCTCAAACCATGAAGTGGCACTTCTCCCAATTCAAGACCAAATTGGTGTCTTCACACCGTTTAAGCATGTGGTCTAGATGAGAGAGGCAGGACGTGAAAGAATCTCCATAAACCGAGAAATCATCCATAAAAACCTCCATTGTCTTCTCAATCATGTCGTGGAACATAGCCATCATGCACTTTTGGAACGTTCCGGGAGCGTTGCATAAGCCAAATGGCATTCGTCGGTAAGCAAAGTTCCATAAGGGCAAGTGAAAGTCGTTTTCTCTTGATCTTACGGGTTGATCGGAATTTGGAAGTAACCGAAAAAACCATCGAGAAAGCAATAGAACTCATTCCCCGCTAAACGTTCGAGCATCTGATCCATAAAAGGTAGCGGGAAATGGTCCTTTCGTGTAGCATCATTCAACTTTCGGTAGTCAATACACACCCTCCATCCGGTGACGAGGCGTGTGGAAATTAATTCGTTATCTTCATTGGCAATAACGGTTGATGAGTGTCTAAATACTCATCATTTTTGTACCAATTAAACTGCAAAAACATCTGACAACACTCAGAAATGCATCAAAATGATAAAAATATCACAAATAAGTGTTTTATGTGTTTTAAATGCAAAAATATCAAAATCTGGTGAAAAACGTATCAAGTTTGCATAATTGGCAGTTTTAGTCCCCCAAGTTTCAAAAGTTGTCAAAAACAGTCCCTGGTAAAACAAAATAAAGAAAAATATCATTTCAAGTCCCTAGGGATTCATGAGTTGTCAAAATTGGTCCTTGAGATTTAAAATTGCAAATTTACAACTTAGGTCCCTAAACTTTGAAAATTGTCACAAATAGTCCTTTGAAAGTTTTAAAATGTCAAAAATGGTCCTTGTACTATTGAAACTTGTCAAAAGTGACCCTTGTGTGAACTTTGGAAAATGGCAGGATTGGTCCCTCAAGTTTGGAATAATTGCAGTTTGGTCCTTGTCATTTAAACCTACGCCTTGAACCCTTCATATACACTTTAGAACCCCTTGTCAAAACCCTTTTGGACCCCCTGCCATATAACCTGTTTTGAACCCCTGGTCAAACCACCGGTCAAATACACCTTTCCCTCCCAACCTTATCCCTGTCTTCCCCACTTGACTAAGCCCTCTCCCATCACCCCTCAGGCCTTATCCCTCCCCCTCATCATCATGTCTACCAACTTTATACACCACAATTAATGCCCCCCCCCCTAGTTGCAAATTCAGAAGCCCACCACTCAAAACAGTTTTTCCCGCCAATTTTGATCCAATGGCCAATATGCACAAAACTCATCCAATGGCCAGGATTATTGATGGGAAGTGATCAGAGGAGAGAGAGAAAGCATTTTGGTGTATAAAAGAGGAAGAAGAAGCAAGAGACAAAGCAGTACTTAGTTTTTAAAATTCTTGTATGTCGTTTTTTATAAAAATGTCTTAGTTTAAGTCTTAAAGTGTAATTTTCAGCTCCTATGTATTGAATTTAAGTTAATTAAGTGTTTGTAATCAAGTTCAAGTCCTAATTCAAAGTTTGATTTAAGTTTCATGTTTTCATGTCACTGTTGAAAAAGTTAGTTTCAAACTCCTGAATTAAAGCTTCCAAGTAGCTTTATTTTAGCTCAAATAAGCTTATTTAAGCTTATTATAGCTTTTAGTAAGCTTATAAAACAAATTCAAGCAATTTTGGTTTTTGGTCAACAAAAGTCAACTGTGAAGAGATATTGGTTTAAGCAGGTTTGGAAATGGAATGGGGTTGATGCAGAGTTGATTTGGGTTGGATTTGAGTAGCTTAGTTTGGTTTGGGTTCTGTTTAAGATGCACAATAAAGCTGGACACTTGTGAGTTTACATCTTATTTTCCATTCCTAATTCAGTTTGCATAAAGTGTTTATGTTGGAACCTGTGATCATTAAATGGCTAAAACTTGTTCAGTTAGTTGTAATTAGGATAACTAGATAAAATTTCAGTGTTAGCATTAGCTTATTCAGTAGATAGAACAGTTAAAGATTGCAAAACAGTTAGTTAAGAGTGTTTGGATCAGAAGCCTACTTGAGCTTGAGTTGTTGTTTGTGCTTCAAATCTGTTCACTCAGTCTCAAGTAGGTCATTTGAACCATTCTAGTCATTCATTTGTGCATCAGATCAGCTCAAAGTCAAATTTAACTTAAACCTGTCCTCAATTCACAACTGTTGGAATTTTCAAATATCAAAAGCTTGATTCATGTTTAGAAATCAGTAGAATAGCCTAATATAGTTTCATTTAACCATATAACATCAATCTCAGTCCACAAATTAAGATCAAAGTTCAGAAAAGTCAAAATCTCATAACTGTCAAAAAGTCAAAACTTAAAAATCTCAGTTTTCACCAAACTGAGATGATTTTTCATTGATTCAGTTTTGGGCCAAATCAAGTAAAAATCTGGGTTTTATAAGTTCAGCTGGTCTAGTTTCTTAAAATGATTTTTATAGATCTTTAGTAATTTTGTATAAGCTTCAAAACAGCTTGTCAAACAGGGCTTATTTGCCCTGTTCACAAACTCAGTGAATACTGAGTTTTCTCAGCTCTATGCAGGGCTTGTCAAAAGCTCATAAGAGCTTGTCCAGGTCTGGTTTTTGGTTTATAGGTTCCTAGCCAGGTCTACTTTAGGTCCCTACTTTTGGTTTTGAGTTTAGCTTATTTGGGTAGCTTATCTTTAAGCTAAAAAGTGGTAGCCAAAATCTGTTTTAGAACTTAATCTCAAATAGCCAAATCTGTGTAGTTTGCATTTCAGTAGTTTAGGATAGTTGTAATAAGTTGTTTTAGAGTAGTTTTAACATATTATAGGGTCTGTGATAGTTTGGTAGCTTATTGTTCTCTTTTGGCTTATCTTGAGTGCTTATTTATAAGCACTCTCCACTGCAGTTTCATAATCCTACACATAAGCCACTGTTTTTATATTTTTCTTAGATTCATAATATTAATTTATACTATTCCTGAAATTTTCATAATTTTTCATCACTGTTTGCTATTTTTCTTCATTAAAAACAGTTTTTAGGCATTTTTAATTAGCTTTTAATACAATTAAATCAGAAAAGTTTCAAAAAAATAATTTTTCATTTTTCCTAGGTTAAGATAAATATAAAAAGTCAAAAAAATATTTTTCCAGATTTTTCATAGTTTAATTTGTAATTTTTAGCAATTTAAGTAGTTTTAAATAATTTTTAATTCATAAAAAATAGAAAAATAATCAGAAAAATATAAAAATAGTTTTGAAAATTCTCTTTAGTTATTTTAGATTTTTCCAAGTCATAATTTCATTTTTCTAGCTTTATTTCATATTTTCTTGTATTTTAGGGTATTATTAAATAAGTAAAAATAGTTTTTAATTAATAATAATTAGATAAATAGTTTTAAAAATAATTTTCTTTTTCTAAAAATTTTCTCTTATCATTAGGTTTGTAAAAATGTCATTTTCATATTTTTAGGATTAATATTGTTCCAGTTTCACATTTTCTTTTGTACGTCACGTAGTTTTTAAATTTAAGTTTTATAAAAGAAAAATCAAAAACATTAGTTTAAAAATAGTGATAGCGTTTATTTAATATAATTTATCTTTTTAATTTTCTTTAATTTGCATTTAAGCCCCTGTAGTTTATATACTTTTTCATTATTCATAATCAATCATATCTCTTTATCCGTTCAAATCCTCTCGATCACTATTCGTTTGACTATTCTCGCACAGCTCGTTGGGACATAACGACCTGGGGAAACACTACACTCCTCTTGATCTTCATTGCATTGGTTTCTGAGCTGTTTGAAGTTTATTACGGTTAGCCATTCACAAGTGGCTAGCTTGTGTGATAAAACTTGACGGTTCGGGACCAATCAAAATTTTGGCGCCGCTGCCGGGGAGCTGTGCTAATTATCTCACGTTTAGCAGATTAGTGATTTGAATATTCACTCCTTTTATCATACCATCTATATATATATCTATATTTTCTTATAAAAATCCAAAAACCCAAAAACAGCTTAAAACGTATAAAACACAAAAATATTTTTCTTTTGTTTCTATATATGTATCAAAGATAAAAATACAAAAAGATTTGTCGTTTTCTTTGTTTAATAATAACAACATAAAAGATTACCACCGCAAACCAAGGCAGTGTACTACCTAACTGGGGGTACGACCATAATAAGTTCCCGAACCAAAGATTAAAACTTGCCTTTGTATCCTTGTGAGTGGTGTACCTTTTTCAAAGAAGCCATTTATCTTGTGATTATTGGTTTAAGTTCACTGTTGTTTTGCCTCGAATTTGTTTTAATTGGATTTGTTGTTATATCTACTTTTCAAAACCTGAAAACCCAAAAAGATTCTTCTTACCCCAATTTCATAATTCCTTTCCTTAACTCTGAGATCTCTTAGAGTTAACTCTAGTGTATGCGCACTCGCTCTTCTAGGTCTGTAAGCCCATTTCGTGAGCTTGTCAGGATTCCAAGAAGGCGTGTCCGTAGACTTTCTGCTCCGTCAGTCGGATCTGAGATCCGGACTGCTCACACTACTTCCGTCATCATGGCGGAAGAACGTCCTATGTGTGAGCTTCTCCAGGCACCCATCGACGGGTATGGAGATGCTATTTTTATCCCAGCCATTGTGGCTGAAAATTTTGAACTCAAAACCGGGTTACTGAATCTTGTAACCTCAAGTCAATTCTATGGTTTTGAGAGGGATGATCCTCATGCTCATATTCGATGGTTTAACAAGATTGCATCTACCATCAAATACAAGAATGTCCCTACAGATGCTGTCAAGCTTCTTCTGTTCCCATTTTCCCTTGAGGGGCAAGCCCGGATTTGGCTTGAAAAATAACCCCCTAAATCAATCGAAACATGGGAAGTCCTGGTGAAGAAATTTGTTAACGAGTTTTATCCACCTTCCAAAACCACGAGTCTTAAAAATGAAATCATCAAGTTTACACAAAAGTTTGATGAACCCTTCAGTGAATCGTGGGATCGTTTTAAGGAATTGCTTCGCAAATGTCCTCACCATGGTTTCTCCGAGTTGATGCAACTCGATACTTTCTATAATGGAGTGAGTCAATCTGATCAAGATTCTCTCAATTCCTCCGCTGGAGGAAATTTCTTGAGCAAAACTGTAAAAGAAGCTTTGACGATAATTGAAAACAAGTCTAAAGTCCGCACTGCACGAAGCAAACCGGTTGTTTCCCAAGTCAGTGTTGGTCCTTCTTCATCACCCGTGAGTCAATCTAGCACCGATGCTAAGATTGACAAACTCACGGAAGCTATTCAAGCTTTGGTTCTCTCTAACCAAAAGAAAGTTTCTTTTCCACAAACTTCACCTCCTGCTAAAGTTAAGAAAGTGGAAGTCTGTGTTACTTGCGGTGGCCCCCATGCCTATTACGACTGTATGGCCACCGATGGTAACCCTTTTGAAGCAAATGCTGTGGGCGGGATTCCCAATTCAGGAGGCAACCAATATCGTGCTCCTATGGACCCGAACCACCGTCCTAACCACTACCCTGGACCTCCCGGTTTCAACCAAAACCAAAACCGTAATCAAAATCAGAATAGACCAAACCAAGGTTTTCAAAACCAAGGTAATTTTAGTCAAAATAACGGTTTTCAAAATCAAAGTCAAAATTTCCAACACCAAGGAAATTTCAATAGAAACCAAGGTCAGGGAAATTTCAACCCTGGGTATTTTCATGGCAATAATCAAGGAAATTTCCAAAATCAAGGCCCTAATCCAAACAATAGAGGCCAGAATTTTCCTGTGCAAAATCAAGCCATTGTTCCAACTGGACCATCATCTGATGAGTTGTTGAAGTAATTCATGAAATCCCAAGAGGAAATGAATATGTTGTTGGTTAGCCAGATTTCTGACATTAAGAAGTCTTTAAATGATCGACCCTCGGGCTCAGGTACTTTACCTAGCAACACGATCGCTAATCCGAGGGGCGATGCAAAGGCGATCACAACCAGAAGTGGTGCTTCGTATGATGGACCCGCTATTCCTACTACCTCTTCTTCTTCTCTCCCGAAGGTAGTGGAAAGTGAACCTGAGGCGACAAAGGACAAGGAACTTCCTACTAATAACGGAAGTACCAGCAATGTCCATCCTCAAGTTGTCCCGAAACCCAAAACCAAACCTGGAGTTGTTTTTGAACCTCCAGTTGAAAACCCCAAATCCAAAACTTCTATTCCTTACCCCTCACGTTTAAATGAGCAAAAGCTCCGCGAAAAAGCCAGTCATCAAATGGAGAAATTTTTTCAAATTTTCCAAGAACTTTATTTTGACATAAGCTTTGCGGATGCTATCATGCTGATGCCCAAGTTTGCATCAACTCTCAAACACATGTTAAGCAATAAGGAAAAACTGTTTGAAATGGCTAAAACTCCTTTGAACGAGAACTGTTCAGCAGTTCTGTTAAAGAAGCTTCCCGAGAAGCTTGGAGATCCTGGAAAATTTCTTCTTCCTTGTATTTTTCCAGGGATGATTGAATTCTTTGCCCTTGCCGATCTTGGTGCAAGCATCAATCTGATGCCTTATTCAGTATGGAAGAAACTTTCTCTTCCAGAACTTGTTCCTACCTGCATGACTCTTGAGCTTGCAGATCGTTCTATATCGCGTCCTCTTGGCATCGCCGAGGATGTATTTGTGAAAGTAGGAAAGTTCCATTTTCCAGCTGACTTTGTGGTTGTTGATTTCGATGCCGATCCTCGGGTTCCCCTCATTGTTGGACGAGGATTCCTGAGAACGGGCCGTGCTCTCATTGATGCATTTGAGCAAGAAATCACGTTACGTGTGGGTAATGAAGCTGTTACCTTTAACCTTGATCAAACTTTGAGGTACTCCTCAAATTATGATGCTGAATCGATCAATCGAATCGATTTAATTGATATTGCTTCAGAGGAGTACTCTCAAGAGTTTCTTGGTTATCTTCATAATTCTGTGAGTGGGGATTCCACCACATCTTCTGTAAAACCCTAAAAATCTAAAGCGTGTGAAAAGACTATTTTAAAACTTATGAAATACGTAAAATACTTCGAGCTCGTTAAATACAGTTCTAACTTAACTTATAAATGATGATCAAACCAAATATACAAGATCAATAAAATAAAACTCACACTTATGTTAGATATACACATGGGCCGAACTTTTCTATGAAATACATTACATTCAACTTAAATAAAAACCCACTATATTGTATTTTGGGAAAGTCAAAAATTCTGTTGTGATGTCCCCTTAATTTCGGCTGATCTCTTCCCCATATACCTCCCAATTACTTCTCAATTGTAACTTATCATAATTTACTCATTCAAAATAACACATAAAACCCTAACCCATCAAAGTGACGGCAAAACTTGTGTTCCCTCATTTCATTCGATCAAAGCAAGCAACAAGGAGTCTCAGTAACGAGATTCAAGGTGATAGTGATCTTGGGTTTGATTCGAAGGGTGACTTTTGGTCGTGGGCTGTTCTAGGTCGAGACGTAACTGCTTGGTTTCGTTTGGTCGTGATCCTTGGTCCTTGTTTCCCCTTCACGTTCACTCATCAAGGGTATGGGTCATCTCCTCTTATTTCATTTTCCCTTCATTTGTCTTCTGTGACTTACTGTCGTGAGGTTATAGCTAAATACATGCATTCATCAAATATAAACATCACATATGATGATAAATGGCCACATGAAATGACACGTTAATGTTGCATGGAATCTTGAATCAAAGGTCACCAGGAAAGGTCACGTAAAATAATAAACCATAAAATGATTGAGTCGACTTCGGATCCTTGTATCGGTTAGTTACTACATTCTGATCGGGTCTTTTTAACACTTATTTTGACAACTCATATTCAATCTAAAAATCTGTTATAAAGCTTAAAGTATTAATAAGGGTCGCATATGTTTTGTACGTGAACGTAAAGACCGGTAATATGTAACTTTGCATGTTGATTGTGCTCATTAAGTGGAGTCTGTGGGTGTGTTGTACGTGTACCAAAGGGTGTCAAAGATGGGACTGCTTTTGGGTAGTATAAATGGGAAGAATGTTTGTAAATGGGTCGACTTAGGGGCTGTGTCGACAAGGTTAAAAGTACTTCGAGTGGGGCTGAGAAAGTTTGCAAAACGGGTCGAATGGGAAGCTACGGATTGGGTAAAGAATGGTTTGGGTTAGTTGTGTCTCGGATAAATTGATACAGAAAATAAGAGGTTCGTTTGTTTGAGTTTTGTATAGTATTAGAAAGGTCTAAATGAGGTGTTTTCGACGGTGTTCGCGGGATTTATGGGTACGTTAATCGGCATGTTGAAAGTGTTTCGGGGAAAATGAGTCGGGGGTTAGTCTTTATACGTGTTTATCTAGTCGTGTCGGTAAGCCATTTGAACCGCGAGCAAGCTCGAACTCGGCATGTTAAGACATAAGAAGAAAGTGAAATGGTGATTACAGTACGTGAAGTTTTGCTATGAATACATACTAAATATTTAATATTTTCATTTTAAACCCTTATCTTTAAGAATGGTCACATGCAAACCTTGATTTATCATGAAGTGACACTTTACACCTTAGACTATAATAGTAATTTTATAAAGTGTTTAATATTTAGTTATTTGTCGCACTAAACCTTAAACTTTAAGAAGTTACACTTTAAACCCTAAATTATGATAAGTTATTATACTTAACTCTAAATTAACTAATTAATGATACGAACCTTAAAGCTATTTACTAAATATGGAAAGTTACTTACTAAAAATGAGAATACGCTTATAACTCTAAAAATATTAATACGATTAATCGTTATGACTTAAATGAGCTAATAAGTATTATACGAATCGTAATCCGTGTAGATTCGTTGGAGGAGACGTGACGTTGTGTCTTCGTTCATTCATTCGTTTGCTTTCCTTTCATTGGCGTTAAGGTACAGATATTCTATCCCTTTTCAGTAGGGGTTTCTCATGACTTTCTAATCCTTTGACTTTGCTCGTTTATGATATTTCATTGCTATGATTCCTTTGCTATTGACCCTCTGATATTGACATTTGCTATTGACCCCTCTGTTACTGAACACTTTATAGTATTTGCTCGTTTCAGTTTCCTAATCTTTCAGTACTCTTTGGGGATGACTTTTCCCTATCTTATA
>BPTQ01000008.1:65078205-65210015 GCA_019973895.1 Chrysanthemum seticuspe | reverse complement strand
CGATTATCGTCAGTTATGTATCGTCAGTGTGCATTGTTCATCCTTATATCATCCTTGTGATACATTTAATTATAGTGTTCCTACTATATTCCTACTTGTTACGTGTGACTGCTATGTATTGACTGCTATTAGCACTTCCGCTGTTATGATACTGATCATGTCTTCTTCTAAGAGTTTTGACCTGTGTGAATTGCCATGCTCACTGATTAATTTATTTGCTTTCGCTTTCTGTAGATATCTGTTTGGCTTGTATGTATTTTGATTTCCTAAATTTATTGTATGACATATACGTTGTGTGGATGCTATGCCTGCTATGTTTACTTATGTTTCAGTTCTTGTATGTCTGGTTTGTATGTGCTGGTTTATATGTTATCGATGCTTTGCTTCGCTTCGCTCTCCTTGTTATCTGTTCGTTTTGGATATCTGCATAATTGTGTTCTGCAGGATCCTCTTTAACCCATTTCTCTCATATCGCTATGACTTGTTATCCGTTCCTTTGTTTCATTTGCATTTCAGATTTTATTTAGCTTTCGCTTTGTTATATCTGTTCACTGGGTTTTTTAAGCTCAGCCGCATTTCTTTTCCTGCGGCAGGTTTTAGGTTGAAGATGGGCGTTGATTGGGCTGAGAGTTGGATTATCTGAGTGGACTAACCCTAGTGACCTTATTATTTGGACTTGTTTTGGCGGTCTTGCGTTTTGAGATTTCATTTTATTTTAACTATTGGATTTTGTAATTTCCTTGTAAATCTTTGGTTATTATGACTTGGTACATTCTTATTTAAAGACTTTCGCTTAAAAATTTTACTTGTATGTTCTGATATGACACCAGACTGTGACACTTCTACCCTTGTCGGGTTGGGGTGTTACATCTTCTCAATCAATCATTGCCGATTCTTCCCCCTCTCTCACTCCGTTTAAGGGAGGTAACTTCTTTCTGGAAGAGATCGATGAGTTTCTTGCTAGTGATGAATCAATTCCGCCGGGAATTGATGGTGTTTATGATTCGGAGGGAGATATCCTTTATCTTGAGCAATTGTTAAATGAAGATCCATTACCTTCACTCCCTCCGAAAGAGATCACGATTGAGGAAATCAAGTCAGTACAAACTTCTACTAAAGAATTTCCCGAGGTTGAACTTAAGGACCTACCTCCTCATCTCGAGTATGCATTCTTGGAGGGTGATGATAAATTACCCGTCATAATTGCTAAAGACTTAACTGAGGAGGAGAAGACTGCTCTCATAAAGGTCTTGAAGTCACACAAGCAAGCAATTGCTTGGAAACTCTCCGACATTAAGGGTATAAACCCTGAGTTTTGTACTCACAAAATCTTAATGGAGGATGACTTCAAACCAGCAGTCCAACATCAGAGAAGGGTGAATCCTAAGATTCACGAGGTTATCAAACAAGAGGTTCTCAAACTTCTTGATGCCGGTTTAATTTACCCGATCTCTGATAGTCCTTGGGTTAGCCCAATCCACTGTGTTCCAAAAAAGGGTGGCATAACTATTGTCACAAATGAAGAAAACGAGTTAATTCCAACTCGATTGGTTACGGGATGGCGTGTGTGTATTGACTATCGCAAGTTAAACGAAGCCACCCGTAAAGACCATTTTCCTCTACCCTTCATGGATCAGATGCTTGAGAGATTAGCAGGGAACGAATACTTTTGTTTCCTTGATGGTTTCTCGGGTTATTTTCAGATCCTCATTGATCCGCTGGATCAAGAAAAAACCACATTCACCTGCCCATACGGAAATTTTGCCTACAGACGTATGCCTTTTGGCCTATGTAATGCTCCTGGCACGTTCCAACGATGTATGATGGCAATTTTCCACGACATGATCGGGGAAACAATGGAGGTGTTTATGGATGACTTCTCGGTCATTGGGGACTCATTTCAGACATGTCTCTCCCATTTAGATAAAATGCTAAAACGGTGTGAAGACACCAATCTATGTCTAAATTGGGAGAAGAGCCACTTTATGGTCAAAGAAGGCATAGTCCTTGGCCATAAGATTTCAAAAAATGGGATTGAGGTAGATAGAGCAAAAGTTGATGTTATTGCCAAACTGCCTCATCCTACTACCGTCAAAGGTATTAGGAGTTTTCTAGGTCATGCCGGGTTTTATCGTAGATTCATACAAGATTTCTCTAAAATCGCTCGGCCTATGACCCATCTTCTTGAAAAAGATGCTCCTTTTATCTTTTCACCTGAATGCATCGAAACTTTTGAAACATTAAAGAAAAAGCTTACGGAAGCACCCATTCTAGTTGCCCCCGACTGGGATTTACCCTTTGAGCTCATGTGAGATGCAAGTGATTTTGCTATCGGTGCAGTCTTGGGGCAACGAAAAACCAAGCATTTTCAGCCTATCCACTACGCGAGTAAGACTATGACTGAAGCTCAAACCCATTACACCACTACAGAAAAAGAATTATTAGCTGTGGTGTATGCGTTTGAAAAGTTTCGGCCATACCTTATATTGACCAAATGCGTGGTGTATACGGATCACTCGGCTCTCAAATATCTCTTTGCAAAACAAGATGCAAAGCCGAGATTGCTCCGTTAGGTTCTCCTCCTGCAAGAATTTGATATCATTATACGTGATAAAAAAGGAGCTGAGAACCTGGCTGCTGATCATCTATCCCGTCTAGAAAACCCTCACCAGGATGTGTTCGAGAAAAAGGAAATAAATGAAACATTTCCTCTTGAAACACTCAATGTGGTTTCTTTTCGTGGAGACTCTTCTACCCCATGGTTTGCTGACTTTGCAAATTACCATGCTGGTAACTTTGTGGTGAAAGGGATGTCGTCCCAACATAAAAACAAATTCTTTAAAGATGTAAAACATTACTTCTGGGACGACCCCTACTTATTCAAAATTTGCGCGGATCAAGTCATTAGGCGATGTGTATATGGTCAGGAAGCGAATGACATTCTCAAGGCTTGCCATTCTGGACCTACTGGGGGACATCATAGCCCCAACTACACCGCCAAGAAGGTGTTTGATTCCGGATTCTATTGGCCCACGATTTACAAGGATGCCCACGAATTTGTCAAAACCTGTGACGCTTGTCAACGTCACGGGAATATCTCACAAAGAAATGAAATGCCACAAAACGCCATTCAAGTGTGTGAGATTTTTGACATCTGGGGCATTGACTTTATGGGGCCATTTCCATCATCTCGAGGAAACAAATACATACTCGTGGCCGTTGACTATTTGTCAAAATGGGTTGAAGCGAAAGCTTTGCCTACCAACGATGCCCGAGTTGTTGTGAATTTCTTAAAATCTCTTTTTGCTAGGTTTGGAACTCCACGAGCTATAATCAGTGATCGTGGTACTCATTTCTGCAATGACCAATTTGATAGAGTCATGCAAAAGTATGGTGTAACTCACCGTCTCTCTACTGCGTACCACCCCAAACAAGTGGGCAAGTGGAAGTTTCCAACCGAGGGATTAAAAGAATTCTTGAAAGGACAGTAGGCGAAAACCGTGCCTCTTGGTCGGATAAGTTAGATGACGCACTCTGGGCCTTCCGTACAGCTTATAAAACGCCCATCGGGTGTACTCCATACAAGCTTGTATACGGAAAGGCGTGTCATCTGCCGGTTGAGCTTGAGCACAAGGCATACTGGGCCTTGAAACATGCCAACTTCGATATTCAGACAGCTGGTGATCACCGAAAAGTTCAAATGAATGAATTAAATGAACTCCGTGATCAAGCATACGAGAACTCTTTGATCTACAAAGAAAAGACAAAGAAGATTCATGACTCAAAAATCAAAAACCGCGTTTTCAACGTCGGTGATCGAGTCCTTCTTTTCAACTCAAGATTGAAGATCTTCTCGGGAAAACTAAAATCCCGCTGGTCTGGACCATTTACCATCACTAAAGTATTTCCTTATGGAACCATTGAGTTATCTCAACCCGATGGTCCAAATTTTAAAGTGAATGGTCATCGGTTGAAGCATTATTTTGGAGAGGACATTCCCCCTGTGGTTGTCCCGGATCTACAAACTTTCCCCATGAACCAATGAATGCGGGGATCGAGTCAAGCTAGCGACTCGGGAATCAAAAACAGTAGCATGCTACATGGGTTTTCACCCGTGTGTACCACCCTAGTGTGGGGGAGTTGCCCCTCGCTGTTGTATATAAGAGTTTCATCAAAAAAAAATGGCCGTAGTATTTCCCTTTTACGTTCTATGTTTCGGCATAACCGCCGGTACTTTGAATATTGAGGGCAATATTCATTTCTAGTGTGGGGGGGAATTCTCACGAATTTTATCATGTAATTATACCGCCCAATTCCCCCATTTTTGGCCAAAATTTTTTTTGGAGTAAGTGTTTTGCACTTACTCATCTTACGGTTATCAGTCCGCCATGTCTAATAAACAAAAGGATTGGCTAATCCAGGAGCAAACGGCTCTTGGTAAAGATAGCTCAAATCCGTTGACGGCTTGCAATTTGCCCAAAATTGTATGGTGTTCAGCTCACCATATCTTTAATTAGTGAAGAGTTGGCTAGCCCGCAAGTTTATGGCTTGTGGTAAAGGCAGTTGGAAATCCATAATTGGTAATCAGCTCACCAAAGATAATATTGATAATTTATCTAAGAGTTGTCTAGTCCAGAAGCAAACGGCTTCTGGTAAAGACAAATCAAATCCGTTGGAAGCTGGTGATTTGCTCAAAATCATTTGGTTATCGGTGTACCAAGGTTCTTACTTGAACTGAAACATTTGGCTACTCCAGAAGTAATGACTTTTGGTAAAGAGATGAAATCCATTAATTTTTCACAAAACATTGCTAGGGACTAGCAATATCTTAGTGTGGGGGATTGATGAGTGTCTAAATACTCATCATTTTTGTACCAATTAAACTGCAAAAACATCTGAAAACACTCAGAAATGCATCAAAATGATAAAAATATCACAAATAAGTGTTTTATGTGTTTTAAATGAAAAAATATCAAAATCTGGTGAAAAACGTATCAAGTTTGCATAATTGGCAGTTTTAGTCCCCCAAGTTTCAAAAGTTGTCAAAAACAGTCCCTGGTAAAACAAAATAAAGAAAAATATCATTTCAAGTCCCTAGGGATTCATGAGTTGTCAAAATTGGTCCTTGAGATTTAAAATTGCAAATTTACAACTTAGGTCCCTAAACTTTGAAAATTGTCACAAATAGTCCTTTGAAAGTTTGAAAATGTCAAAAATGGTCCTTGTACTATTGAAACTTGTCAAAAGTGACCCTTGTGTGAACTTTGGAAAATGGCAGGATTGGTCCCTCAAGTTTGGAATAATTGCAGTTTGGTCCTTGTCATTTAAACCTAAGCCTTGAACCCTTCATATACACTTTAGAACCCCTGTCAAAACCCTTTTGGACCCCCTGCCATATAACCTGTTTTGAACCCCTGGTCAAACCACCGGTCAAATACACCTTTCCCTCCCAACCTTATCCCTGTCTTCCCCACTTGACTAAGCCCTCTCCCATCACCCCTCAGGCCTTATCCCTCCCCCTCATCATCATGTCTACCAACTTTATACACCACAATTAATGCCCCCCCCTAGTTGCAAATTCAGAAGCCCACCACTCAAAACAGTTTTTCCCGCCAATTTTGATCCAATGGCCAATATGCACAAAACTCATCCAATGGCCAGGATTATTGATGGGAAGTGATCAGAGGAGAGAGAGAAAGCATTTTGGTGTATGAAAGAGGAAGAAGAAGCAAGAGACACAGCAGTACTTAGTTTTTAAAATTCATGTATGTCGTTTTTTATAAAAATGTCTTAGTTTAAGTCTTAAAGTGTAATTTTCAGCTCCTATGTATTGAATTTAAGTTAATTAAGTGTTTGTAATCAAGTTCAAGTCCTAATTCAAAGTTTGATTTAAGTTTCATGTTTTCATGTCACTGTTGAAAAAGTTAGTTTCAAACTCCTGAATTAAAGCTTCCAAGTAGCTTTATTTTAGCTCAAATAAGCTTATTTAAGCTTATTATAGCTTTTAGTAAGCTTATAAAACAAATTCAAGCAATTTTGGTTTTTGGTCAACAAAAGTCAACTGTGAAGAGATATTGGTTTAAGCAGGTTTGGAAATGGAATGGGGTTGATGCAGAGTTGATTTGGGTTGGATTTGAGTAGCTTAGTTTGGTTTGGGTTCTGTTTAAGCTGCACAATAAAGCTGGACACTTGTGAGTTTACATCTTATTTTCCATTCCTAATTCAGTTTGCATAAAGTGTTTATGTTGGAACCTGTGATCATTAAATGGCTAAAACCTGTTCAGTTAGTTGTAATTAGGATAACTAGATAAAATTTCAGTGTTAGCATTAGCTTATTCAGTAGATAGAACAGTTAAAGATTGCAAAACAGTTAGTTAAGAGTGTTTGGATCAGAAGCCTACTTGAGCTTGAGTTGTTGTTTGTGCTTCAAATCTGTTCACTCAGTCTCAAATAGGTCATTTGAACCATTCTAGTCATTCATTTGTGCATCAAATCAGCTCAAAGTCAAATTTAACTTAAACATGTCCTCAATTCACAACTGTTGGAATTTTCAAATATCAAAAGCTTGATTCATGTTTAGAAATCAGTAGAATAGCCTAATATAGTTTCATTTAACCATATAACATCAATCTCAGTCCACAAATTAAGATCAAAGTTCACAAAAGTCAAAATCTCATAACTGTCAAAAAGTCAAAACTTAAAAATCTCAGTTTTCACCAAACTGAGATGATTTTTCATTGATTCAGTTTTGGGCCAAATCAAGTAAAACTCTGGGTTTTATAAGTTCAGCTGGTCTAGTTTCTTAAAATGATTTTTATAGATTTTTAGTAATTTTGTAAAAGCTTCAAAACAGCTTGTCAAACAGGGCTTATTTGCCCTGTTCACAAACTCAGTGAATACTGAGTTTTCTCAGCTTTATGCAGGGCTTGTCAAAAGCTCATAAGAGCTTGTCCAGGTCTGGTTTTTGGTTTATAGGTTCCTAGCCAGGTCTACTTTAGGTCCCTACTTTTGGTTTTGAGTTTAGCTTATTTGGGTAGCTTATCATTAAGCTAAAAAGTGGTAGCCAAAATCTGTTTTAGAACTTAATCTCAAATAGCCAAATCTGTGTAGTTTGCATTTCAGTAGTTTAGGATAGTTGTAATAAGTTGTTTTAGAGTAGTTTTAACATATTATAGGGTCTGTGATAGTTTGGTAGCTTATTGTTCTCTTTTGGCCTATCTTGAGTGCTTATTTATAAGCACTCTCCACTGCAGTTTCATAATCCTACACATAAGCCACTGTTTTTATATTTTTCTTAGATTCATAATATTAATTTAGACTTTTCCTGAAATTTTCATAATTTTTCATCACTGTTTGCTATTTTTCTTCATTAAAAACAGTTTTTAGGCATTTTTAATTAGCTTTTAATACAATTAAATTAGAAAAGTTTCAAAAAAATAAGTTTTCATTTTTCCTAGGTTAAGATAAATATAAAAAGTCAAAAAAATATTTTTCCAGATTTTTCATAGTTTAATTTGTAATTTTTAGCAATTTAAGTAGTTTTAAATAGTTTTTAATTCATAAAAAATAGAAAAATAATCAGAAAAATATAAAAATAGTTTTGAAAATTCTCTTTAGTTATTTTAGATTTTTCCAAGTCATAATTTCATTTTTCTAGCTTTATTTCATATTTTCTTGTATTTTAGGGTATTATTAAATAAGTAAAAATAGTTTTTAATTAATAATAATTAGATAAATAGTTTTAAAAATAATTTTCTTTTTCTAAAAATTTTCTCTTATCATTAGGTTTGTAAAAATGTCATTTTCATATTTTTAGGATTAATATTGTTCCAGTTTCACATTTTCTTTTGTACGTCACGTAGTTTTTAAATTTAAGTTTTATAAAAGAAAAATCAAAAACATTAGTTTAAAAATAGTGATAGCGTTTATTTAATATAATTTATCTTTTTAATTTTCTTTAATTTGCATTTAAGCCCCTGTAGTTTATATACTTTTTCATTATTCATAATCAATCATATCTCTTTATCCGTTCAAATCCTCTCGATCACTATTCGTTTGACTATTCTCGCACAGCTCGTTGGGACATAACGACCTGGGGAAACACTACACTCCTCTTGATCTTCATTGCATTGGTGTCTGAGCTGTTTGAAGTTTATTACGGTTAGCCATTCACAAGTGGCTAGCTTGTGTGATAAAACTTGACGGTTCGGGACCGATCAAAATTATCCCTCCCTTCTTCGGGACACAATGAACAGGGCTAACCCATGAGCTATCGGAGATTGGATAAATGATTCCGGCGTCGAGGAGTTTCAGAACTTCCTTTTTGATAACATCATGGATTTTTGGGTTAACCCTACGTTGTTGTTGTATGACGGGTTTGCAATCATCTTCCATTAAAATCTTGTGGGTACTAAAACGAGGGTTTATGCCCTTGATGTCAGAAATCTGCCAAGCGATGGCACTCTTATGTTTTCGAAGGACATCCAAAATTGCGGTTTTCTCCTCATCTTTCAAATTTTTAGCAATAATGACGGGAAACTTGTTCGGTTCTTCAAGAAAAGCGTATTCAAGATGAGGAGGTAAATCTTTGAGCTCGGGCTCCTGAAGTTTTTCTTTAGACGTTTGTACTTCTTTGATTTCTTCAATCGTAATCTCTTTCGGAGGGAGTGACGGTAATGGATCTTCATTCAACAATTGTTCAAGATAAAGAATATCTCCCTCCGAATCATAAACACCATCATCAATTCCCGGTGGAATCGATTCATCAATAAGAAACTCATCGATCTCTTCCAAAATGAAATCACCTCCCTCAAACGGAGTAAGAGAGGGGGAAGAATCGGCAATAATCGGTTCAGAAGATGGTTCAACATTTTGAGAAGGAATGGTGGGATTGCCACCCATAAAATCAAGAGGCTTTTGAGCATACTCCTCCGTGGCAATATCGAGAACGTCAATTCGATTGATAGAAGCATCATCATAGTTGGAGGAGTATCTCGAAGGATGATTAATGTTAAACGAGACGGTTTCCTTATGAGATCGTAAAGTGATTTCTCCTTCATAAACGTCAATCATAGCACGGCCCGTTCTTAAGAAAGGTCTCCCGAGAATAAGAGGCACTCGAGAATCAGCATCAAAGTCAACGACAACGAAGTCGGCGGGAAAATGTAGTGGTCCTACTTTCACATAAACGTCCTCGGCGATTCCTTTCGGAATAGAGGTTGAGCGGTCTGCGAGTTCAAGAGTCATCTTAGTAGGAGTAAGATCCGGGAGAGAAATCTTGTTATAAATCGAAAGGGGCATCAAGTTAATACTCGCGCCAAGATCGGCCAAGGCGGAGCATTTCACTATTCCCGGAAACTCACAAGGTATAAGAAATTTGCCGGGGTCTCCTAACTTTTTGGGAAGTTTCTTGAGGAGCACCGCCGAGCAATTCTCATTCAACACTGTTTTGGCTATCTCAACCAACTTTTCCTTATTACTCACTAAACTTTTGATCATAGCAGCAAATTTCGGCATGAGAAGTAAAGCATCTGTGAAACTGATGTTAAAATTCAAGGATTGAACGATTTCAACAAATTTCTCCATTTGGTTTTCGGTTTTATCATGAAGCTTTTGATCATGAAGCCTGGAAGGATAAGGAAGTGAAGGTTTCAAAGTAGTCTTTGGAACATCGGGTTCCGGAATTGGAATCTGAACGACCGGAGGTGGGACGGGTGCGGGTTGCACATTTTCTTTAATAACCTCGGTGTCTCGTCCCACCTCCCTCACCAGCGGAGTAGGAAACGAGGGTCCATCATATGCCTTACCACTCCGCGTGGTTATAGCTTTCAACTCACCCTTCGGGTTGGGAACGGTGTCACTTGGAAGAGATCCCAAACTCGAGGGTTGACTTATCTTACACAAAACAGCATTCAACATGTTCTCAAGTTTATTCTGCAAAGCATCCATCTTGTTGTTCTGAAGTCGAATCTCATTCCTAAACTCATTTCTTTGTCTAGTCAACGAAGATTGGAACTCATTTCTCAAATTTGAAATCTGGGATTGCATGGTTTGGATGGTAGCATTATTGTGTTGAACGTAATTCGTGAATTCATTAGAAGGCAAAGGCGGAGCTTGATAGCTTGAAGCTTGATATCCTTGATTGTAATTGACCCCTTGGGTCGGGTATTGGTTAGCTTTGAATTGGTTTTGAACATTTGGTCCACAATCTTGATTCTGATTAAAACGAGTCTGATTGTTCGATTGAGAAAATCCCGGAGGTCCCATTTGATTACTAACACGAGGATTTGTTTCAACTTGAAGATGATATTGGTTACCTCCGGTTACGGCATTAGCTTCAAAAGGATTTCCATCGGTGGCGGTACAATTGTAGTAAGCATGCGGGTCACCACAAGTAGTACAAGTCGATTCCACCGCTTTGAATTGAGCGGGTGGAGAAGAATTAATCTTAGCAGTCTTAATCTTAACCAAAGCCTGAATCATATCCGTAAGCTTATCAATCTTAGCATCGGTGCTAGACGTATTTTCAAAAGACGAGGACGATGGTGAAACACTCACTCGGGCAACAACCGATTTGCTACGTGAGGTACGAACTTTAGATTTGTTCTCAATAATCGACAAGGCGTCTCTCATTGATCGGGTCAACAAATTACCACCCGCGGCGGCATTGAGAGAGTCTTGATCAGTTTCATTCAAACCGTTATAAAACGTATCAAGTTGGTGTAATTCCGTAAAACCATGATGGGGACATTGTCTAAGCAAATATTTAAAACGGTCCCATGCCTCACTAAATGATTCATCAAATCTTTGTGTGAATTTTGTTATTTCATTTTTCAAGTTTGTTGTTTTAGACGGTGGGAAGAATTCGTTTACGATTTTTGAAACTAAATTCTCTCATGTGGTGATCGATCGAGGGGGTTGTTTTTCGAGCCAAATTCGGGCGGCCCCCTCGAGTGAAAATGGGAAGAGTAGTAGCTTGATAGCCTCTTCCGGTACGTTACGGTACTTGATCGTGGACGTGAGCTTGTTGAATCGTTGGATATGAGAGTGAGGATCGTCCCTCTCAAATCCGTAAAATTGGCTCGATGAAACCAAGTTGATCAAGCCGTGTTTAAGCTCGAAATTATCGGCAACGATTTCCGGGACGACGATAGCTTCTCCATAACCCTCGGTGGGTGCTTGGAGTTGCTCTAACATGGATCGGTTATCTTCCGCCATTTCGACGATGGGCGGAATCGGATTAGTTCAAATCTCGGGTTTGACTAATTGAGCACGTCTATTTCGCCTTCTCGGAATTGTAGCGGTTTCATGTAGCGGTCTGTAGTTATTAGAACGAGTGCACATGCACTTTTAAAAACCAAGGAAATTAAAATGAACGGTATTCGAAAACAACAGTGAACTTAAACCAATAATCCCAAGTGAATAAATCACTTCTATAAGACAAACGCACAAAGGAGCGGAGAAGCTATTAGGTCAGAGCGAAGCTTATTAAAAACCCGCCTCTTTTCAGCCGCAATTTAATGTCAGGTCGTCCTTATACCCCTCACACAGTTTGTTTAACCGATAGAAATAAATCGACTCACAAGCGACACAAAGGCAAGTTTTTGATCTTTAGTTCGGGAACTTACTAATGATAACACCTCAAGTTGAGAGATGTTATATAATTGATATATTCTTTTTTAGCTCAAAAACAAAAGGGAAAATCTTTTTGTATTTTTAATATGATATATATATACAAAAGAAAAAGGAAAATATTTTTTTACTTTTTTGATTTTTTATAAAAATAGTAACTTCACGAAGGAAGGATCTCGAGTCACTAATCGTCAAACCTTCAACGATATTGTCGCGACACAACCTCCCCGGCAGCGGCGCCAAAATTTGATTCGTGTAGGTTTAGGTCAAGGGTGGTGTGTATGGAGAAAATATACAATATCAGTATAAAAAATAAACACAAAGATCGATTTAAAATCCTCTTAGGAAAAAGGATAGTGAATCAAATCCCGTGAGTGATAAGTGATATCGGATTAGGAAATCCGAGTCGTGTCCCAACGAGGTGTGAATGGGCAACGTCGTTTAAGGTTCGTTATTAAAATTCTCGATGTTTTGGATTTTGATTTTATCTAAACTTTGGGAAATGGGGAGCAATTAAAGGGAATTAAAACTACGGGGAAACCTAAAAATGATCTAAAATTACTTTTATACTAAAAATGATATTTGAAAATTATCTAAGAATTAAAACTAATTTTTAGGATATTTCTTGAATTTATTGAATTAAAAACTAATTTCTAATTTTAAAAATAGAACTAAATAACCAAAAATTATGAAAATAAGTGGAAAAATTATGAAACTATTTTTAAAATTCTAAAATAACTAAAGAAACTTTTGAAAATTGATTTTGTATTTTTCTGATGATTTTTCTAATTTCTATGAATTAAAAACTATTAAAACTAATTTAAATGCTAAAAATTACAAATTTAACTAGGAAAAATATGGAAAAATTTTTTTTTTTGCATTTTATATTTTTCTTAATCTATGAAAAATAAAAACTTATTTTTTTGAAGCTTTTCTGAATTATTTGTATTAAAAGGTGATGAAATAGTATTGAAAACTAATTTAAAATAAGAAAAATAGTAAACAGTATCATAAAATTATGAAAAATTCAGGAAAATTATAAAATAATATTCTAAATCTATGAAAAATAATAAAACTAATGCTAGTGTGAAGTAAATAGAAGCTGTTGTGAAAAGTGTTTATATTAAGTACTTATAATAAGCTATAAGCTACCAAAATGCACCAAGTGATCGTAGAAGCTAAATTTAGTTAAAATAACTCAAAACCAACTTATTACAACTATTCTTAACCTCTATAATGCTAATTAAACTAATATGACTTAATTGAATTTTAAGTTGAAATCAGCTTTGATCTACCTACTTTCAGCTTAAATAACCACTTATCTAATAAGCTAATTAGAAAACCAGAAATGTGGAACTCAAGATCACCAACCAAACAACAACTAGACTAATTTTCAGCTCCTAACTATCTAAATTGAACCTTGTGCAAGGTCTGCAAGAAGGCCTGTTCACAATCAATATATACTGATTGTGAACAGGGGAAAAACAAGCTCAAAAACCAGCTTAATTAGAGCTTAAAGAGATTTCACAAAATTTCACAAAAATCTGATTTGAAAACTTAACCAACTAAAGTTTCTTATCCTTCAATTTCAACAACTTTGAACTAGAATTGAACCAATGAAAAATCTATAAAGTTTTGTAAAAACTGACTTGTGCACTTTTGACTTATGACAGATTTTGCAAAGTTTGACCAAAATGAGATTTGAAAGTAATTTGTGAATTGATTATGTTTAATTATGATGAAATGAAGCTAAACTAAGCTATATTATCTAAATCTAAACCTAATTGCAGATTTTGGCCTCTAAAATTCTAACAGATAAGACACTAGGGCAGATTTATGTCTGATTTTGACTTTTAGTGTTTTAGTATGCAATTTAACCACTAAAATGACTATAACTAACCTACTAAAGACTAATGCAACAGGTTTTAACTAATTACTAAACCTCTAACACAGATTTAAAGCCTGTGCCAAACACAGGTTTATGGTACTAATGAGAAGCTTAATACTCTAACACAGTAATCTGATCTACTACACTGTATTATCTAAACTCTATATGCAATATTACTCTATAATTGAACTGATTTAACACCTAAAACTAGTCTAAGCCTACTGATGCAATTTATGCAGACTAAACAGTAAATATGCAAAAAAGATGAAACTAAGACAACAATGAATTCAACAATTATACTACAGATATTAAGCTATACTACTCTTGATATCAAAACAAACTAAACAAACAGGATTCAAAGAGCTAGAATAGATTGAGATAGATTTTGGTACTCACAGTTTTGTCCAGCCACTATGGCTTGCCAAACAACCAAATAACCACTATCCTAACTGATATTAACCCAACTCCAGCTCAGTATCAACCCAAATCCAACTCCATTGTATCAGCAATTCAGAACCCAAAATTGCAGCAGTTGACTTACTTTGACTTTGATGAGATTTTTAAGTAACTGCTGAGTAAACAGTTTAACAAGGTTTTATGAAGCTTTGAAAAAGTTAATAAGCGATTATGAAAAATATTTTAACAATTAAAATCAAACTTAGATTGAATTCACAATATTTTTAAAAAAAAATTTTGGATTTTTTTTTTTTTTTTTTTTTTTTGAAAAGAGATTATAAGCTAAACAGGAATTTGAATACTCTGAATTGATGATTCAGAAGGCTTGATAAGGTAATATAAAAGCTAAAAATAGAATTTAAATTGAAATTGAAGAATTAACTAAAAACAGAATTTATTAATGAAAACAGATTACAAGTTTTGAAATGGAAATACAGAATACTGAATGAAAACAAACTTAACTACTATATTCTACTCAAAAAATTACACACATACAACAGTGAACAAAAGGGGTATATATAGGGGAACCCTAGGTCTTGGAAGCATCCGGAATTCTTCATTGGTGTTTCTTTTGAGCCTCTAGCATCCGTCAGATCATTCATACTCATCATCCCATCATTTACAGCCCTTGGATCATGTGCACATGTAACCTCAGCCAATCAGAAGAGAGGAAAGGAGAGAATGTCACACGGATCAGTGACTTGGCATCCGTGTGTCAGTCATGTGTCAGGGAATTGTCAGAAATGCCCTTCAATTGTGGCGAATTTGGCTAATTGCTCAAGGGGTATTTTAGGGTATTTAGGGTTCATGTGGTAATATCTGGGTTTTGTGGGAAAGGGGTAAATTGGGTGACGGGAACTGAGGTAAATATTACTCCGTATTTTAGTATGTTTGACTTGAGTTGACCGTTTAGTAAGTAAGGGGTTCAATGGAGCTTGTGACCAGGCCAGAAACAAGTGAAAAGGGTTCAAAAGTAGTATAAGTGTTGACCGGGTAAGAGTTGGGATAGTTTATTTATTTTGGGCCTAAAGCTGATTTTGGACTTGGACTATATATGTGATCCATTTAGCAACTTAGAGACCAAGCATGTACAAACTGAAACTTCAGGGACCAAAGCTATATTTTTCTGAAAATATTCTCCAAGGGCCATTCTTGTCATTCTTCAAATAACCAAGGACTGAATTTGTAAATTCTGAAACTTCAGGGGTATATTCTGCCAATTGATGAAAGTTCAGGGACTGATTCTGACAATTCTGTAAACTTGATCAAATCTTTCACAAATCATCCTTTCAGCATAGAAATCTTCACAAATGCTCAATTTTGATCTTCCGGCTCAGCTTTAGCACTCTCTATCTCTCGTGCTCGGGTTTTTGTCTGATTTGGCTTGCTTTTGCGTGTTTTGACATATCCGTACCTGCACATGCATAAACTCAAGAAACCAACAATAATTAGCAATTGATCGCTTCCAAAACAGTCAAGAAGTATTGACCAAAGGTTTCAGTCAACAAAAGTCAACTATTATGGACTCAATACAATTTCCCTTGGAATTTAGTGGATTCCCGAATCGTTTAGTCCCACGGAGGTTGAATGGTGTTTGAAAACGTTCAGACGTAGAATGATCACTAAGGATAATGATCTGTAAGGATTTTGGTTGAAAATTACACTACTGATTTTTTGGATACAGAACTATAAAGCACAATAATCAGATTAAACGAACTTAAACGCGTACGTTTACTAAATTTTACGTAAACGTATAAAATAAAACGTAAATTTAAAAGAATAAAATACCTACGGATATGAAAATGATATTTTTACAATCCTAATAATAAAAGAAAATTATTGGAAAATTAAAATTATTTTTATAACTATTTATTTAATTATTATTAATTAAAAACTATTTTTAACTATTTAATAATACCCTAAAATATAAGAAAATATTAAATAAAGCTAGAAAAGTGAAATTATGACTTAGAAAAATCTAAAATATTATAAAACTTATTTTAAAACTGAAAATATATTTTTTATGTTTTTTATTTATTTATTATTAATTATTTAATATTTTTTTACTATTTTAAATTCTAATAAATACTAAACAAACTAAGAAAATTCTGAAATTTTTTCTATAATTATCCTATGGTGACAGAAAGCTAAGAAAATTATAAAAACAGAAAGTGCTTAATAATAAGCTGAAAAAGAAAATTAAAAATCTAATTTATATTAAATAAACGCTATCACTATTTTTAAAATTGATGTTTTTATGTTTTTTATTGTTTAAACCTATTTAACTACTGAAAATAAGCAACTTTAATGAAGACAAAAAATTTAAAACTTGAAAATAAGCAGAACAAAAGCTTATTAGCTTAACAGTTTGAGCTTTTGAGCTTAAATTGATTTTTAAGCTCAAACAAGCTTTAAATAAGATTCACAGTTGGAACCAAAGGTAAAATAAGATGCAAACAAGCTAAAGGTACTTAAATTAAGCTAAAAGGCACAAAGAAACATACTGATAAGCTTAAGATAAGCTAATAAGCACTTCCAAAATACTCTATGAACCAAACAGGCCTGTAGTCAATTCTACAAGCAATTTAAGCTTATGAAATAAGCTAATAAGCTCAATATAAGGACTGAGGTAGCAAGATGGGTTGGTGGGCTTTCCAAAAAGTCCAAGCTCACACTGTGGGAACCACTAATGAGCTTATGAAGAGCTTATGAAAAGGCTTGTAATACACTGAGTATTCAGTGTACACAGGAAATGGGACAAACAAAAAGCTATAAGCAGGCTTATTAAATAAGCTGTAAAGCACAATATAAGCACTAGACCTTTGAGATGGGTGGTTAAGCTACACAAAAAGCTAAAATACACAAGCTATACCTCTCTAATGAACAAGAAACAAGCTTATGAAGTAAGCTGGCTCAACTGAGCACAGGGGAGATTTTTGGAAAAGTGCTTAAAACAAGCTAAGAATTAAGCAGTTTATAAGCTGAATAAAAATAAACTAAAATTATTCTAGTGAAGATAAGCAGCAAAATAATATTAACCTAAAAGCTTAAGTCCTAAATCCTAACAGTAAGATCACAAGAAAAATAACAAGTTTATTCAAAAACTGAAAATAAGAGAATTTGACTTTTTGTGAAAACCAAATAAGCTGACTTTGATGAACTTTGGATCAATCCTTTTCACTGATTATGTTGTAATAAGGTGAATTAAGACTAGATTGATCAATATTAACAACTTATAAACATGATAGCATGATTATGGAATATAGAAATCCAACAGTCAATAAACAAGGTGTGATAACAAGTTATTTTGACTTTCTTTAAATTGAGCACTGGTTTTTATTGTATCTCTGAGTTATTAGATGTTAATATGACATATAACAACAACAAGAAACAACACAAACAACCTCTAACACAAGTAACACAGTAAATCCAAACAACCCTTTAATGAAACTGAATTTGTGATTTCCAAAGGATTTCATAAATTAAGACCATGCAACTGATTCAAGATCTTATATTATCATATAATGAGATTAAAGAAGCATTAAACAACAACAATAACAACATAGAACTCAGGAATGACAATTATGCTATAATGACTGTTTAACTAAGATTTTTAGTAACTACAAATTCTAGAGAACAACCAAACTGTTTTAATGTATAATTTTACTTAACTATAACTTAGAAACATAAAAATACAAAGATTTAAGCTTTAAGCTACTTATGTATTGAAATGCAAAAAATGCTTAAAAAGGCTTACAACTTCAATTCAGCTGAAAACCAAGAACAAGGTCCAAGAAACACTTCCTATAGAACCTCCACAGGTTCACTAACCCAAGGGCAATCCACAATCAACCCTGCTCCAGCTTCTTGATCATTTCTTTTGATTTTTTTTTATTTATAACTAATTTTTTTGTATTTTTGATTTTTAATTCTAAACTGAGTTTTAAAGTTTCTAAAAGCTTTAAAAAGCTTTCTAAGGAGCTTATATGAGCTTATGAGTCCATAACATCAACTACAAACAACTTTAAGCTAATATGAGATTTTTGAACTTGAAATTTGCATAAACTGAAAATGAAACTGAAACTTGAAATTGATTATTGATAAAGGTTTGAAAATACACTGAGATAGATAAATACAGTACTTGAAAGCTAGAAATTACACTGGAATATGAAAATTAAGCTATTCGACATACATTTACTAAAATTACTCTAGATTGCTATCCACATTGCTTCTTTTCTTCTTTATATTGATCTTTTTGAGCTCTGTCGACATCTCTGAAACTTTCCCACTTGATTTCAACCCTTGGATCCTTTGAATTCATAAAAACCGTCCATTTGGAATTTTGGCGCCAAAAAGTCATAAGCAGGTTTTAACAATTAATGAACTTTGGAAGATTGTGGAGGTGGATGGGAGTGGTTAAACAGCTGGGGAGTAGATAGGTGAGGTGGAAAGGTGGTGAGGTGGTGGAAAAACCACCCTGGTTTTGGGTTGCAGGCGTGGGTGAGGGAGATGAACAGTGGAAGGCGGGGTTTGACTTTTTTTTACCGGTATTAATAATAAGGGAAGGGTTCATTTGGTGGTTCAAGTGGGGTTTTGACTGGCTCAAGGGTTTTGGACTGGCTCAAGGGTCCGGTTTGGTTTAAGATTATAATATCACAAGGACCAAAATTGTAATTTTCTGATTTTTAAGGGACTGAAATTGTAACTTTCCCAAACTTATCAAAAGGGCCAAACATGCCAAGTACCAATAATACAAGGACTATAAATGCTATTTTTCATTTTTAAAAGAAAACAAGGATCATTTTTGACACTTTCCAAAAGTTTAAAGACCTTTTCTGCCATTTGCCCAAAGATTTCTTCAAGGACCATTTTTGACAACTTAGAATATTTCAGGGACCTTGAATGATAAAACTCCACATTTTTGGATTCCAGGGACTAGATTTGCCAATCTTTGAAAGTTTAGGGACTGAAACTGTAAATTATGTAAACTTTGTTGTTTTTCATCAGTTTTCAATCCTTTTGCACTTGTAACACATAAAAACACATTTCAACGATATTTATAGTATTTTGTGGCATTTCTGAGTGTTTTCAGATGTTTTAGCAGTCTAGATGGGTATAAAATGATGTGTATTTAGACACACATCAATCCCCCACACTAAACTATTGCTAGTCCCTAGCAATCTTTTATGAAAAATTAATGGATTTCATCTCTTTACCAAAAGCCATTACTTCTGGAGTAGCCAATTGCTTCAGTTCAAGTAAGAACCTTGGTACAATGATAACCAAATGATTTTGAGCAAATCACCAGCTTTCAACGGTTTTGATTTGTCTTTACCAGAAGCCGTTTGCTTCTGGACTAGCCAACTCTTAGATAAAATATCTTTGGTGAGTCGATTACCAATTATGGTTTTCCAACTGCCTTTACCACAAGCCATAAACTTGCGGGCTAGCCAACTCTTTACTTTTTAGGATATGGTGAGCTGAACACCATACAATTTTGGGCAAATGGCAAGCCGTCAACGGATTTGAAATATCTTTACCAAGAGCCGTTTGCTCCTGGATTAGCCAATCCTTTTGTTTATTAGACATGGCGAACTGATAACCGTAAGCTGAGTAAATGAAAAACACTTACTCAAAAAAAAAATTTGGCCAAAAATGGGGGAATTGGGTGGTATAATTACATGATAAAATTCGTGAGAATTCCCCCCCACACTAGAAATGAATATTGCCCTCAATATTCAAAGTACCGGCTGTTATGCCGAAACATAGAACGTAAAAGGGAAATACTATGGCCATTATTGTTGTGTATTTTTATTTTTTTTTTATTTTTTTTTTGGTTGAAAACTTATATACAACAGCGGGGGGCAACTCCCCAACACTAGGGTGGTACTCACGGGTGAAAACCCATATTGTGGTGTGCTATTGTTTTTGATTCCCGAGTCGCTAGCTTGACTCGATCCCCGCATTCATTGGTTCATGGGGAAAGTTTGTAGATCCGGGACAACCACAGGTGGAATGTCCTCTCCAAAATAGTGCTTCAACCGATGACCATTCACTTTAAAATTTGGACCATCGGGTTGAGATAACTCAATGGTTCCATAAGGAAATACTTTAGTGATGATGAATGGTCCAGACCAGCGGGATTTTAGTTTTCCTGAGAAAATCTTCAATCTCGAATTGAAAAGAAGGACTCGATCACCGACATTGAAAACGCGGTTCTTGATTTTGGAGTCATGAATCTTCTTTGTCTTTTGTTTGTAGATCAAAGAGTTCTCGTATGCTTGATCACGGAGTTCATTTAATTCATTCATTTGAACTTTTCTGTGATCACCAGCTGTCTGAATATCGAAGTTGGCATGTTTCAAGGCCCAGTATGCTTTGTGCTCAAGCTCAATCGGCAGATGACATGCCTTTCCGTACACTAGCTTGTATGGAGTACACCCGATGGGTGTTTTATAAGCTGTACGGAAGGCCCAGAGTGCGTCATCCAGTTTATCCGACCATGATGCATGGTTTTCGCCTACTGTCCTTTCCAGAATTCTTTTTATACCTCGGTTGGAAACTTCCACTTGCCCACTTGTTTGGGGGTGGTATGCAGTAGAGAGACGGTGAGTTACACCATACTTTTGCATGACTCGATCAAATTGGTCATTGCAGAAATGCGTACCACGATCACTGATTATAGCTCGTGGAGTTCCAAACCTAGCAAAAAGAGATTTTAAGAATTTCACAACAACTCGGGCATCATTAGTGGGTAAAGCTTTTACTTCAACCCATTTTGACAAATAGTCAACAGCCACAAGTATGTATTTGTTTCCTCGAGATGATGGAAATGGCCCCATAAAGTCAATGCCCCAGATGTCAAAGATCTCACACACTTGAATGGCGTTTTGCGGCATTTCATTTCTTTGAGAGATATTTCCGTGACGTTGACAAGCGTCACAGGTTCTGACAAAATCGTGGGCATCCTTATAAATAGTGGGCCAATAAAACCCGGAATCAAACACCTTTTTGGGGTTGTAATTTGGACTATGATGGCTCCCGGTGGGTCCAGCATGGCAAGCTTTGAGAATGTCCATAGCTTCCTGTCCATAAACACACCGTCGGATGACTTGATCCGCACAGATTTTGAATAAGTAGAGGTCGTCCCAGAAGTAATGTTTAACATCCTTGAAGAATTTGTTCTTCTGTTGGGTCGACATTCCTTTCACTATGAAGCTACCCGCATGGTAATTTGCGAAGTCAGCAAACCATGGGGTAGTAGAGTTTCCACGAAAAGAAACCGCATTGAGTGTCTCGAGAGGAAATGTTTCATTTATTTCCTTTTTCTCGAAAACATCCTGGTGAGGGTTTTCTAGACGGGACAGATGATCAGCAGCCAGGTTCTCAGCTCCTTTTTTATCACGTATAATGATATCAAATTCTTGCAGGAGGAGAACCCAACGGAGCAATCTCGGCTTTGCATCTTGTTTTGCAAAGAGATATTTGAGAGTCGAGTGATCCGTATACACCACGCATTTGGTCAAGATTAGGTACGGCCGAAACTTCTCAAACGCATACACCACGGCTAGTAGCTCTTTTTCTGTGGTGGTGTAATGGGTTTGAGCTTCAGTCATAGTCTTACTCGCGTAGTGGATAGGCTGAAAATGCTTGGTTCTACGTTGCCCCAGGACTGCACCGATAGCAAAATCACTTGCATCGCACATGAGCTCAAAAGGCAAGTCCCAGTCGGGGGCAACGAGAATGGGTGCTTCAGTAAGCTTTTTCTTTAATGTTTCAAAAGCTTCGATGCACTCTGGTGAGAAGATAAAAGGAGCATCTTTTTCAAGAAGATGGGTCATAGGCCGGGCGATTTTAGAAAAATCTTGTATGAATCTGCGATAAAAACCGGCATGACCTAAAAAACTCCTAATACCTTTGACGGTAGTAGGATGAGGCAATTTGGCAATAACATCGACTTTTTCTCTATGGACCTCGATCCCGTTTTTTGAACTTTTATGGCCAAGGACTATGCCTTCTTTGACCATAAAGTGGCTCTTCTCCCAATTTAGACAAAGATTGGTGTCTTCACACCGTTTGATCATTTTTTCTAAATGGGAGAGACATGTTTGAAATGAGTCCCCAATGACCGAGAAGTCATCCATAAACACCTCCATTGTTTCCCCGATCATGTCGTGGAAAATTGCCATCATACATCGTTGGAACGTGCCAGGAGCGTTACATAGGCCAAAAGGCATACGTCTGTAGGCAAAAGTTCCGTATGGGCAGGTGAATGTGGTCTTTTCTTGATCCTGTGGATCAATGGGGATCTGAAAATAACCCGAGAAACCATATAAGAAACAATAGTATTCGTTCCCTGCTAATCTCTCAAGCATTTGGTCCATGAAGAGTAGGGGAAAATGGACTTTTCGGGTGGCGTCATTCAACTTACGATAGTCAATGCAAACACGCCATCCCATAACCAATCGAGTTGGAATTAACTCGTTTTCTTCATTTGTGATAACAGTAATGCCACCCTTTTTAGGAACACAGTGAATTGGGCTAACCCAAGGACTATCTGAGATCGGGTAAATTAAACCGGCATCAAGAAGTTTGAGAACCTCCTATTTAATAACCTCATGAATCTTAGGATTCACCCTTCTCTGATGTTGAACTGCTGGTTTGAAGTCATCCTCCATCAAGATTTTGTGAGTACAAAACTCAGGGTTGATACCCTTAATGTCGGAGAGTTTCCAAGCAATTGCTTGCTTGTGTGACTTTAAGACCTTTATGAGAGCAGCTTTTTCATCTTTTTTCAAATATCGAGCAATAATGACGGGTAATTTATCATCACCCTCAAGAAATGCATACTCGAGATGAGGTGGTAAGTCCTTAAGTTCGACTTCGGGAGGATCATTAGATTTTTCAATGGTTTTGATTTCCTCTTTATGAAGTTCTTGAGGAGGGATTGATGAAGGATCATCATTGAGCATCTTCTCGATGAGAAGAATATCTCCCTCGATGTCAATTGGAGCGTGATCAATTTCCCATGAAACAGAATCACTAGACAAGTATGCTTCAATCTCTTCCAAGATGAAGTCACTTTCCTCAAACGGAGTGAGAGAAGGAGTAGAATTGGCAATGATGGGTTGAGATGAATGAGTGAGATTATCACTCGAAGAATTATGAACATAACCGAGAACTTCTTGAGAGTACTCTTCAGAAGCAACATCAATGATATCTATTCGGTTAACCGACTCAGAATCATAGTTTGCGGAGTACCTCGAAGTTTGATCAAGGTTAAAGGTGACAGCTTCATTACCCACACGTAATGTGATTTCTTGCTCAAATACATCAATGAGAGCACGGCCCGTTCTCAGGAATCCTCGTCCAACAATGAGGGGAACCCGATGATCGGCATCGAATTCAACAACCACAAAGTCGGCTGGAAAATGGAACTTTCCTACTTTCACGAATACATCCTCGGCAATGCCAAGTGGACGGGATATTGTACGATCTGCAAGCTCAAGAGTCATGCAGGTAGGAGTAAGGTCTGGAAGAGAAAGTTTCTTCCATACTGAATGAGGCATCAGGTTAATGCTTGCACCAAGATCGACTAAGGCAAAGCATTCAACCATCCCTGGAAATACACAAGGTAAGAGAAATTTTCCAGGATCTCCAAGCTTCTCGGGAAGCTTCTTTAACAGAACTGCTGAGCAGTTCTCGTTCAGAGGAGTTTTAGCCATTTCAAACAGTTTTTCCTTGTTGCTTAACATGTGTTTGAGAGTTGCTGCAAACTTGGCCATCAGCATGATAGCATCCGCAAAGCTTATGTCAAAATGTAGTTCTTGGAAAATTTGAAAAAATTTGTCCATTTGATGACTGGCTTTTTCGCGGAGCTTTTTCTCATTCAAACGTGATGGGTAAGGAATAGAAGATTTGGATTGGGTTTTCAACGGGAGCTACTGGAGGTTCAAAAACAACTCCTGGATTGGATTTGGGTTTCGGGACAACTTGAGGATGGACATCGTTGGTACCTCCGTTATTAGTAGGAAGTTCCTTGTCTTTTGTCGCCTCATGTTCACGTTCCACTACCTTAGGAGAAGAAGAAGAAGAGGAGGTAGGAGGAACAATGGGTCCTTCGTATGATACACCACTTCTGGTTGTGATCGCCTTTGCATCGCCCCTCGGGTTAGCGATCGTGTTGCTCGGAAGTTTTCCTGAGCCCGAGGGTTGATCATTTAAAGACTTCTTAATGTCAGAAATCTGGCTAACCAACAACCTGTTCATTTCATCTTGGGATTTCATGAATTTCTTCAATAGCTCATCAGATGATGGTCTAGTTGGAACAATGGCGTGAGTTTGATTAGGAAAATTCTGGCCTCTATTGTTCGGATTAGGGCCTTGATTTTGAAAATTTCCTTGGTTAGGATTCATATTCCCATGAAATTGATTCCCTCGATTGAAATTGTTTTGATTAAAATTTCCTTGATGTTGGAAACCCTGATTTGGTCCGGGATAGAAATTACCTTGGTTTTGATAACCTTGGTTCATTCTAGGTTGGTTCTGATTCCGGTTTTGCATGTTATGATTCTGGTTAAAACAGGGTGGTCCATGATAAGTATTAGCACGGTAGTTTGGTTCATTTTGAGGACGGTATTGATTACCTCCTTGATGTGAAGTACCGGCTATAGCATTGGCTTCAAACGGACTACCATCGGTGGCAGTACAGTTGTAGTATGCATGAGGGCCACCACAAGTAACACAGACCTCAACTTTCTTCACTTCACCATGTGATGGTGTCTGTGTGAAAGTGACTTTCTTTTGGTTAGCAAGAACCAAAGCCTGAATAGCATCCGTGAGTTTGTCAATCTTAGCATCGGTGCTAGATGTACTCACGTGAGATGAAGTAGAAGGTCCTGCATTAGACTGAGACTGATATGTCTTTGTTCGTACAGGGCGGACCTGGGACTTGTTTTCTATGATTTGTAAGGCTTCTTTTGTGGTCTTGCTCAGGAAATTACCTCCCGCGGAGGCATTTAAAGAGTCTTGGTCAGCTTGGCTCAGACCATTGTAGAAAGTATCCATTTGCATTAACTCGGTAAAACCATGATGCGGACACTTTCGGAGCAACTCTTTGTAACGATCCCATGCCTCACCGAATGATTCATCAAATCTTTAAGTGAATTTCATTATCTCATTCTTAAGACATGTAGTTCGGGATGGAGGATAGAATTCGTTCACAAACTTAGTGACTAAATCCTCCCATGTCTCAATGGAACGAGGGGGTTGTTTCTCAAGCCAAATCCGGGCTAGTCCCTCTAAAGAGAATGGGAACAGAAGAAGCTTAATTGCTTCATGTGGGACATTCTTATATTTGATGGTCGATGCAATCTTATTGAACCATCGAATATGTGCATGAGGGTCGTGCCGCTCAAAACCATAAAATTGGCTTTGGGTTACAAGATTAAGCAACCCGGTTTTGAGCTCGAAAGTATCAGCCACGATGGCTGGGACAACAATGGCATCTCCGTAACCATCGATGGGTTCTTGGAGAAGCTCATTCATCGGTTTATCTTCGGCCATTACGACAGGGGGTGGTGGTGCTAGACGTTCCTCAGTCACGGCTGAGGGAGCAGAACGTCCTCTACGTCTACGCGGAATACTTACAAGCTCTGAAAGTGGACTTGTGGAGCTAGAAGAACGAGTGCGCATGCACTAAGTATAAAAATCAATTTTCAAAAACAAATGCGAGGCAAAACGACAAGTGAACTTAAACCAATAATCAAAAATGAAATGGCTTCTTTGAAAAAGGTATACCAAATCACAAGGACACAAAGGTAAGTTTTGATCTTTAAGATTGGGAACTTATTAATGTTCACACCCCCAGTTGGTAGGTGTTCTGCCTTGGTTTGTGGTGGTTGATTTTTATGTATTTATTAAGTACCACTAAAAAGACATAGGTATGGATTTGTGCTAAGGGTTTAAATACTTTTGGACAATATTTTTGGTATCGTCTCGTTTAACCAAATTGTACCTCTTTAAGAATTACCTTAAAGAAAATACAGGATAGAAAACGTTACGATTGTTTTGTTGTTTTATATTTTTTTTTGGTGTTGTTAACACTTCAGGAAAAGTGTTAATGAACTTTTTGATTTTGATAACTTTACAAAAACTGTTTACAAATGGTGGTATATGTGCAAGTATGGGTCTGAAAATGTTTAAAACACGCTACAGCCTCCCCGGCAGCGGCGCCAAAATTTTGATCGCTTCCAAAACAGTCAAGAAATATTGACCAAAGGTTTTAGTCAACAAAAGTCAACTATTATGGACTCAATACAATTTCCCTTGGAATTTAGTGGATTCCCGGATCGTTTAGTCCCACGGAGGTTGAATGGTGTTTGAAAACGTTCAGACGTAGAATGATCACTAAGGATAATGATCTGTAAGGATTTTGGTTGAAAATTACACTACTGATTGTTTGGAATAGTATTTGGATACAGAACTATAAAGCACAATAATCAGATTAAACGAACGTAAACGCGTACGTTTACTAAATTTTACGTAAACGTATAAAATAAAACGTAAATTTAAAAGAATAAAATACCTACGGATATGAAAGTGATATTTTTACAATCCTAATAATAAAAGAAAATTATTGGAAAATTAAAATTATTTTTATAACTATTTATTTAATTATTATTAATTAAAAACTATTTTTAACTATTTAATAATACCCTAAAATATAAGAAAATATTAAATAAAGCTAGAAAAGTGAAATTATGACTTAGAAAAATCTAAAATATTATAAAACTTATTTTAAAACTGAAAATATATTTTTTATGTTTTTTATTTATTTATTATTAATTATTTAATATTTTTTTACTATTTTAAATTCTAATAAATACTAAACAAACTAAGAAAATTCTGAAATTTTTTCTATAATTATCCTATGGTGACAGAAAGCTAAGAAAATTATAAAAACAGAAAGTGCTTAATAATAAGCTGAAAAAGAAAATTAAAAAGCTAATTTCTATTAAATAAACGCTATCACTATTTTTAAAATTGATTTTTTTTATGTTTTTTATTGTTTAAACCTATTTAACTACTGAAAATAAGCAACTTTAATGAAGACAAAAATTTTAAAACTTGAAAATAAGCAGAACAAAAGCTTATTAGCTTAACAGTTTGAGCTTTTGAGCTTAAATTGATTTTTAAGCTCAAACAAGCTTGAAATAAGATTCACAGTTGGAACCAAAGGTAAAATAAGATGCAAACAAGCTAAAGGTACTTAAATTAAGCTAAAAGGCACAAAGAAACATACTGATAAGCTTAAGATAAGCTAATAAGCACTTCCAAAATACTCTATGAACCAAACAGGCCTGCAGTCAATTCTACAAGCAATTTAAGCTTATGAAATAAGCTAATAAGCTCAATATAAAGACTGAGGTAGCAAGATGGGTTGGTGGGCTTTCCAAAAAGTCCAAGCTCACACTGTGGGAACCACTAATGAGCTTATGAAGAGCTTATGAAAAGGCTTGTAATACACTGAGTATTCAGTGTACACAGGAAATGGGACAAACAAAAAGCTATAAGCAGGCTTATTAAATAAGCTGTAAAGCACAATATAAGCACTAGACCTTTGAGATGGGTGGTTAAGCTACACAAAAAGCTAAAATACACAAGCTATACCTCTCTAAAGAACAAGAAACAAGCTTATGAAGTAAGCTGGCTCAACTGTGCAGAGGGGAGATTTTTGGAAAAGTGCTTAAAACAAGCTAAGAATTAAGCAATTTATAAGCTGAATAAAAATAAACTAAAATTATTCTAGTGAAGATAAGCAGCAAAATAATATTAACCTAAAAGCTTAAGTCCTAAATCCTAACAGTAAGATCACAAGAAAAATAACAAGTTTATTCAAAAACTGAAAATAAGAGAATTTGACTTTTTGTGAAAACCAAATAAGTTGACTTTGATGAACTTTGGATCAATCCTTTTCACTGATTATGTTGTAATAAGGTGAATTAAGACTAGATTGATCAATACTAACAACTTATAAACATGATAACATGATTATGGAATATAGAAATCCAACAGTCAATAAACAAGGTGTGATAACAAGTTATTTTGACTTTCTTTAAATTGAGCAATGGTTTTTATTGTATCTCTGAGTTATTAGATGTTAATATGACATATAACAACAACAAGAAACAACACAAACAACCTCTAACACAAGTAACACAGTAAATCCAAACAACCCTTTAATGAAACTGAATTTGTGATTTCCAAAGGATTTCATAAATTAAGACCATGCAACTGATTCATGATCTTATATTATCATATAATGAGATTAAAGAAGCAATAAACAACAACAATAACAACATAGAACTCAGGAATGACAATTATGCTATAATGACTGTTTAACTAAGATTTTTAGTAACTACAAATTCTAGAGAACAACCAAACTGTTTTAATGTATAATTTTACTTAACTATAACTTAGAAACATAAAAATACAAAGATTTAAGCTTTAAGCTACTTATGTATTGAAATGCAAAAAATGCTTAAAAAGGCTTACAACTTCAATTCAGCTGAAAACCAAGAACAAGGTCCAAGAAACACTTCCTATAGAACCTCCACAGGTTCACTAACCCAAGGGCAATCCACAATCAACCCTGCTCCAACTTCTTGATCATTTCTTTTGATTTTTTTGATTTATAACTAATTTTTTTGTATTTTTGATTTTTAATTCTAAACTGAGTTTTAAAGTTTCTAAAAGCTTTAAAAAGCTTTCTAAGGAGCTTATATGAGCTTATGAGTCCATAACATCAACTACAAACAACTTTAAGCTAATATGAGATTTTTGAACTTGAAATTTGCATAAACTGAAAATGAAACTGAAACTTGAAATTGATTATTGATAAAGGTTTGAAAATACACTGAGATAGATAAATACAGTACTTGAAAGCTAGAAATTACACTGGAATATGAAAATTAAGCTATTCGACATACATTAACTAAAATTACTCTAGATAGCTATCCACATTGCTTCTTTTCTTCTTTATATTGATCTTTTTGAGCTCTGTCGACATCTCTGAAACTTTCCCACTTGATTTCAACCCTTGGATCCTTTGAATTCATAAAAACCGTCCATTTGGAATTTTGGCGCCAAAAAGTCATAAGCAGGTTTTAACAATTAATGAACTTTGGAAGATTGTGGAGGTGGATGGGAGTGGTTAAACAGCTGGGGAGTAGATAGGTGAGGTGGAAAGGTGGTGAGGTGGTGGAAAAACCACCCTGGTTTTGGGTTGCAGGCGTGGGTGAGGGAGATGAACAGTGGAAGGCGGGGTTTGACTTTTTTTACCGGTATTAATAATAACGGAAGGGTTCATTTGGGGGTTCAAGTGGGGTTTTGACTGGCTCAAGGGTTTTGGACTGGCTCAAGGGTCCGGTTTGGTTTAAGCTTATAATATCACAAGGACCAAAATTGTAATTTTCTGATTTTTGAGGGACTGAAATTGTAACTTTCCCAAACTTATCAAAAGGGCCAAACATGCCAAGAACCAATAATACAAGGACTATAAATGCCATTTTTCATTTTTAAAAGAAAACAAAGATCATTTTTGACACTTTCCAAAAGTTTAAGGACCTTTTCTGCCATTTGCCCAAAGATTTATTCAGGGACCATTTTTGACAACTTAGAATATTTCAGGGACCTTGAATGATAAAACTTCACATTTTTGGATTCCAGGGACTAGATTTGCCAATCTTTGAAAGTTTAGGGACTGAAACTGTAAATTATGTAAACTTTGTTGTTTTTCATCAGTTTTCAATCCTTTTGCACTTGTAACACATAAAAACACATTTCAATGATATTTATAGTATTTTGTGGCATTTCTGAGTGTTTTCAGATGTTTTAGCAGTCTAGATGGGTATAAAATGATGTGTATTTAGACACACATCAGCAATAAACGGCTCTTTCTTGGTTATTTTGGGTCCATTTTGATATAGAAAAGGTATGTGTTTTAGCACATACCAAGGGCTATCGCGTCGTAATCTCCAAGATATAATGTACACATGTATCATATTACACAATATGATCATTCGAAACAAGGGTCGGGCGATTTTTCCCACATGGTACGAAGATGAGGGCCACCGTGATCATGATCCCTTAAGATCGTATGAACAATCGTTAGTAATTATTTAGGAGATAATCGACCGAACAACTCATCTAAACTTAGAAAGCTGATTTGGTCGAACACGTTTGGGAAAATCGTGGAAATGAAGTCGAAGAGAGTGAAGACGAAGACACAACTGACAATGACGATGAAGATGAAGACTAGATTTAGTCATATTTTTATTGTAATGTTTTTTGTGTCATTTGAATAATTTATAATTTATGTAATGTTTTATTATTAATGAAGTTTAAATTTAATGTTTAAAAAAATTTAATTAAAAAAAATAAGAAAGTCGTTGTTGTGGCAATTTGATCGTTAGAAAATCGTTGGAAAAAAGAAAGTTGATGTGACATGTCGAAGGTGGTCATGATTATGCATAGCCTTATATTTATCAACACAACAATTAAATGACGAATTAATGTTACGTATCTATCTTTAGTTCTATAAATTAACCAAAAAGGTATTGTAATCATCTAAAAATTTGACATGTAAACACCTTCATAGTTGATAAAAAAAAAAAGAAAAAAAAGAAAGAAAAAAAAAAAAGCCTTACATTTTCAAATTCAGTTTGATCAGACATAATGGCATGGTCATGCTCTCATTCACCCTTTGGTCATGCACTCGGTCATCCATTACGCTCACTCGGTAATGATCATGGTCATTTCTAAAAAATCTATATCTCGGTCGTATACTTGATCTTGTCCTTTTTTTTGTATTGTACGAGTGTGTATTTATTAAATATTTTTGTAAATAACATATTTGTGTTTAAATAAGATATATTTTTGTAGTAACCGTTATCGTTTTATTACACTAGCTTAATCATAAAAAAGATTATACTAAGTTAATTTTTAGACAGACATGAAAGTCTAATACAGCATGACTTATCCCATGTATCATTACCTATTCTTAAATTTATCTATTTCACGTGCTATCATCATTACTAGTTTTTTTCTTTCTTTCTTTTCTTTTATGTTTTCTTCTTTTTACATTCCAATACAAACTCTTCTTAAACAACCGTCACAAATATTAGCTAATTTCCTAATTTTAAATCGAGAAAGTTGGAAAAAGATGTTCTATGTGAATCCAATCCACCATAGGCAAAAGTTCAATATAGAACCAAAATTTACCATAGATCCAATCAATCAATAATAGCCATTCATTTTTTTATTATGATAAACTTTCACCCTTTTTAAAAAAATTAAATATCTCGCAAACCGTTAATCGTTACGCGATAAAAATTATACCATCGTGACGAGAATTAAATTATCTTTCTATAGATATGCACTACTATATATTTTTAACAACTTTTTTTTTTCAAAATTTCGGTCAACAAAAATCATATATGATTCGATTTTTACGAATCACATATGATTTTTGAGAATCATATATGATTGTAAAAATCATATATGATTCGTAAAAATCGAATCATACATGATTTTTTAAAATCATATATGATTCGTAAAAATCATATATGATTTTTTCGGACGGAATTTTTGAAAAAAAATGTTTGTCGAAAATATGTAAAAGTGCATATCTATAGAAAGATAATTTAATTCTCGTCACGATGGTGTATTTTTTATATTTTGAAGATTTACCGTTTGTAAGATATGTTGTTTTAAAAAAAAAGTGGAAAATGATTTTGTATTAATTTAGATAAAAAATGGAGGGTTATGATTGGTTCATTTGTTCTATGACAAATATGAGTTCTATATTGATCTCAACTCATCCACCGTATCTTTTAATTGTGCCACAATTAATATTTGTTTCAACTTTTGAACCAACTAATTCAATATTTTAAAAGTTTTGTTTTCTTCTTAAATATATCAAATTTTAAGATTTTTATAAAATCGTATGTACGTCAAAAGTATAATGATATTGGGCTTGTTTTATTCATAATTAAGAGCTTTTGACAATGGTGTAGTTTTTATTAGCGAATTCGATAGATATTTGCTAGATATTTGACGAATAAAGTTTGTTATATAAAAAAGTTTAGGGGTAAGTTTCGCACTTTCTTATAATTTTATATTTTAATTGATTTTGTTTTTGGTAGCTAAACATGTATTTGGTCACGTACAATCCTTCGCGACCTCGGCGTTTGATTTTTTATTTTATTTATTTATTTATTTTTTATTTTTTTTCTAAATTTTGGTGCTACTTTCGTTTATCAGTGCGACACGTGTTGAGTTTTTTGATCGTTATGTATGCTTCGCGACCAGTTGGTCCATCCGAGTAAAGTAAAAAAATCCGATCTTTTGCATACACATGATATGACAGTGACCTCCCATATAATTTTCGCTAAATATAAATTGTTGGAACCGATATTTTATATCACACACTCGTGGCCTATCTATCAGGTAAAACATGCATGTGCCACATACAACAACTTAAAAGATAAGATTCATACATATCGCATGTCCGTTTCAAAAAGATAGCTACTATGCACGCACCCCATGAGAAGTATGTATAGGGGGTGTTTGCATTTTCACTCTCCTGAATCATTGGGGGTGCATGTGTAGGATCGTGAATATTATCTTGTTTGATGATTCGGGTGGTCTAGGATTATGATGATATAAGAAAGCCATTAGAGAGATGAAGAGAGTAGATAGGATGTTTCTTGAAAGAGAGTTGCTTTACAAAAAGTGAAAGGTTAGATTCAAGAAGCAACACCCTTCCCTTAGAGGGAAGGGTATTTATAGTTACAAACTAATACGTCCTCCTGACGGAATGTGGATCAGCCATACAGTGGTTAAAGACCCGTCCTTCCTCCACGGTGTTACACTAAACTAATATACGCTACAAACTAACTAATAAACAACTAAATAACGTAAATAACGACAAGTCTACGAGCTAACTTATGCTAGATAATATTTGGGGTGATCGACTCTTTACTATGGAATTTCTAATTCTTAACAATCTCCCCCTAAGGGAGGTCACCCCATGATTTATACTTTGAATCCTAGCATTCTATTCTTGACTTTGTTCTTGAGCTCGTAGACTTAAATTCTTCAATTCCGCAATCTTTGTGCTTTAGTAGCGATTCTTCAAAGTCCGCATTGATTTGTACTTTTAGTGGAGGCCTTTAACTGATCCACATCTTTGATGATCTTCGAGCTTTCTTTGAGATCTACAGCCATAGTAAATCTCTGGATCACCCTTTATTGTGTTGCCATCATGTGATGTTGTGACTTTTGGACCGACATGCTCACACTTTCTGGATCATGACATCTTTTCATCAGAGTAGCGGAAGCTTTACTGGCTCATGATATTTGCAGCAGCGTAGCAGAAACATAGTATAAAAATATCAGAGCCAGGTTCTGTAGATATGCACAAGTCATGATTTCTTTAATTAAGTGTGGATGTTGTGAGCATGCGGCTTTGGATTGACTTCTCAATTCTGATCAGCTGCAACCGTCCAAATGTACCTGCAAACAACAGTTAGCAATAAAACACACGAAAGTGTCTTTGATCACTTTCGTTTAATTGAGGTACACGACCCACGGTTCCCCGTTGATCAGTACAAGTACTGCCTGTGATCAGGTAGAATTCCGAAGAATCTCCTTGACAGGGTTTCGCAGTTGCTCTAGCTGTTCTCAAACCGGAACGTCTCAAAGAAGACAACATGGAGTGAGTGAACCAACGAATTGAGATTCACTGATTGATGAAAATTTGATTTGAAAACAATCGTGTATTGCTTGAAGAAAGAGTTTTGCAATACGACGAAGGTTTTATGAGAAAGATCAATTTTCAATCAAAAATACTTTTTGTATTTGAAAAGAATAAACATTCGATGTACTAGAGAAAAGAAGATATACGCACATCGAACGGTTTTACCAAAAGTATATTTTTAATCAGAGATAATTTTTGTGTTTGAAATATGAATACACATTCGATGTGCTAGAGAAAAGAAGATTTGCACATCGAACGGTTTTTCCAAAAGTATTCGTCAATTCCTTTCCTGGACCAAGGTTGATTCAAGAGTGAATCGCCCCATCGTTTCTGTCCAGTTGTCACAAGCTTGATCTTTAGAAAAGATCTCACATGTCACCCACCAAGAGCTTGTTTGATGTTGGCTCTAGAAGGATTTCCATCTTCATCGTGAATACTTTTACATATCACTCAGATTTTCTAGCAATACCACAAGGATAATGCGTAGGACTCTTAATATATTCTTACTTTCCACATTGTGTGAAACATCAAGTCTTCATTAATTTTGTGTCCTAATGAGATATTGTGGATGATCTCTTGGCTCTAGACTCAATTGTGCACATTTGGTTTCCTATGCCGGAGACTAGGGAGAGGGTCTCCTTCTTCAATATCAACAATCTCTAAGAGAAAGTCGATAGATTATGTAGGTTCCCCGTAAGAATGAAACAAGTCCTTTTAAGAGGAACTTGAGTAGCTTGGGAAGTTTAGTGGAGTGCGTCACTGGGTCCATGACGTCTTGTCTTCAATACCAGTGTTACCTTAGTAACCACCAGTAGCAAATGTATTGAACCCGGTTTCTGCCCTAAGGTTGAATTAATGGAGGGCTATTTCTTTTCCCCCTTTTTCACATTCAATTCTTTTTCATTCTTCAACCCCTTCAGTGCTTACCGAGACTTCATAACTAGAACCTTGTTGGGTTTATTCCAGTACTAGCTCTGTCTCAGTCCGCACTCTTCCCATTTCTCACTTTTATCCATTTTTTCATCATACCTAAGGACTCTACACTGTCTAGTGGATTGTCCCTGGGTAGATCCCTCCGGCTCTGGCGGGATCGTGGGAACGAATACCTAACCTAACCATCCTTATAACACCATGCATAAAGTAAATTGGTCGGTCTTTTGGTATTGTTCTTTCCTTCTTGAAACCAATTGAAAAATCATTTGGAAAATCAATCAAGGTACTTGTGATATAAAATCAAAGTATTTTGTACCTTAATTGTTTTGATCATTTTAGAAATGCTCCCCCTCAACATGTGCATATGATATTGAAATTGTTTGGCACATGGAGGCAAGAGTTCTTTAAAATATATTCTCGATCACAATTTTCATGGAAAAAGCCATTTGATTTTCTTTGGTAAATTCTCCCCCTCAATATGTGCATAGAATATTTGAAATCATTTTATCACATAGAGGAAAGAGTTCAATTGAAGTACATCCACGATCACAAAATCCATTAAGAAACCATTTAGAAAATCAATCAATGTACTTATGTTAAAACATAGAAGTCATTGTACCTTGAAAGTTTATTTTCTTTTGAAATGCTCCTCTTCAATATGTGCTTCGAGAATACGGGAAAAAGTTTAGCACATATGGGAGAGCAATATGCATTTTTGAATCAAATCGATCATCATTTATCAGATTTCATAGTTAAATCACAAATTCTCCCCCGATCAAAAATATCAAACCCTTTGAGATTTTGGATCCCAAGTGATTTAATAAGGTTTAGAAAACATGGGAGAAAATGTGGCCAGGTTTACATACTCATCTTGTTTTTGGATAAATGCTCCTCCTCAATCATGTGCATCATATATTGAAATCGTTTGGCACATGGAGGTAGGAGTGCCTTTAAAGGACTAAAACCAATTCCATTTAAACAGATTTGAGATTTAAATCACGATCTCTCCCCCGATCAAAAATTTCAAATTTTTTGAGATTGGTGATCTCAACTGATTTAAATCATTTAGAAAAGTTTGGGGAAAGACGTGGCCTGATTTGATATTGAAAATGATTGATACGGATCAATTTTAGACATTAAAGATTGTTAGTGTCAGGTATGATAGTTTTTAAGAGATCTTTAAGTAAAATAAAACAACTTCACAATCAATTTTAGACATTAAAGATTGTTAGTGTTAGGTATGATAGTTTGTAAGATCTTTGAGTTTTAAAGAAAATCATACCATGACATAACATTAATCTTTAGATCACCACTTATTTTGTACAAACGGACTTGATTGATGAAATATTGTTTGAAAATATTTTATTTCAAATCACTCTCCCCCTCAATCGATGACCGAAGTCGATGATTGAGTGACTTAAGTTTTGATAAAATGAAGTCCGGTGATTTCCAAAATTAAGTCCAATTTATTTTCAAAACCAATATTTTTCCATTTTCAAAACAGTATTTTTAGAATGTTTTAAAAATGGTATCATCCACTACTTGTCCTGCACAAAGATACGTTAGGTGGTTGAGCAGCTTCTATTGTTGTTGTAGGGCAGGAAGAAAACCGTCTGCTGATGCAGTGCGACTTCTAACGTTGCATTTGTCATGCCAACTCTTCATAGAGGTCCAATTAAGCTTAGTTTCTTCATTTGATGATGATGAAAACCATCTGCTGATGCAGTGAGACCTCTTACGTTGCATTTTTTCATGCCAACTTTCCATAGAAGTCAAATTAAGCTCCGTTTTTTTATTTGTCAACCCAAGATATAGTTACCCTTTCCTTTCGGCATCCAATCATCTTCATTTGTGGGATCCGGATCGGGAAAATTCTTATGAACCATGATATCTGCATACGTTAGTGGACACACAAACAGATATATGGTGGTCGACATCACCCAAACAGCAATCGACTAATAAAAGTCAATTCAACATATCAATGAGATCATGTAAAGCATGGGAATAATGTGTTTATCAAACTCTAATCATCTAATCCTAACAATCATATCCTAGGCACCTAGTCCTTCAACGTAGGTTAACATGTTTTACATTTAAGTATATATGATAATTAGATGAACTCGTTAGATGATTTAGATTTGAAAACATTCTCCCCCTCAATGAATGACTTATTTTTCTGAAAAGTTTAAACGCGCTGAAGTCATTGATTGAGTTTTCAATTTTTACGAAAACACTGAATCTGATAGATTTTCAAGCAACTCATTTACCACCAATTCAGTTAAAACAAATATTTTTCTGAAGAATTTTAGAAGGAAAAATATTTGAGTAGGAACAGCAGTCCTTCGACATACTTTTCTTAATTAGTTTTAGGATATGTGCACGAAATATTTGAAAATTGGTTTAGCGCATCACTTTCCTTCCTTGAAGAACGGGTTGCTATCTGAAATAATAGCAAACCATGGTTTAAGCACGGGTTACAGTCTGAAGTAACTGTAGGCCATTTTTTGAGACATGTTTTGGAAAAGAATATTTACACCTCATGCTCAAACTTCATCTATGGTCACGTGCCATTATTGAATGACATTTCTAAGATCGTAGATGTTATCGATACCATAAGACATGTCTTGAAAAACAATATTTTTGGTATTTTCAAATTTTTTTATTTTTATGTATTTTTGTTGATTTTAAATTTTTCTATTTTGTTTTTGTTGGTTTTATAATTTTGTATTTTGCTTTTTGATAAATATATACACAGATAGAGTAGATGATATAGTTTAAGAAGATGATGATACGAGTACCGAGATAAGGATATCGAGCAGCCTCGTTGTAGAAGATAGAAGTCATCATCTCTTAAACATTCACCACCAAAGCTTCCAAGGCTCTTGTACTGAAGAAAGAAATTGAACCATCTGAAAGTGAGACTTTAGCAGCTTCCCCCCAAACCGAAAATTCTTTAGCTGAGCAGATTCAAAGATTTCTTACAAGCTTCCCTTAGCCAGGTGAAAAAGAAGCACACCATTATCATCGAACTTGCTGCTCCTTTTAAGAATAATCATCGTGATTCATCGTTCGGGGTTATATCATCCAATAGAAGAACAGCAAAGTTTCATCCCACTCTTTAAATTTCTTCTCATATTTCATTACCACTGAAGTCTGAAGAAATTCATTCCAAAAGGTGTCAAGAGAACACTTCCCCCAAGTAGATGAATTGATGCAGTCAGTCTCTTAGACTAGAGCTCACGAACCCGAATACACATATACCCGAAAACAGAGAAACTTATAACATCGAAGTAGCAGATTAAGTCCGATAGCCAAAGAATAACCCCGATGTATACTTTCTCTCCCCTGATGATAGTGTATGAAGATCAAGAACCCGAAGTACCCGAATGCCCAAAGAGAGAATATCTGATAACATTGAAGAAGCAGGTCGAATCACTGATTATCTCTGCGGATGACAACTCCGGAATAAGTGATTATAACTCTGAATCACTGATTAAGCACTCAAGTGAGAAAGCAGAGCGTCCCCAATGTATACAATCTCTCTCCCCTGATGATTGCGATGACATCAAAATCATCACACACTTGTGTACCTCTTTTATCTTCAGAAACTAACTCTTCCATCTCTTCCCCCACATAGTTGGAATAAGAACACTAAACGCCATGTGTCAAACCTTGAGTTTCTCTGCGGTAATGACAATAGTCTTCCCGGGATATCTTCAATCACTTAGAAGTATTAATCTCATCAAGTTTACTCGCATTTAGATACATGTCTCCTTCCGCCTTGCTGGTTTTGATACTTCAGAATCAGCAACAAATGATAAGCCCGTATACAAGAAATCTTTTGAGAAGAACACCTATAATCCTTGTGAGAATCAACTTGCTGAAGAGTGTGAGCAAGTCTAATTGGGATTGAATATTAGGCTTTTCACTCTCCCCCAATTAGTGCTCTACCCTAAACCGATAATCTTTATGATGAATTCTTGAATTAAGAAGAAGTCTTTAGATCGTTAAATGCAACTCGTCTTTAGTCTTCTAACATGTACCAGAAAATGTAGAACCGACTGTAGACTCGACCTTCTTCAAGATTTTCCAATTGGGGAATAGAAAGTCAACATCTTCAACTCACCAAATGCATTCCCGTTAACTTACAAATAGCAAAACCCCTTAAGTCAAATCCCTCCCAATCAAACAATAACATAAAGATGTTCATCAAGGAAATCAGCCCCTTAACTAGAAGCACTTTATCGTTAAACTCATCAGTCCGTGAGAAGATGTCAACCAACGGCTCAAAGAAGAAACTACATGTGAAGATGACCCGATAAGAAGAAGCTCGGTTCTTACATGAGTTTGGAGCCGTTTGACCATTTATTCTCAGATATCGATCAACCATGCATAATTATCATACTTCTTCTCCCCCTCAAGAATTGCATACGGAGTTGCCATTCTTGATTGAATAAGTGAAAATCATCCAAATGCATTATATTCACACTTCTCCCCCTCAAAGGTAGCATATGATGTCGCCATCGTCATTATAATTGAGCAAGTGGAATAAGAAAACAATCAACGATAGCCCGGTTCACTTGATAATCGAAAGCAAATGGAAAAAGCATGAAGCATGTTGATGAGAATGGTCATAATAGAGAAGATTTCTCTTCTTTAGAAGATAAAGCGCACTGACACGTACACTTTTATTTTCTTTGAGGAACGAGGCTTGAACTGGTGTGTTCATACGTCATAATAAGATTTCTTTTCTTTCAAAGATAATGCGCACTGAAACGTACACATTTCTTTTCTTTAGAGTACGAAGCTTGAACTGTTGTGTTCAAACGTCATAATCTCTCTCTTTTCATCATCTCTTGGCAAAACTTGTAATCACCCATTATCATTCAGTAGGCTCTTTGTTGTGACAGCTGATGGAGAAAACCCAATATGATGAATTTGACCCTGAAGTAAACTAACCCGAACTCGTGACTTAAACTTGCACATATGTAATAAAGAGCGGTGCCGAGACTTCATCATCCATTGAATCTCTAAGTACTCTATACTCTTCATCCAACCAACCATCAAGTATAAGACGTACATCACCTCTTGAAAATCCACAATTGAATGTGACACTGAGCACTACAACGTAACTCCTTAAAGTGATAGTTATTTTGTGGTGGTAAGAGCCCAATTCCCCCAAGTGGTAAAAGAAAATGAAAAAGTCACCCAACAATAACTAAATTTCCAAGTATTCATTTTTGATAATAAGCTCGAACAAGGATCCTGAAGAATCTTCATCCAACCATCCCCGATACCTTCAGATACTAAGTATACTCGCCCGTGATATTTCACTTCAACCTCAAATAAATAATAGTGAATTAACCCCGTTGTCACATCTACTGGTTAAAAGCTCAAATCTAGCCTCCTTTGACGTTTTAAGTGAACTATGATAATGGTTTCATCTCGACCATGGTTAAAAGCACATCACCCCGTAAAACCATGCAATAACCAAACTGCCATGAGGACAATCCAAACAAACACCCAATTCATGAAGTACACCCTTTTATCCCTTCTTCGAAACAGAAACCATGGCACCAGCATCAAATAAGATCCCTAAATATACTTTCCTTTCTCCAGGATGGTTCCATCATTACGGGATTTTACAATTCTATGGTTTAAACCGAGAAATAGTTTCTTTCACGGGATTTTACAAAACCAAGAATAAACCGTAATATAGATCCGGAAATGCACTTTACTATTACCAGGATGTTTCCATTGTTACGGGATTTTACAGGTCTATGATTTAAACCGAGAAATAGATTCTTTCGCGGGATTTTACAAAATCAAGACAAAACCGTAAACAAGTCAGCTTGAATGTGTTATGACAACATTGGTTTCGGTGAATATCTGTTTTAGGGGAACATGCAGCGGTTCATCAACGGTTCATTATCCATCATCAACAATATCATCAGCAATTCATTACCCATATGTAGAATACTTCACAAACCATACTAAGACAAATAGTATACACTACTTTCCCTTGGAGGTTGACCGTAAGTCATCAAAGTACATGTTTCTGCCCCATGATGGCTTCCAGCTTTCGGAATCATCATTAACGTGTAAGACCATCTGCACAAAAAGTTCTTGTCATAAGCAAACATCTTGAGAAATCAAGACTGACGCTGAAAATTCTTGAAAGATTTTGCTTAGACTGTGAAGTATCATTAGTATTTAGTGGCATCAAATATTCAATGGGAATTGCTGATCACATCTCAACCATTCAGCCCTATGGTAAACACATCATCCACATATTCTGTAGGCTATTGCTGTGACCACTTTTTAAAGTAAACCCGATATATCAAACTTGATCATGAAATAGAATTCCCCAGATTTGTTACTTAAACTTGTACTAATCCTAGTGAGAAAGAAACAGTGTACCCAATGTACAAAACCTCTTGATATTCTCAACTGTGTGAGACACCGAAGTGATAGCTACGTTGTGGGTTAAGCGAGAAAGAATCACCAACGTAACTAAATAGCCAAGTCTTTATCACACTCTATAAAAGCCCAAACAAGTCATCTTCGCGGAAGGGTAGAAAGAAAGAAGACGAAATAAGTAAACGCCCCCGGAAAACCTTACTTCAATTCAAAATAAGAAATACCGTCCAAACAACCCCGTAGTCGCCCTAGTTCCAATATCCATTCAAGTCGTGACATAATATTTCTTGTGAAAATGTATAACTCAAAGAATCAACCCGCACACCACAACAAATCTCATCATCAAAAATCTCATAGAATCCACGTTTCATAAACCTCATATTATCAAATCTTAATCATGAGAAGCCCAATAAATCAAGATTTATCTCGGTCCAGTTCAATCTAACATATATTCAAATCCGGCCCATCAAAGAATGATACTAACCCTTTAAATTATCTAATCCCTGGTTTAGAAGTTAGTATCAAATCTCATGAAATCACATTAACTACATCACATGAGGTCTACTTTAGGATACACTTCATGACCTATTCACTCAAATGCTAGATAATGTCCACAAGACCAATATCCAAGAATCACGAGACCCAATATTAATCTATCTCAGCCCATGACAAAAGTATACCCCCGATCCATTAAACGTGAAGCATCTCATCCAAAGCTCATTAGTCTAAAAACATAATCACCTCAAAATTATATCAATAATTTACCATACAAATTATCTCACGCATACACATCAATTATTAACATTTGAATAATTTTGACACATACTATACGAATGGTCTAGACCAAACTTTTTACCCATGAATTGTTTTATGTATATTGAGTGAATGATGTAGCCTAAGGTTTCAGTTAATCCAAAGTCGTCCAACCTATTTTCAAGTGGAATATCATTCGGCCCATAACAATGCCATTGTACACGATCCAAGACCTAAAACCAGTACATAACTGATAACACACAATGCCCTAAACACGGGTATATAACTGCCCTTAACTTACACACAACCCTAGTATTTCTCACATCCAAACCCTAATCACATATTAGTCCGCCTCTCTCTTAATTGCACACAAATAAATCCGCTCCCCATCTCCTAATCTCAGAAACGATTAACAAATCAAAAATACATCATCAGATTTCTCCATCATATGCATCAACAATTAAAACAAGACCTTGCCACAGGGATGGCAAGAGTGCTTCGATGGCCATGAACAAGAAGAAGGATGAAACCCTAATGTCACGAGATCATTCCTGGATATAATGGTAGGTATATTTTAATTTGTTTAATCGTTTAACATAACCGAACAAGGAGAAGGATGAAACCCTAATGGTTTTGTTCTTACTTCATTAGTTTCGAATATACTCATTAGAACATGGATCTTTGAAGGATTAGCTCATTTGAGGGACCTTTTAATGGTCAAATATTAAGACTCATACGAAAAATCTGAGATCTTAGTTGTAAATAGATTGCATTAAGTCTTGAGGTATTGGATCTTTGATGTATGAGTAAGTCAAAATCTGTGATGATGTTTATCAAGGGCTTTGAACCTGAGTTGTGGACTTAATGCTCTTACAAGAACTTGATAAAACCTGAGATTTTGATGATTAAATAAAACTGAGATCATTCATTTTTTTTCAATATGATTTTTCTGTTTTGAATTGAATATGGACTGAGGATGGTTAGTGTTAACCTGAGGTCTAGTCTTATCCTTGTGGTATTGTTTGGTCAAAACGTCAACAGTTAAAACTTATGGTTAACAACACGCTTTCATTGCATCAAAATGCAAAAATATTTGGCAACTCGCATCTTCTTTAGTAACACAAGTCGCTTCTTAGTTTTAATCAACTCGCATCATTTTGAAACTTTGACAGCTGATATCATGAGTCTTGACACAACTCGCATCTTGACTCAATAGTCAAAAGGCATAGACTCAACTCGCATCATGGTTGTAGGAAGGCAAGTCAGTTTCAGATAAGTCACTTTTGACTTTGACTCAAAAGTCAAAGAAAACACAACTCGCTTTTGTTTCAGATTACACAACTCGCTTATCATACATTGTATCTGGACAAATATAAACAACTCGCATTCAAGAATGCATCAACTCGCAACCCAGATAACACCAGCTTCAAGGATAAACCCAGAAAAAGCATAAGCTGCTTCTTATTGACCCGAGTTTGACCATGAAGATATACCAAATGACCACTAATATTTCACTGTTTTGATACAAAAGTCAAATATTTGACAACAATTTAGACAAAAATGACACAAACAGATTGAGACCTTGATGGGACCATGACTTTATGACCAAAATAAAAAGATACATAACAAACTTGTTAAAACTGTTTACCCAAAAGATAATAGGAAAAAATAATTTTCCAATCAACAAAATAGTACCAAAACAGTTTTGAACAAGATGCAAAACCACAATAAATCATCAAAACACCATAACCTTGGCTCTGATACCAATTGTAGGATCGTGAATATTATGTTGTTTGATGATTCGGGTGGTCTAGGATTATGATGATATAAGAATGCCATTAGAGAGATGAAGAGAGTAGAGAGGATGTTTCTTGAAAGAGAGTTGCTTTACAAAAAGTGAAAGGTTAGATTCAAGAAGCAACACCCTTCCCTTAGAGGGAAGGGTATTTATAGTTACAAACTAATACGTCCTCCTGACGGACTGTGGATCAGGCATACAGTGGGTAAAGACCCGTCCTTCCTCCACGGTGTTACACTAAACTAATCTACACTACAAACAAACTAATAAACAACTAAATAACGTAAATAACGACAAGTCTACGAGCTAACTTATGCTAGATAATATTTGGGGTGACCGACTCTTTACTATGGAATTTCTAATTCCTAACAGCATGTGTTTCCGTGCCAAAATATTATAAGGTGGGGTGGTGGGGTGTTGCGTGGGGTGTTTTGTGTTGTGTTTGTGTGACTTTGTTTTTTTTTTTCTACTTTTACAACCTTTTTGTATTACAACTTATTTTTTTACAAGTTTTTTTTTTTGTTTTACAAGTTTTTTTTCTGTGAATCTGTTTTATAACTTTAAAACAAAAATAGTCGGAAAATTTTTGAGGCTCAGATTCAAAGGTTGCAAAGTGAGATTTTATCTTACTTTGCCGTCCATTCGGTTTCGGTTATCATCATCGCATCGGAAAATTTTAAGGCTAAAAAATCATCATCGCCTCGGAAAATTTTTAGGCTCAAACTCGAAGGTTGAAAAGTGAGATCTGATTTCACTTTACCGTCCATTCGGTTTCAGTTATCATCATCGCCTCGGAAAATTTTAAGTCACAACTGCACAAAGTCACAAGTTCACAGGAACTGCACAAGTCTCACAAGTCCAAAACTGCACAAGTCTCACAAGTCTCAAACTGCACAAAGTCTCACAAGTATCAAACTGCACAAGGACACAAGCCTCACAAGTTCAACAATATTCACAAGTTACACGTTTTCAACATGAATGTGGTAAGTAGGATTCCAAAACTGCAAAAGTTCACAAGAAAGTAACTAAGATTCTCAAAGGGGAGCTGCATAGCAGGCACTTCAGGCTTCTAATGCCACATGAAAGCAACAACACCACAACACCATCAGCACCAACAAGAAAGCTACAACACAAACTAAAAGGGACAATCTACATAAGCACCCCATAATCCAGTTCCCAAGCAAGCAGAAAGCAACAACAAAAAGCAACAACCAACAACACCAACAGCACCAAACAACCATGTCTAGTTCACCATTTGACACACAAGAGGTAAGGCTCAGATTATTAGCTCTTTATGAGATATAAACAATCATTTTGGCTGCAAATATGAATGTTGCAATCCATTGATATTTGCCATGCCAAAACTCTTAAGTTTTTTTTTTATAAAAATCATCATTGCCTCTTTTTTTTAAAACGTATTTTGTAGGATATTGGATTTCACATACACATCAAACCAAGTTTATATGGGGCGTACACCTTAAGAGTTTTAGAGAGAGAAAGTTTAGAGGTTTAGAGAACTTAGAGAGAGAAAGAAAAATCTTATTATGAGCTCCAACCCTCTACCTTGGAAGGTAGAGGTTATTTATAGTAACTTACACAAAACGCCACCTACGGGCTGTGGATCAGGCATACAGTGGGTAAAGACCCGTCCGTCTTCCACGGTGTTACTTAACTAAACACTAACTGACATTAAATAACTAAGACTACGAGCTTTCAAACGATTACATATACTTGAGGTGACCGACACTTTAACAACTGGATATTCTAAATCCTAACAATCTCCCCCTAAGGGAGGTCACCTCAAATTACATTGAATACAAAAAGATATTACATTAAGATTGTTTTTGGATTCTTGTTTAAGTTCATTGCTCTGTAGCCCGTAGTCTTTGATTCTTCATGTTTTGCATGTTTGATTACTCCAAGTGCAGGTCTTTAACTGATCCACATGATGATGAGTTTTGAGCCAGCTTTGAGATCATCAACTTCCATAAATCTATGACTCTTCCTTTGTAGTGTTGACATTATGTGATGTTGTGACATTGGACCGACATGCTCACATTCTGGATAATGATTTCTTCACATCAGAGTAACGGAAGCTTTAGTTGATTCATGATATTTGCAGCAGCTTAGCAGAAGCATGGAGTGAGAATATCAGAGTCGTTGATGCATTTATTATGATTTATTTAGAGATGAATGTGTTGTGTGAGCATGCGGCTATGGATTGACCTCTCAATTCTGATCAGCTGCAAACATTGGATGTTTCTGCATACAACAGTTAGCAATAAAGCGTACGAGAAGTGTCTTTGATCACTTTCGTTGAATTGAGGTACACGGCCCACGGTTCCCTGTTGATCAGTACAAGTACTGCCTGTGATCAGGTATAATTCCGAAGAATCTCCTTGACAGGGTTTCGCAGCTGCTCTAGCCGTTCTCAAACCGGAACGTCTCAAAGAAGACAACACGGAGTGAGTGAACCAACGAATTGAGATTCACTGATTGATGAAAAGAGATTTGAAAAAAAAAACAATCGTGTACTGCTCAATATAAAGTGTTTTTTGCAATACAACGAAGGTTTTAAGGAAAATCAATTATCAATCAAAAACACCTTTTATTTTTGAAATATAGATACACAGTCGATGTGCTAGAGAAAAGAATTTTAAGCACAACGACCGGTTTTTCAAAGGTATCCGTCAATCCATTTCATGGACCAAGGTTGATTCAATGATGAATCACCCCATTGTTTCAATCCAGTTGTCACAAGTTTGATCTACTGGATAGATCTCACATGTCACCTACCAAGAGCTTGTTTGACGTTGGCTCTAGAACGATTTCCATCTTCATCGTGAATATCTTACATATCACTCAGATGTTCTGGCATTACCACAAGGATAATGCGTAGGACTCTTAAGATATAATCTCACTTTCCACATTGTGTGAAACAGTGAGTCTTCATTGATTGTGTCCTAGAGAGATTTATTGATGATCTCGTGGCTCTAGACTCAATAGTGCACATTTGGTTCCTATGCCGAAGACTAGAGAGAGGGTCTCCTTCTTCAATATCAACAATCACTAAGAGAAAGTCGATAGATTATGTAGGTTCCTCGTAAGAATGAAACAAGCCCTTTTAAGAGGAACTTGAGTATCTTGGGAAGATTAGTGCAGTGCGTCACTGGGTCTATGACGTCTTGTCTTCAATACCAGTGTTACCTTGGTAACAACCAGTAGCATATGTATTGAACCCGGTTTCTGCCCTAAGATTGAATTATTGGAGGGCTATTTATTTCACCCTTTTCTCATTCATTTCTTTTTCATTCTTCAACCCCTTCAGTGCTTACCGAGACTTCATAACTAGAACCTTGTTGGGTTTATTCCAATTCTAGCTCTGTCTCAGTCCGTACTTTTCCCATTTCTCACATTTCTCCTTTTTTCATCATACCTAAGGACTTCTACACTATCTAGTGGATTGTTCCTGGGTAGATTCCTCCGGCTCTGGCAGGATCGTGGGAACGAATACCTAACCTAACCATCCTTATATCTCCATACATAAAGTAAATTTGGTTGGTCTTTTTGGTATTGTTCTTCAGCCATTGGAACCAATTGAAAACCATTTGAAAATCAATGCAGGTACTTGTGGTATATTATCAGAGCATTTTGTACCTGATTTGTTTTTGATATTTTAGAAAAAGCTCCCCCTCAACATGTGCATCGTATTTTTAAAATCGGTTTGGCACATGGAGGGAAGAGGGAGAATTCACTTCTTTGATTAACATTTTCTAAAAATATCTACATCACCTTCCCGATCAAAATTAATGTTTCGAATACTGTTAAAGATATTTTTAGGAAAGGATGTGGTTTTCAAAAATTTGCTCCCCCTCAATATGTGCATCGAGATTCGAAAGTGTTTTGCACATATTAGGGAAAACCTGCACTTAGAGACAACACAATCACGTTTCAATCCATTTTTGTTTGATATAGATGCTCCCCCTTAACATGTGCATGGAAAATTTGAAATCGTTTGGCACATGTAGGGAGGAGAGCTTGCTAATCACTTACAAAACCATTTGTCTAATTATCAGTTTAAATCCAATTTAAATCACAATATTCTCCCCCGATCACAATTGTAAAATTCATTGAGATTTGTGATCTCTATTGATTTAAATTAATTTTGAGAACATTAGAGGAGAATTGTGACTTGATTTTGAAAAATATTTTAACTGATAAGAATCAGATTTTGAGACTTTAAACTCCAGTGTTCAAGGATGCTTAAGTATCTTATGAAAACATAACATTAGCCAAGGTCTGAACCAATTGTATAAGACATTGCAATTGTTTGACAAATAACCTTTTTGATTTAATTGAAATCATTCTCCACCTCAATCAATGACATAAGTTGTTGATTGAGAGATAGAGATTCTGACAAATGTCAAGTCCAGATGATTTTCAAAAAATTGAGTCCGAGTTATTATTCAAAGCTATTTAGTTTTCATTTGATAACAAATATTTTTCAGAAGAATTTATAGAAGGAAATATATTTGTGAAGGAAACATTTGTCTTTTTGGTTACAAACATTTTTTTTTAGAATCAGAGCATGAGATTTGAAAAATAAGATAAAGCATGGCTCTGTTCTTTCCTTTAAAAACGGGGTATATTCTGAAATGACTATAAACCTTTTGTTTTTCATTCTCTCAATTTTTTTTAAACAAATTATGTACATTCGAACTTATCTAAAGACCCGTGTCACTCTTTGAATGACAACACAAAGACCGTAGATGAAATTGAATAAAAGAAAAAATGGATTTTTTTTTGCGGGTTTTAAAATTTTGTATTTTGCTTTTTGAATAAATATTTACAAGAGATGGATGAAGAAAAACTTTTACTCCTCGTCTTCCTCTTGAAGACGTTTGAGTGTTTCCGGTTGTAGACTCTTTAGACCAAGCCGTGGAAGGATAAACTCAAAACGTTCTCTAGGAAGAGCTTTGGTGAAGATGTCTGCTAACTGATATTCAGTCCTCACAAAATATAGTTCCACCACACCGTTCTCCACTTGCTCCCTGATTAAATGATGTTGAATGTCGATATGATTTGCTCGTGAATGTTGAACGTTGTTGCATGAGAGAGCAATGGCACTCTTGTTATCACAATACAGAGGGATTTTGTTGAATTCAAAGCCATAGTCAGATAATTGGGATCTCATCCATAGGATTTGAGCACAACAAGATGACATGGCTATGTATTCAGTCTCTGAATAGGATATAGAAGTCCACATTTGTTTCTTTGAAGACCAGCTCACAAGCTTATCACCCAAAAACTGAGCACCTCCAGACGTACTTCGACGTGTATCTTGACACCCTGCATGGTCAGCATCTGCATAGGCTGTTAGTGACATACCAGTGTCCTTCGGGTACCAAAGTCCCATGTTGATGGTTCCTTGGAGATACCGAAAGACACGTTTAACCGCTTCAAGGTGCTTTTTGGTAGGCATAGCCTAGTATCTAGCACACATGCATACAGCGAACAGAATGTCTGGCCTACTGACAGTAAGGTACATCAGGGACCCAATCATACTACGATATTTAGTTTGGTCAACCATGATCCCTAAGTGGTCCTCATCCAGTTTAGTGCGCTCCACCATGGGAGTGTCAACAGGGTCACAAGAATCAAATCCAAATTTCTTTAAAATTTCATTAGCATATTTAGATTGATTGATGAAAATGCCTCCGGGACTTTGTGAAATTTGTAATCCCATGAAAAATGATGACATTTGAAATTTGGAGCCCATCTCCTTAGAAAAATGGTCACATTCATTGGGGTCAGTCGAGGCAAAAATAATATCATCAACATAGATTTGAATGTGAATTAAGTGTTTGCCTGACTTTCTGGTGAACAATGTCGGATCAATTGCTCCCTTGCTGAATCTATTAGATAGAAGAAACTTTGATATTACGTATCGTACCATGCCCTTGGAGCTTGCTTCAAACCGTAAAAAGCCTTTTTCAAGCGATAGACATGAGTAGGGTGCTCTGGATTCACAAAACCTTCAGGTTGGCTGACGTATACGACTTCTTTAAGATTTCCGTTAAGAAAAGCCGTCTTTACATCCATCTGATAGACTACCATGTTCTTACTTGCAGCGTTAGCCAGGAAGATTCTGATTTCCTCGATACGTGCAACTGGAGCAACTGATTCTTCAAAGTCAATACCCTCCTCTTGACGGTATCCTTTTACAACCAATCGAGCCTTGTTCTTTAACACATCACCATGCTCATCAAGTTTTACTTTGAAGATCCACTTTAGAGAAATGATCATAGCACAGTCAGGAGCAGGTACTAATTCCTATACATCTAGTCAATCGAACTCATGAATTTCTTCTTTTATGGCATTGAACCAGCTGTCTTCATTCATGGCAGTTTTAACGTCTTTTGGTTCGACCTTAGATAGTACGGAGTTGAAGAAGCACCACAAGGCACCAGTTGCAAGTTGTTTACGAGTGGATACTGGATGAGAAGGGTTTCCAATGATGTTGTCCAATGGATGGTCATGTGTCCATTTTATAAGGTGTTCGTGTGGTTGTTGTTGAGGAACTGAAGTAGCAGTGTTTGGTTCTCCTGATGAAGATGGTTATGAAGTTGGTTCAGGAGCAAATATGTTCTCAAAGGGAGCATCTTCGGGAGTAGCAAAGGGGTTATCTCCATCATAGGTGCCAGAAACAATTCTATGATGTACACTTGATGATTGAGGATTTGATGATGAGGATGAGTGATCAGCAGTAGGAGCATCTTGACTCAATGACATAGAAACTGAAGGGTTATCTACGTTGACTGGGTTAGGGGCAGCCTCTGTTGATGGATTTGGCTGATCATTAGCAATAGGCTCATAGTGTTCATCAAAAATTGGATCAAATAATTTCTTCAACTCATCTTTCGAAGGGGATACATATGGAGTTGCTGGTGAGGGATTTTGTACAAGAGAAGAACTAATGGGACTACTTAATGAAGGTTGTGATGCGGGTCCAGAACTTGATTGTCCTGGAGCCATTTGCCCAGACAGCTCATCGCACGTGACATGAATAGTTTCCATGATATCTCAAGTTATTTTGTTGTAGATTCGGTAACCCTTCTTGTTTGATGCATAACCCACAAAAACTCCAATGTCTGCCTTAGCTCTTAATTTACCTAAATCTTGACCGTCATTTGTTGGATAGCACAACGCACCAAATACACGAATGTAGGAGAGATCAGGTTTTCGTTTATGGACAAGTTCGTATGGAGTTTTTCCATGAGTGGTGTGTATGAGGGAACAATTTTGGGTGTAGCAAGCAGTGGCAATGGCTTCAGCCCAAAGAAACATTGGGACTTTTGAGTAAATTAGCATATTTCTTGCAGCTTCAACAAGGGTCCAATTTCGTCTTTCAACTACACCGTTCTGTTGAGGCGTGCGTGTAACACTTCTTTGATGACTGATTCCAATGCTTTCATAAAATTGACTTAGGTCTTTGTTAACAAACTCAGTGCCATTTTCTGTTTGAATAATTCTAACAGTCTTGTTGAGTCGAACCTGCAGCTGTTTGATAAGTTTGATGATGACATCTGGAGTTTCATCCTTTGTCCTCAAAAACTTAACCCAAGTAAATCGAGAGTAGTCATCAACAACGACTAATACATATTTCTTCCCATTTATCGTTTGCACTCTCATAGGTCCGCACAAATCCATATGAAGAGTATGAAGAACTTCCATAACTGAGTTTGCGGGTTTGGGTTTGTGGGCATATTTCCTGCTTTTTCCCAGTTGGCATTCTAAACAAAGATGATATTTTTCATAATTTAATCTGGGTAAGCCTCTTACAAGGTCCTTTCTGGAAAGATCATTAATGGTGCCGAAGTTCAAGTGATTGAGACGACGGTGCCATAACCATGACTTTGTTTTCGAAACCTTTGACAGCAAGCAGATTGGAGAAGACTTAATCATGTCTTCCATAGAGATGGTGTATAGGTTTGAACCACGTGTTCCTCTTAAAAGTTCCACACCATCAAGTTCTTTAACGAAACAAGTATGTTTTCTAAAAGCCACCTCTAGATCGGAGTCACAAAATTGACCAACAAAAAACAGGTTATGACCAAGACCTTCAACATAATATACCCTGGAGATTACACTATCACCAACAACGTAATCTCCATAACCCATAATTGCAGCAAAATGATCATTCCCGAATCTAACAGTCCCAATAAATTTACTCACGAAGTTCATGAGCCGCGAGCGGTCTCCAGTCATATGCTTGGAACAGCCTGAGTCCAAGTACCACAAAACGATTTGAACGACCTGCAGTTGAACACAGACAAAAATGAATAACTGGATAATTGGGATCCCCATGCAAGAATTGGTTCCATTTGGTTAGTAACAGTGATTGGAACACCCACATCAGAAGTAGAATCAATGGAATCATTAGGGATAGATGCAGTGCTAGTGTACGCATTAGACCTATTCAAAGTATGTTCACTTCTTAAAGGAATAGTTCTACTGGTAGGCATCCATTTCCTAATGGGCATTGACTTAGATAATTTAGGGCACAACTCTTTAAGATTAAATTTGCTGCCAGTAGGTATCCACTGATAACCTACATTACTAAATTTTCTTCCCGTGGGTTTCCAATGTTTTCTAACCTTCTTCCACCATTGCTTTCTAGCCTTCTTAACTTGATTGTTGGCATTAACGATTTTAACTGGGTATTTAACAGCATTAATCAAATCATTCACACAACATACATGATTAGTAACAGAAACCAAACAATCATCATTACATGTTTTGCCAAAAGTAGTAGAATTCGCATTAATTACAGCATGCTTAGAGCTAACACTAGAATCAACACGATTCGTTTTATTCAACATAGTTTCATTCTCCCTAAGGTGATCTTCTACTCTCTTCCACTGAACATTCCTAGCTTGCAAGGTCCTATCATTATTTGTGTTGCCTTGAGGCTTTGACCTGCTCGCTTTGGTGTCACTTTTTACTCCTGTAAAGGGAATGGGAACATTAGTTGGTTTTTCTACTTTTTGCATTTCAGGTTTAGAAGTGCTGGGATCTGAACTACTTATAGGCACATCAAAGCTCACATGCTTGACTTTCGGCATAGAATGGGTTGCATACTTAGCACTAGGCATAGAACAAGGCATCACAGTTTTATCTTTCTCACATAAGGATTTAGGGCATGTTGCTTTTAAACATTCTAACAGCTCCTGAGATTGTTTGGCATATAAGCATGCATACCTAATTTCACTATCAAGTGGCTTATTTATGCTATCCTCTTCTACAATCTCACGGAGACATTCTAGACTATCCTTAAGGTGACAGAAAGAGTTATGAAACACAAGGTCGTTATTTCTAAGATGAGGAGGAATGTATTTAACAGTCATAGTATATTTAGAATCTGCAGATGACTTTGATGCAACATTCTCATTAAAGACAAGTGGCATTTTCCCTTTTACCTGACTCTTCAGATTCTCAATTTCATTTTGTAACGAAGTTATTTTTTCATTGTTTTTGTCACGATGACTTTCATTGAATCGTATAACTCTTTGAAGTGTTGTTTGACCTTTTCATTTTCTTCTAGAAAACTCTCATTTCCTTGTTATAATACATTAATGATGTTTTGAAGATGAAAGTTTTGAGAAAATTGAGAATCTAAAGGAGGAGGCATTTGGGAGCCAGTCACATTGTTCTTTTCACCCTTTAATTGTGAAATTTGGGTTTTTAACTTTCTGATCGTGTTACAGTGAGCTCGAATATGTTCATCTCGTTTGTTTATTTCAAAAACTACATCAAACTCTGGAACATCTGAGGATATCTTGATGTTTGAGGTTTTAACGTTTTCTTTGAGATGTTGATATTTAAGTTGCAAATCAAAATGTTCAACTTCCAACTTAGAAAAATGTTTTACCAAATTATCGTGATCATCCTGGTCAATTTTCTCATTTAGTTTTGAGTTTTTGTTTTCAAGCTCAATGACATGATCATGGGAAACTTTCAAAGCAACAGATAATTCATGAAATTGAGAAGCAGTAATAGAGGACTTAGTAACAGTATAAAACACATCTTGAGCAACACAACTCGAAATCTAGTTCTCATTTAAGATATGCAGATTCTTTCTTTCAATTTCATTATATTTAAGTTCCCGTTCATAATTATTGACCTCAACTGTCATTGCATCAAATTCTTTTTCCATTTCTTTAATCTTTGAGTCTATCCCTTTTTGAAGACTTTCAAATTGATTTTTTAATAGTTTAAAGAAAGGCATGAATTCAGTTAAATAGCATTCTTTAGTTTGCTCAAAACCCCTTTCCCCTTCAGTTATCCTTGTAGGTTTGATTCTTTTCTTACATGTCTTTTCAAAATCAACGAATAGTTGATAAACTACATACAGGCTGATTAAGGTCTTGCTCTTAGTGGGAATAGTTCTAGGAACTAAATGCATTGGTGTATTCAGAGGATACACAGTAGCTGGAGGCACTTTCCTAAGGGGAGTGTTTGTTTCAACAATTACATTTGCTTTTTGCTTATCCATGTCTTTTTTCCAAAAAACTTGTTCTGGGGTTAATTGAGTTTGAGGCTTAAACATGTTCAGGGAAATCCAATTTTCTTTTGTGTAATCATGGGGTTTGATTGTTATGTTTTGCTTTTTACACTCAGGATCTTTAAGCTTCTTATCCATTTTCTCCCTAGAGGCATCTTCTAATTTTCTATCCTCTTCCGTGCTTCCAATACACGATGGTGTTTACCTAGGCTTAAGGATCTAATTACCATCATATACAACCGTATGGAAAGCTTTAGCCTTTTTACAGTACTCGGGATTTGGCTCCTCTACTAGGGGAATACTATGCTTATCGCTTAAGACTCTGTGCTTAGTGATCATGTGAGCAGTCTGAATGGTATTCCCTTGTACATACATCTTATTTTCAAGCTTGTTTTTCAAAGTTATTAGGTTGGAAAAATCAGTTAAAAGTTTTGATTCCTTAGCATTAAATTCCTGTTTAAGCACTTTAACATTTTCTTGAAATTCTTGCTTTTGCTTAACAGTTTTGTTTAGTTTGTCTTTTAAGGAATCTAGCTTTTGTTTTAATATTTCTTCCCTAAAATTACTTTTTCTAATAATTGTACGCATTTGGTCATCCATTTCCTGCTCACGGGTATTTAACTCAAACTTAGCACGTTGTTCATAAATAGCAACTTGTTCTTTATAGGCATTCAGTTCAGAGATAACAGAATCATCAGGGGCACATGCAGTGTATTCATAAAAAATATAGTCATCATTGACTGCAGAAGATGCATCACTTGGTACAATCTCACTTTCACTTTGTATCACATATTGATCATATGGGACAATATTACTATTACCCACATTATCTATATCTGATTCATTAGTTTTATGTGATTGTACTTCGTTATGTATCTTTTGCTCATCAACTTCATCGTATAGTTTTAATACCTCTGAAATGATTGAATCTTTGGATGGACCAGCCTTTTGTGGTGATGAAACCTTTGGAGAGACCATTGGTGAAATGCTAGCCATGAAGATTGTCTGGGCAGTAGGTTCATCATCGACATTAGAGTCAAATGCATCACAGTCAGCAACTTGAAAGACATTTTGATGATTGTGACCTATTTCCTGAATTGGCTGCTCATCCACATCAGCATCATATGTTTTGGCATTTCCCTTAGCAAGAAACAGCAACTCTTCTTCATTCAACACCGCTCCATTGTCCTGAGCTTGCACCAGCAGCATTTTGTCCCTGAAATACTCTGCATTTTGAGGGCGTTTTGGAGATGTGCAGTTTCTTGCAATATGTCCTTCACCACCACAGTTGTAGCACTTGATTGGCTTTCCTTGTCCTTGATTTTCATTCCTTCTACGATTTTGATTAGCCACATACCCTCCACCTACTCCACCTTTTCCTTGCTCATACTGTCTTCCTTGCACTGGTTGCACCATGATCTTACCATCTCTGACAATAGCATGATTGTGTAGATTGGATGCAGTTCTGATATCATTGTTAGTGTGTGGAGTGAGGTTCAAATTTTGCTTAACCATAAGAGCCAGTTGATTGATGAAATGTCCCATGATTGTGTTTGAGTCTGGAGGCTTATATGTTGGATCTGGAATGAGCTTGTGGTTACCGTTACCCGTTGGTATGACTTGAGAAGCTTTGGTGGTAATTCCTACATTTGTGTAGAATGCAGTTGAGTCATTTGATGAGCTTGCATCTCCATGATTAAATTTGAACTTTTCAAGAATCATTCGTTCAAACATAGCATGCTTCTCATTCTGAAGTAGGAAGGCATACAATTGCTCATAGTTGGTGTGCCTTAATCCTTTGGTTAGCTTGACTGAGGTGACAAATTTGTGCCATTCGGGATTCATGTTGTTCACAAACTTTGAATTGAGCTGAATATTTGGCATGGTCATTTTGATATTCCTCATGTCATTCACAAGTTTGTGGAACTTCACATAGTATTCAGTGACACTTTCTCCAGGGTTCATCTCGAAGGTCTCAAAATCATCATACATTTGAGATTCCCTGTCTTCTTTGGTCAATTCAGAACCAGAGAGAAGCATTTGAACATGCTTCAGTGTTGTGATTGATTAACTTGTAGATGTCTTTTGGAAGACCCTGAAGTATAATGTTTGAAGCCCTGATGTCAGCATCGTATCTCTGTTTCTCCTTATCATTGAGCTCATCATACGTCTTTGGTCTGTCCAAACCTAAGATCATTGTACCATCCACAGCAGTTTCAAGTATGTCTCTGGTAGTCTCAATCTGACAAGGTCCTTCATCAATTGATTTGAGAATGTTAACCCCATTTTCCTTTCCCAAACAGTACAACCTAATTCGTTGAGCCCATGAGTCATAATCATTTCTGTCAAGCATAGGTGGACAAGTATCTGATCCAGCTGCTTGAACGTCCTCAGCTACAGAAGAGATGATTGTAGGCACGTTGGTAGACATGATTACAGATTTCACGGGATTTTATAACTCCATGATTAAACCGGTAAATAGATTCTTTCACGGGATTTTACTAAATCAAGAGAAAACCGTAAAACGTAACACGAAGAAAAACACTAAATCTCAATAAACAAATCGCTCAAAGTGACAAGTCGCTTCAGCCAACAAATCGCTCAAAACAGACAAGTCGCTCCAGCTAACAAATCGCATATACTGACAAGTAGCTTGATAGGACAAATCGCTTAAAAAATCAACTCGCTTCAATAAGCAAGTCGCGTAACCCTGCAAATCGCTTAACCCAATAAGTCGCTGAAAGTGACAAATCGCTTCACCGCACAAATCGCACAAGTACAACCACTAACCGGACAAATCGCTTAAATAAGTGATTCTTAGCAGACACAAATCGCTTCAAACAAGAGACAAATCGCTCATCAGAACACTTTAACGAGACACAAATTGTTACCTTAAGAACAACCAAAAAAGCCACTTATAAATCCAAAAACACTCCAACCACAATGATTCAAGCCATCCAAATCACAACCTAACCACTTATGATGATTCTAAACACAAAAGTACAATCAAAATCCAAACTTTAACACTAGGAATTGTTGGATCGATATACTTTAATCAAACTAACTTTAACTAGCTTGTTAAGGTTTAATAACCTCAGATAAATCCTAAGTTATTAACAAAGAAACACTGATCAATCTTTATCAAGTACGCGGAATTTACTTAACAAAGCTAAGAAGAATAACTTTTATTATAAACTCTAAATCTGCTTATTATGCAGATACTCTAAACAACTCTAAGATTATCAAACTTCTCTCTAAAACACTAAATAACTTGTGAATTCGTAAACTCTAAAACTCATAGACTCGTACCTCTAATGCCAATCTAGGAGTCCTTTTATAGGCTTAAGGATATCCTAGTCGGTTTACAATTTGTATTCTTGTACTACAAGTAATCTAAACATAGAATACAATACTTTCCATAAACGAATATAACAGTTCTTTGTTCTTGCAGTACTTTGACTTCATAATGCAGTACTTTGACTTTGTCTTTAGCAGTACTTTGACTCTTTGACGTTTTCCAGTACTTTGCAGCTTACAGTACTTTCATATCTTCAGTACTTTCATATCTTCAGCACTTTCATATCCCAACAATCCTCCCCTAACTTGAATTCTACTTGCTTGACTTCAAGTTCCCTTTTGTGAATATATCTTTAACAACTTCATCTTTAAGGACAGATTGTTTCTTAGTCTTTGGATTGTATCTCTGTAATGTCTGTGCTTGTCAAAGTATCTCTTAGAATTATTCTTTTACAGCAGCATCCAGCAAGCTCCATCTTTTCAGCATCACAGCAACATATGACAATTTTGTACATTAATTCTGTTTAAAGTTGCATACTATTCTCATCACTTCCAGGTTTGTTAACTCCTGTGAGAGGTGAATCATTGAAAACTTAATGGATTTAGATCTCTTTACCAAAGCCATTATCTCTGGAGTAGCCGAATGTTTTGGTGTGTAAGACCATGGTACATTGATAACCATATGATTTTTAGCAAATCATCAGCTATCAACAGATTTGATTTGTCTTTACCAAAAGTTGTACCCTTCTGGACTAGTTAGTTCTTCTATCTAATGGTGAACTAATTACCAATAATGGTTTTTCCACAGCCTTTACCACAAGCCATTTTCTTGTGGGCTAGTCAACTCTTCACATTACTGATTTGGTGAGTTGATTACCATCCAACTTATTAGCAAGTTGTCAACTAAAAACGGATTTGATATATCTTTACCAGAGCCGTTTTCTCATGGATTAGTCAATCCTTTTGTAACCATGGTGGATTGATAACCTATTGATGTTATCATCACAAAAACCATTTATTCAACCTTTATTTCAAAATATTTATTACTTAGCAAAAGGTTTCTTCTAAAATTCATTTAACTGGTTTATTTCTGCAAACAGTACTTTGATGAAAGTACTGTCTGATCAGCAGTACTTTGAATAAAAGTACTGATATATCAAAAAGTATTTATTCAAATAAAATTCATACCAGTTATTGATCATCCTCAGCAATAGTAGTCCAGTTGATAAACAAGTTGATAACCATGCAAGCAGTTTAATTATCCTCTTCTACTTCCATTCCATGCTCTAACATTCTTCTCATGAGCTCAACTGTGAGAGGGTATCTTCTTTCTGCAAACATGTGTATCATTGTTCCATTTTCCAGCTCTAAAACATGAACTCCAGACTCTTCAAAGAATCTCCAGCAAACAATTTCCCAGCTTTCTTGATTTTTCCAAATATCATCAGTGCTCTCTTCTTCAGTTTCCCATATAGTTATGAGATCACCATGTAAAACTAAACCAATCCCTTCTAATGGATTATGTTCAAAGTAAGCTTTCACCACATGATATAAATAGAATAGGTCTACTCTATCTATAATATGCAGTAAGTCCCATAGCCTTTTGAAAACTTTGAAGCTTTCATCTTCTTTATGAAAGATCATGTAATCTCCATCCTTGGATTTCACAACTTCAAAAACACTAATCTTTGATCTGTTCATCTTCATGTCATTATCTTCTTTTGAATAATCAAAATCTACTACTCTGAGATAATTCCTTAATTCATCACTAGTCTCAGATCTTAATTCAACTTTTTCTTTCTTTGAGAACTGAACATCTGTAACTTCAGTTTTCCTTTTTCTTTTCAAGCTCTTCTTTCTTTCAGCTTCAGTCCAGGTAGCTTCTTCTCTAAAATCTTTAATGCCTGTAACATCCTTCTTATAATCCTCTCTAGCAGCATCATATAATCTTTTCATCTCAAAATAATTAAACTTCTGCAATCCTTTATACCCTTGACTTTTCAGATAATCCATCATAGCATTTCTGTCTTTAGCTTTATTAAGTCTTCTTGGCATAAATCTAACAGGAACAGGTGACTGTAATGGTTCAGCAGCTTCAGCATCTAATTCATCTTGTACCTTTTGAGCTGCTTCTCTATTCTGATCTTCTTGAGCTTCCTGAGCTTCTCTATCTTTAGCATTTAACTCTTCTTGAATCTTTCTAGCTGCTTGTTCATTCAAAGCATTTTGAGCAGCTCTTAACTGTGCTAAAGTTGGTTTCTTCTTCTTAACTTCTACCAAAACACCCTTCCCTTTATCATTAGGATCAATTTCGGGTTGAGAAGTTCTTTGTTGTTCTTCTTCTTGTACATCTCGAATAGTAACTCCTCCTCTAGGTTGTGATAAATCTCCTAAAATTGTAGCAATGAACTCATCATCACTTGCAGAATGAATATGTTTGAGAATAGCTTCCTCCTCTTGAAAAACAGTTGAGGGACCAACAACTTCTTCATGTACAGTTGTTGAAGGACCAGCTTCCTCATCAAAATCTAACACTCTTGGAGTTATTACCTCTTGTCTGAAAGTATCATGAAAACCAATACTTTGTTGTTCAGTACCTTGAACATCAGCAGTACTTTGAACTTGAACCTGCTCATCAGTATCTTGAATGATCTTTTCTTCAGACTTTTTAGAAATTTCAGGTTCATTCTCTTTAACCATATCTTCTTTCAAGTTCTGTTCTTCTAGATTCCTCCCCAAGTTGACAGAAGATGGTTTATGAACCTTTTGGTTTTTACTTGTCTTGGACTGTCTTTGTGCTTTCTTCTTTGATTTGACCCAGATACGAAATTCTTTAATCAAAGGCCAGACAAAAGTTTTAAGCCTTCTAAATTTTATCTTCAATTTCTTTATCTGCTTAGCTTGAACCGTAGTAGTCTTTTGCAACTTAACTATCTCCCTTGTCAAAGCATAATTATCCAAAGATAAACCTTCACGAGGTATAGTATGTGGATCTTCACCTTGAATATGTGAATGTTCCTCCGATTGAGAAAAAGGAACAGATTGTGGTGGAGATGGAGAAGGTGATCTTACAACTTCTTCTTGAACCTCAGGGCTTGGAGAAACAGTACCCGGTGGAGATGCAGTACCTTCATGAGAAGCATTACTTGCAGATGCAGTACCTTCAGATGCAGTACCTGCAGTTGCAGTTCCTTCAGATGTAGTACTTTCACTTGCTGCATCATCTTCATCATCTGCTCTAACAGCCTGAACGACTTCCATCATAGAAGTAGTTAATGGTGTATCTGGACCTCTAAATAGATCACTTCTTCTAGCCATAAAAGTAAAAATCTTGGATTGTTGAACAATAACAGGCAATAAGTCTGTAGGCTTAGGTACATCAGCAAGTTGTTTGTTCAGAAAAACTTGTACAAACCTGGGATACATCAACCATTTGGATCCATGAGTGATGTGAGAAAGCATGCCATCAAGAATTAGCCTTGAAAAATTAAAAATACGATCTGTAGCTAATCCCACCATAGCAGATGCTATATTAGACCCAAACTGCTCCCAAGAAGTACTTTTAGCACTAATACAATGTAACAATACATGTATTAAAAACTTCCATTGAGGACAAAACAACTGTTTTCTGAATGTTTGTTCTGTTAAAGAACCTTCATAATCAATATGCCCAAAAGTTTCCCAAATCAATTCCTTGGCAAAACGAATAACACCATCATTATCATTAAACAGCAAATCCTCTCTAATAGATGCTTCAGTAATCTTCACAGTTCTTCCAACAACTGTAGCCCTAATATAAAATTCTTCATTCTCCATGTTTTCTCTTGCAGTAGCCCAAAATTCTTGAATCCAAGGCTCAATAATATCCGGCTCCACTAGAAGAGCATAACTGATGGGCGACCCAGTTAGATAATCAATAATATCATGAAACGCCTCATTGTCTTCAGTCTTGTCTAAATTGGCTACCATATTGTGCTTTGAAACAGTAGGTCGATTCGCCATGAGTGATTATAGAAGCACAATAAGAATTTAAATCGAAGAAGAATGAGAGAAATATGGAAACAATGCTAAGATATGAATATAAGAGGGAAAATCAGAAAGTAGTTATTTATAGGTGAGATTTGAAAAATCACTGCCCAAAATAAAACAACCGTTAGCATTAATTACCCCTCAATATAACCGTTGGAACAGTACTTTAATACGAAAAATAGTACTTTCCACGTATGCAGTACTTTCCCAAAGCAGTACTTTCCAAGCAGTACTTTCAAGAAAAACAGTACTTTGCCAAATTCCTCCGTAGAAACTAAGTATACACAAATATCCTCCCCTCAAGCAATACACAGGACTATACTGACACCTTATAGTCCTCCCCTCAAATGTAGCTTAGTAGTTAATCATGCCAATACTCACCACCAAGTGATTGAATCTTGAAACATCAAAGCCTTTGGTGAGTAAGTCAGCTACATTGTCATCTGTGTGAACCTTAACAACATTAATGAGCCTGTGCTCATAGCAATCTCTGATAAAGTGATGCCTAATCTGAATGTGCTTGGTCTTGGAATGATACACAGGATTCTTCACAATACAAATGGTACTCTCATTATCAATATTGATAGGAGTATTTTTGAAATTGAACCCATAGTCCAAGAGTTGATTCTGCATCCACAAAACTTGTCCACAACAGCTTGCAGCAGCTACATATTCAGCTTCAGTAGATGATGTTGCTGCAATTGTCTGCTTCTTGCATTGCCAGGAGACTAACCTTCTTCCAAGATATTGGCATCCCCCAGTTGTTGATCTTCTATCATAATTATCACCTGCATAATCACTATCCGAAAAAGCTTCTAAGTGAAAAGGTGACTCTTTTGGATACCACAACCCCAACTTAGGTTGTTGCTTCAAATAACAGAAGATTCTCTTTACTGCATTCATGTGAGAGATCTTTGGTGAGACTTGATATCTTGCACATAAACAAACTGCAAACATGATATCAGGCCTTGATGCAGTAAGATACATAAGAGAGCCAATCACTGATTTGTATAACTTGACTTCAACAGGCTGTCCATCTTCATCTTTGCCCAATGAATTGATAGATTTAATAGGTGTAGTAACAGCCTTCATATCATCAAAATCAAAATTCTTAAGTATGTCAATAACATACTTGTCTTGACTAATAAAAATTCCTTCCTTTGACTGCTTAACCTGAAGTCCCAAGAAGAAAGTTAACTCTCCCATTGAACTTATTTGAAATTCCTTCTGTATCAGCTGCTCAAACTCCTTAACCATGGACTGTTTGGTAGCCCCAAAGATAATATCATCAACATAGACTTGAACTAACATGATATCCTTCTTGTCTCTCTTGATAAACAAAGTCTTGTCAATAGCTCCCCTTCTGTATCCATGTTGCAATAAGAATGTAGAGAGCCTCTCATACCAGGCTCTAGGTGCCTGATGAAGGCCATAAAGAGCCTTAACCACCTTGTAGACTTTGTTTGGGTGTTTAGGATCTTCAAAACCAGGAGGTTGTTTGACATATACTTCCTCTGTAATCTTGCCATATAAAAAGGCACTCCTGACATCCATCTGGTAAACTTGAAATCTCATATAAGAAGCAAAAGCAAGAAATATCCGAATAGCTTCTATTTTTGCTACAGGAGAAAACACTTCATCATAATCTACTCCTTCTTCTTGTCTGTAGCCTTGTGCTACTAACCTTGCCTTATTCTTGATAACATTACCTCTTTCATCTCTTTTGACTCTGAAAACCCATCTGGTTCCAATAATTTTCTTCCCATCTGGAAGATCACATAAAACCCAAACTTCTTGAAGTTTAAATTGAAGAAGTTCTTCCTGCATAGCTTCAACCCACCTTTCTTTAGTTAAGGCTTGAGCAATATTCTTGGGTTCTTCTTGAGAGATAAAACAAGTAAATAAGCAGGTATGATGGTCCTTATGATTCAGTCTATTCTGTTTGTAGACAAAGCTAAGTAAAGCATTATGAGGTTTAGTAAAACTCTTAGCTTTGTGTCGTGTCATCACTCCAGAAGTAGAAGGACCAATGATTTGATCAGTAGGATGATTCTTATGAATCCTTAAGATTGGAGACTATGGAACTCCATATGCATTATCCAAGTTAGTATAATCAGCATCATTATTGGAATCTAAGAAAATACCTTCATCTACAAACTCATCATCAGTTTCCTCTAATCCAGGCATGGTAGGATCATCCAAATCATCTAAAGTACTGTTAACAGGTGCAGCAGTACTTTGGTTGAAAGTACTGTCAAAAGTACTGTGAGAGTACTCTGCAGTCTTGTTCTTCTTCTTTGCCTCTTCATAAGCTCTCCTTTGTTCATCAGTGTAAGAATGTGCTAATACAACTTGAAGAAGCATCTGATTAAGTTCCTCTTGAATAGATTGATCCTCAGCAGATAATGAGGATTGTGGTGCAACAATACTTTGTTTTGAAGTATCAGTACTTTGCTTGGGAACATCAGTAATTTGTTTTAGACTAACAGGATATTCATCAGGAACAGCATCCGGTCTAATATGAACTCCATGAACAACATATTGTAAATCTTCTCCATTATGCACAGGTTGATTTTCTTCTCTAACAGGTACATAATTCATTGAAGGAGTTAAGACCTCAAGATCAAACATCCAATAAGGACCTTTACCTTTCTCATTATCTTGATCTTCTAAAAACTCAACATGAAGACAATCTTGAATCTTCTTAGTAACTCTGTTGTAGACTCTAAATCCTTTACTGTTAGTGCAATAACCCAATAAATATCCTTCTTCAGACTTGCCATCAAACTTCCCCAGATTATCAATGGTGTTTAAAATAGTAAGAGGGCATCCAAAAGGCTTCATAAAATGAATGTTAGGTTTATTGCCCATCAGCAATTCATAGGGTGTCTTCATCTGTGGTTTGGTGACAGAGACTCTGTTAAGTACATAACATGCAGTACTTACAGCTTCTGCCCAAAATTGAATAGGTAGATGGGAATCTGCTAGCATTGTCCTTGCTGCTTCAATCAAAGTCCTATTCTTCCTGTCTGCAACACCATTTTGCTGTGGTGTTCTAGCAATACTAAACTCCCTCTTTATGCCTTTATTTGCACAAAAGTCATCCATAAGCTTGTTCTTGAACTCAGTGCCATTATCACATCTAATACCTCTAACCTTGAGTCTTAATTGATTTTCAAGAGCTATTATGAGAGTCTGAATAGCATCAAAAGTATCATCCTTAAAACCCAAAAAGAAAACCCAACTGAATCTACTGCAATCATCTGTAACAACCAAACAGTACTTTTTCTTATTTAAACTTGCCACAGAGATAGGTCCAAATAAATCCATATGTAACAGCTCCAATGGTTCTCTAATAGTTCTTTCCTCAAGCCACTTGCAGGAAGCTTTGTGTTGTTTACCCTTCTTGCATGCCAAGCATGATTGATCATTCTTGTAAGTCTTTGAAGGTAAACCTCTAACTAGATTGCCTTTGACCAGTTTGTTGATATTCTTGAAATTAACATGGCCCAATCTTCTATGCCATTGATGTGCCTCTTCAGATGTTGCTTTAGCCACCAAACATGTGGCTCAGCCATAAGAATGTAGACTCTTCATGTCTAAGCTATACACATCATTAGTCCTTGGTACTCTAAGTACTACCATGTCATCATCAACAGGTTTAAAATCAGAGGAAAGGATGAGACATTATGTGTCAGTGAATAACACAGGATGCTTTTTATCACAAATTTGAGAGACTGAGAGCAAGTTGAATTTAAGCTCCTTCACATATCTAACATTCTCAAAGTCGATAAGCCCTGCTTTGATAGTTCCTTTTCCAGTAATCTTTCCTCCATTGGGATCATTCCCAAATGCAACTCTTCCTCCACTAATATTTCTAAAATCAGACAGAATCTCTTTGTCTCCTGTCATACTTCCAGATCAACCACCATCCACAATTAGATGATCTTTAAGCTCCTCTTCTGGGTTGCCCTGCACACGAAGAAAAGAGTTAGTGATTTTTAGGAACCCAAGCCATTACTGACTTGTGTTCCCCTTGTGGAGTTACAAACTCAAATTCTTTGAGTATGTAATTCCCACTATCTTTCAAATGATGATCCAAAATTATCTTTTGATCTTTAGCATGTGGATTTTCAAAACTTTCTGGTTTTTCAACATAAATCTCTTTTACAAGATTATTAGCTTTTTCTTGTGTCACAAAAACATCAGATTCACTTTTTGTTGAAAGTACTGTTTGTCCCTCAGCAGTACCTTCCCTATTAACCCATTCTGGTTTAACACGTGGTTCATGTGATCTAGATCCCCTATGTGAATTGTAATACCTTCTAGGTTGATAGTGAGATCTCCTAGGATTCCTATTCCAAGGAGTGTGATCAGTACCTTGTTTCTGAGCAGTACTTTGGAAAGTACTGTGAGATACTGAAGGTTTTGAAAAAGGTCTTCTCTGATGTGGGTATCTGTGATCTGGTGTGAAGTTTCTGTGATTAATCCTATTTGAATTATTCCAAACTGGTTTGTGCTCTCTAGGTTTGTGGTTGACAGATCTGTTCTTTGGAAATTTGCTAAGGTATTCTGAGTGTCGATCACAATCTTTGATTAAGTGATGAGGACTATAACACACAAAACACAATTTTTGACCCATATGTCCAAAGTGATTTCTTCTATGTCTATGCCCAAAATTATTTTGCCTTTTAGGTGAATGATTAAACCTGTTTTGACCAAAATTATCCCAAAAAGGTTTAGTAGTACGGTTTTGAAAAGACTTTGCGGAAGGTACCGCTTGTGGAGCAGTACTTTTATTTGAAGGTACTCCTTGATTTTGAACATTATTTTCAATAGCTTCTTTGGGTTTTTTAGATCTAGATTGAGCAACAAGCTTCTTCCTAAACTCTAGACTGTCTACTCCAAATCGAGAAACATCAGGCCTTATGGGTTGATGACTAATGGGATGTGGGACAACATTATATCCCTTGTCTTGCTTATACTCAGGAGGAGGTTCACTTATTGAGCCCTCATTACTAGATGTATCTACATAGTTAATGAGTTCATCATCACTAGTGGTTATGTCCTCAAAATCACCTACATCCTGATCCCTAGGTTGTTTTTCTTCTATGTTATCAAAGTTTATACCAAAACCTAATCCAGTTCTAATGTATGCTCTTCTTTGTTTTTCAACATAAGTAACATGGGACAGACCAGATTCATTCCAGGCAGCAAACTTTTCTAACAGATCATCTCTCTCCTTAGTTAATTTCTCAATTTCAGCAATTTTACAGTTTAGTTTCCATTCACTAAGTTTTAACTGGTAATCCTGTTGTTCATACTTTTCAGCCCAAGCCATTTCATTATTTTCATGTGTTATAATTTTAGCTTCCATAGACTCTAAAGTAATTTGATAACCTGCTACCTCAGACCTAGCCCTAACACAATTATCTCTTTCAATCACATAACTGTTAAGTAATTTTTGATAAAACTCATAACAGTTTGAGCATACCTCAGAGATAGGAGACTGAGTTGGTGAAGTAGCCACCATAGCAAGAAGAACAAGATCATCTTCACTTTCTTTGCTCCAATCAAATCCTCCAAAGCCATCATCAGATTCCAAAGCAGCATGTTCAGGTTCTTCATCAAAAGCAGTGCTCCAGTCCAATGCATCCACTGTGTCTTCAACTGCATCTTCCACTGCTACCATACAGTAAGTCACTGGTTCATCATCAAACTCTTCACTCTAGTCAACTTCTGATAACTTCTCTTGAGCAACCAAAGCCTTTGTTTCAGTAATTGGAATTTCTTTGAGCTCAAGTTTTGTCTTCTCAGATGTTCTGTTTGCTTGATACTTAGCAAACCTACACTCCCTTGCAAAGTGACCAGTCTTTTGACAATTGAAGCATTCAATTTGGGATTTGTCAAAAGTTATTCCTTGTTTTGGTTTGAAATCAATACTTTTGCCTGTCTTCTTCATGTACTTTTTGATCCTTGCAGTGATCATAGCAACTTGCCACCTGATATCAATTTCTTCAAGTGCATCTTCTTCAATCTGTGCTAGATCCTCTTCATAAGTGACAGGTAAACTGGCTTGTTGTGTAAAGAAGGAGCACACAACTTCATCTGAGTGCAAAGTGGTAGGTGGTGGGGCCTGCTGAGCATATGAAGGGGGGTTGTAAACAGCAGTACTTTGAGAAACAGTACTTTCAGGAGAAGCAGTACTTTTGACAGAAGTACTGCCCTTCTTTTCAGATGATAGAAAAGCTATACTGTGAGACTTAGAATTTGTTTGACCACTCATCTCATGCTCATACACCTTCAATTGATGATAGAGATCATCAAAGTCCAAGACATCCAAACCTTGTTATCCTCTGATCATTGTAGCAATCACATGCCATGTAGATGGCAAACTCCTTAAAAACTTCAAATTAGCATCCTCAACTGATACTTCTGCCTTGTATAACTCCAACATGTTGAGGAGATTTTGAAACCTATCATATGCAGCATCAAGACTCTCTCTTTCACCTACTGTGAAAGTTTCAAACTATTGCTTCAGCAAATTTCTGTGCATCTTCTTAGAGGCTTCATTCCCTCCAAATCTGGTCTTGAGAGCAGCCCAGAGCTGCTTAGCATCTTTAGCATCATGAAATTTGAGAAGATGACCATCTGGAATGGCAGATAAGAGAATGTTTAGTGCCTTTTCTTGATTCCTTAGGGTTGCTGCTGGTAAGACTGCTTTTGCTGCAATTGGTTGTCCAGGAATATTAATAGGTTCTAGAACTACTTCATTGCCATTGACAATTACATTCCATAAAGCATGGTCTGTAATGGCAATATACTGCCTCATCTTCATGCACCAGAGATCATATTCTCCCTTCTTGATTATTGGAATTCTGAGTGAGGTGATTGAGGGTGGTGGAACAGCTTCAGTCGACATCTTGAATATTGTTGAAGTAGGGTTTCTTCCTAGTCAGAGTTTCCACACAAGCTCTGATACCACTTGTTGGATCGATATACTTTAATCAAACTAACTTTAACTAGCTTGTTAAGGTTTAATAACCTCAGATAAATCCTAAGTTATTAACAAAGAAACACTGAGCAATCTTTATCAAGTACGCGGAATTTACTTAACAAAGCTAAGAAGAATAACTTTTATTATAAACTCTAAATCTGCTTATTATGCAGATACTCTAAACAACTCTAAGATTATCGAACTTCTCTCTAAAGCACTAAATAACTTGTGAATTCGTAAACTCTAAAACTCATAGACTCGTACCTCTAATGCCAATCTAGGAGTCCTTTTATAGGCTTAAGGATATCCTAGTCGGTTTACAATTTGTATTCTTGTACTACAAGTAATCTAAACATAGAATACAATACTTTCCATAAACAAATATAATAGTTCTTTGTTCTTGCAGTACTTTGATTTCATAATGCAGTACTTTGACTTTGTCTTTAGCAGTACTTTGACTCTTTGACGTTTTCCAGTACTTTGCAGCTTACAGTACTTTCATATCTTCAGTACTTTCATATCTTCAGCACTTTCATATCCCAACAGGAATGGTCCAAATGATGCAAATACCACTAAACTTTTTCAAACCCAAAAACCATATAAAACCACTAGAAATCCAAGAACATGTAAGAGGGATGATCAAACCATAGCTCTTGATACCATTTGTAACATATTGGATTTCACATACACATCAAACCAAGTTTATATGGGGCGTACACCTTAAGGGTTTTAGAGAGAGAAAGTTTAGAGGTTTAGGGAACTTAGAGAGAGAAAGAAAAATTTTATTATTAGCTCCAACCCTCTACCTTGGAAGGTAGAGGGTATTTATAGTAACTTACACAAAACACCACCTACGGGCTGTGGATCAGGCATACAGTTGGTAAAGACCCGTCCGTCCTCCACGGTGTTACTTAACTAAACACTAACTGACATTAAATAACTACGACTACGAGCTTTCAAACGATTACATATACTTGAGGTGACCGACACTTTAACAACTGGATGTTCTAAATCCTAACATATTTATTTCATTTAAAGTTGCAAAGTGAGATAAAACTGCACTTTACCATCCAGTAATGAAACTGCATAGGCACCAAAAGTTTTCATTTAAAGTTGCAAAGTGAGATAAAACTGCACTTTACCATCCAGTAATGAAACTACATATCACCTGCAAAACATCACCACAAAAAATAGTCAACGAAAGCAAACAACTTCTCACAGAAACATCACCACAACTTTAATTTTTTTTAGATCTAAAAAGTTTTTAGTTTTAAAAAAAAATCAGTCTTCACCATATCTAAAACCTTGTTAGATCTAAAAAATAGTCAACGAAACCAAACAACTTCTCACAGAAACATCACCACATCTCTATATTTTTTTAGATCTAAAAAGTTTTTAGTTTAAAAAAAAATCAGTCTTTACCAGATCAAAAAAGTTTTCAAGATCTAAAAAAATCAGTCTTTACCAGATAAAAAAAAATCAGTCTTTACCATATCTAAAAGCTTGTTAGATCTAAAAAATAGTCAACGAAACCAAACAACTTCTCACAGAAACATCACCACATCTTTATATTTTTTTTAGATCTAACAAGTTTTTAGTTTTAAAACGAAAATCAGTCTTTACCATATCTAAAAGCTTGTTAGATATAAAAAATAGTCAACGAAACCAAACAACTTGTCACAGAAACATCACCACATCTCTATATTTTTTTAGATCTAACAAGTTTTTAGTTTAAAAAAAATCAGTCTTTACCAGATCGAAAAAGTTTTCAAGATCTAAAAGTTTACCAGATCAAACAAGTTTTCTAAGATCTAAAAAAATCAGTCTTTACCAGATAAAAAAAAACCAGTCTTTACCAGAGCTAAAAGCTTGTTAGATCTAAAAAATAGTCAACGAAACCAAACAACTTCTCATAGAAACATCACAACATCAGATACCACAACGATACCACCACAACATCACCACCACAACATATACCACCACAACATCACCACATCTCTCTAAAATTTTTAGATGCAACAAACGATCTAACATGTTCTATACTTGTTAGATCTAAAAATTTTAGAGAGAGAGAGAAACAGGTGAGAGAGAATGGTACCAGAAGTGAGTAGAGACGAGTATTATCAAGTCAGAGAGAGAGAGAAACAAAACCATGTGCGCACACAGCCCACAAGAAACGAACGCGTAAACGGGTCCAACACAACACACGTAACCACACACACACTATATAACTTTAAAAAAGGTTTATAAATAACAATTTTGTAATATAAATAAAATTTTGTAACATAAATAAAATTTTGTTATTAACAAATGTAATATAAAAGTAATATAAAAGTTGTAGTTTTTTAAAAATAAAAGTAATATAAAAGTTGTATTTTTTACAAATGTTATTAACAAATGTTGTTTAAAAATTTACAAAGTTGTATTTTTTTTATAAAAGTTTGTAAAAAAAATGTATAAACTATATGTTAAAAATGAAAGTTATAAAAGTTGTTGTGCTTTTTATTTTTTAGGTGTTCGGTACTGAAGTTGCTTTAACTGATTGGGTGCAATCTACTGCTCAATCGAACGGTTTTCTTATTGTTAAAGGAAGAACTAAAATAGATAGGAGCTATAAGTACTCTATCGAATTTAAGTGTTCTAGACATGGGACGTCTGCACGTGAAGGTTTAGAAGATGAACTTGAACGGCAGACTAGTACCGCTAAAATTAATTGCCCATTCAGATTACTGGCGAAATATATAAAAGGTCGAACTGGTACCACTAAAACTAGTGGTTGGATCTTGAGGGTCAAGTGTCTGAGGCATAATCATGATTTTGTAGACTCGTTCCATGGTTTTTCACAGGCCATGCGATTAAAAGAAAGTGAGTTAGTTTTGGTGGAGCAGATGACAAAACATCAAGTAGCACCACGAATTATACTTTCTTCAATAAAAGAGAGCGATCCGAATAACGTGTCTAGCATTAAAACGGTATATAATGCACAAAACAAGATACGCGGCGCCAGTCGTGGTGATTTGACTCCGATACAACTCCTTTTAGTACATTTGAGGCGTAAAGGTTATACATATTACCCAGGGTAAATGACCACACTAATGAGCTGGAGAAAATATTTTTTGTTCACCCGACGTCATATGCCCTGTGGACAACATTCCCGGAAATCATGCTGATGGACTCCACATACAACACCACATTGTTTAAACTGCCATTCTTTACAATTGTTGGAGTTACTTCAACAAACAGAACATTCTCAATGGTGTTTAGCTTTTTGAACTGTGAAAAAGAGCCAAATTTCAAATGGGTGTTGGAATGTGTTAAGTTGGTGATAGAAGAACAATATTACCTGCGGGTTATCGTCACCGACAGAGATTTAGCGTTGCTTGGGGCATGCAGAGCAGAATTCCCAAACGCTAACAGATTACTCTTTCGATGGCATATAAATCAAAATGTGCTCAAGCATTGCAGACACAAATTCGCTACGCAAGAGGAGTATGAGTCTGTTAGATGGACATGGGATTTGATGGTTACAGCTCCGACCGAAGATGTGTTCACGCACTATTATCATCACCTACAGGATTTATTAGTCCAAAAACATGGTACTTACCCATTAATACATTTTTTTTTATTATTTAATAAATAACTACTCGAATTATTTTCTCACTTTATTAATTCATTGTTTTATCAGATGTTTTAGGGTATTTTAATAACTGGTTGCAACATTACGACCGCATGTTTGTGTCGTACATTACCGATCATTATCGCAACTTCGGCCAGACAACAACATGTAGAGTTGAGGGTCAACACGCGTTGTTGAAGTTATACTTGGGCTCCACACAGTCCAGCTTAGACACGTTGTTGTGTTCGGTCGACAAGATTATAGCTGCGCAAGAAACTGCGATACGAGACTCTTTGAATACAAGCAAAATCAAGAAACTGCATTCGTGTAAGGGCACACTATTTAACGAATTGCGGTATAATGTTTCAAGAGATGCTTTACTACTCATACTCGCAGAAAGTAAATGGGATGTGGACCCACATGAATGTGGTCATCAGTTGCGGTTAGTTTATGGTTTACCATGCTATCACGAACTGTATTACCTTCAGATTCATGGTATGTATTTTATATTTATGCCTATCAAGTTATTCTCCCCGTCAATACCGATAATTTTAACTAGTCACTTTTTTCGAATACAGGATCGCCTATTCCGCTTGATGTTGTTGATAATTTTTGGAGAACACTAAGTGTTCCCTGGCCCAGAGTCCGACATACTCATACGCCAGAAGAGCCTCAAGAGCCTCAAGGGCCTGAAGAGCCTGAATATTTTTCTTGTCAAGATGACGTAGAAAAATTCCAAAATGTTTTTACCAAAGCATCGTTGTTTGTCAAGAAAAATATGTTAAACATGCTCAGAGGTATATACGCTTCTGAATTTGTGTCAACCCAACAACCTGCTGTTAAAGAAAGTACTCGTGGACGTCCGAGCGCAAAGGACAAAAAATCCAAGGCAAAACAAAATATCCCAGATTTGAACAAAGAACCCCCCCCCCCCCACAGGGCACCGCAGAAGCTATACAAAACCTAAAAAAGTCTGAGACTTAAATAAAGAAACTGCGAGACATAGTTCATACGTGGGAGAGCCTTCTAACGTCCTAAACTTGAACGAAGAGGTGAGCGAGGGCGATTTAAGACATGACTTGTACATTTCAAATGACAGTAGCGAATATTTTATGGCTCGAATTCCACCTCTTTTCCGACGGTGGATCCTAGGGATCGTTAACGTGGAAGGTGATGGAAATTGTGGCTATCGAGCTCTTGCCGTAGGTCTTGGTCATCACGAACAAATATGGCCTTCGAACTATTCTCAGGGAAGAGGTAGACAATAACCGGGAAGTTTACATGCAAATGTGGGGGACGGTATGGTTTACAACTATGGTCAACTCGCTGAATTGGTTTGAATCAGGTCCAGCACCCTACGGTTACTGGATGATTATGCCAGACACGGGCGTGGCTATTGCTACAGCTCTTAACCGTCCCATTGTATGCATATCCAATTCACAATATGTTACGTGTCTTCCGCTGAGAGATGGTCCAGATACATCACAACTATTGTCCCCCGTTGTGATTCTTCGTGTGGGGGAAGACCAAGCTGCTCACTACGTTCACGCGGTTCTGGATGAAAACTCACCACTCCCGCTCACTCACCCACAATGAAGATGGTTCAGAAATGACTTGGCCGCGGGACGGGCACATATGTTTACTGAACGACAGAGCATGTTTAGAAGGACGTAGAAAACGATTACTGATTTATATTGTAAATGACAAAACATGTATAGACGATTACTGATTTATATTGTAAACGAAAAAACATGTATAGACGATTACGGATTATTGATTTATAGTAAACGATTACTGATTTATAGTAAACGACTCGTCATCTTTTGTTACAGATTTCTGCTCTTGCTACGGTTCTTCCTCATCTTTTGTTACAGGAATCAGATGACATTCAGTGGAGGGACATTCATTGTGTAAAAAACACACCCGCTCGTGTTGAGAGTCCAGATTATGTGCCTTCTTCTCCATCTTATGTGCCTCCCTCTCCAGCTATATTTCCAGCTGCAGATGAGGAGAACTTTATACACCGTCCTCCGGTTCTTCCTCATCTTTTGTTACAGCCGTCTCGCGTTGACGAGTACGAGCGAGAGATTGCCGGATTGAGGAGACGCATTTCAGAGTTAGAGTTTCGTGTGGGACAGATGGCAGCATCATTGGAGCGACTACGCCTCGGGCGTGATTGATCTTAGTTTCTAGTTATATTGTGATTTTTTGAACCATGTATCAACTATTAATCTATAACAAGATTGGTTATTTATGTATTCGAAGCTTCTAATTTTGTGAACCATGATATTACTGATTTATGTTGTGAATAATTATACAAATTCTTTTGGCCAGATGCAACAAGAAAATCCTTTCTTGTGTCGTTGTCGACGTGGATTTATAATTGAAAGAACATCCCAAAATCCCAAAACTTGTGGTCTGAAGTATTATGCATGTCCTTTATCACAGGTAAATAATTAAACGTTTGCTTATTTACTTAAATATATCAATAACTTGTTTGTTAAGAATACATTTCTTATAATTGTTTCATCATGTAACAGCCAGGGACTGAAGACTATGGGTGTCGATACTTTATGTGGAAGGAAGTATTTCAACAAAAGTACTTTGGTCAAGCCTCTTCTTCAACGCAGTGCTCAAACTGCGAAACTAAAGATAACACGATCAACATGCTATTGGCTCAAAACAATTTGTTGAATGACGTTGGAGGCATCACTGGAATTGGCAAGAAATCCAGTTGATCACGCATGTCAGTCGAGTGAAATACTCTATGAGCTTATAAATGACATTAATAATCTTCATGTGGAGTAGATTTCGTTGTAATATTAGTAACATTTGTTGTTGTACTTGTTTAATGTTTTAATATCTAATATTTTATTGTTATTGTTTAATTAAATGAAAACAAATACCCAATTAAAAAAAAAACATAACGTAAAAAACTACACAAATAATATACTCTACATATAAAAACACTACACAAATAAATACACTATACATATTAAAACACTACACAATTTAAACAAATAAAATACACTACACAAATTTATTATACGCAACTAAATACACACAAAACAAAAAACAAAAAAAAGAGAGCTAATCATTGGCTTGTGGGCCCCACCAAAAAAAAAAAAAAAAAAAAACTAATCATTGGGTTGTGGGCCCCACCTTATAGGATGCATGAGAAGTGAATAATGAGGTGTTTGTGTAGATTGTCTCTTCAAAAATCAATGTTGATTGGTGAACGTGTCACTAACCTTTGTTCTCGAACATCAAACTAATCGATGTCAGAAATAAGTATTTGACAACAAACTTTTCACCATTTATTAAGAAAGAACGCATGGTCAAAAGAAAAGTCTTCATAAATTTGTATATTATACTAAAAACCGTACAAGGTTTGTCTGCAAACCATGCATTTGTGTGCAAACCATGCATTTAATGCAATCTTTCTAAACATGGCAAAAACAGCCTCTGAGGTTCAAGTGGCGTTGCAAACTTAGTCCTTTAAGTGCAATCTTTCCCAACTTGGCAAAAACAGCCCCTGAGGTTCAAGTGGCGCTGCAAAGTTAGTCCTTTAGCATTAATTGCTATCTGCAACCTGACAAAATTAGTCCCTAAGGTTTAAGTGTCACTACAAAGTAAGTCCTTTCAAGCCAATCGATGCAGCGGGTTTCCACACTCGTTAGTTATTATTTCTTAAACACATTTCACCTTGTATTCAAAAATGTACGCATGGTCAAATGAAATGTCTTCATAAATTAGTTATTATTTCCTAAACACATTTCACCTTTTATTCAAAAAAGTACGCATGGTCAAAAGAAAAATCTTCGTAAATTAGTTTTATTTTTAACGGCGATTTAATTAAAGACTAGCAAGATGCTAGAGAAGTAAATTACAAATGTGTGGATAGAGTGTTATATGAATTATTAAACCACTCTATCTAATTAAGAGAAACTTTTCTATTCCTACTCGAAAACCAAGTGAATGACGAAAGCTTAATGTCATTTAAGAGCAACTCCTTTCTTGGACGCTTAGGCGAGAAGATTTCATTGTTCCTGAAGTTCCAGAGGTGCCACAAAGTGGTGTTTATAGCAACATCAAAAGCCTTTTTGAGTTTAGGCAGAATGAGGACTCGATCAGCTAATATGGCCACATCATCTATAGATGAAATAAGGACACCCGAAACCTTCCACCAAGCCATAACTTCTTTCCAAACGTCTTTAGCAATTGAACATAAGGCGAATAAGTGGTCCTCAGTTTCAATATCGTCATCACAAAGGGGGCATCGAATATAGTCAAGATCGATCCCTCTCTTATCGAGATTAACTCGTGTAGGTACCCTTTTGTTCATGATGCGCCATGCGAGAATATTCACCTTTGTGGGAAAGAATTTATTCCATCTGATGGGTTGAGAGGTTGAGGGATTTGACATGTGGTTAATATGGTTCCGCATGCTTTTCACAGTGAAGTTTCTTGAAGAGTCCTTAATGAATTCTCAAGTATTAGGGGCATCAGTAAGGTGTAACTCAGAAAGAAGGTTTGTTAGTTCAGTCAATTCTTTTTGATCATCCTGTGATCGAGTTGGTCTTAGCCAAGCCCAATTAAAAGTAAGGCCAAACGGAAGTGTAGTCGGCTGTTGGTTTGGGCCAAGGGCTGAAGATGGGTCGGGTACAGTAGGCAAGTGAAAGACAGAACCAGTGAGATGTGAGTTATGAGAGGAAGTAGGACATCTATCACAAACCGAACAACTCTTGTTTGTTTCAAGACGGTATAATCGCGGGAATGAGTCTTAAAGAGTTGCTCCACCGATCCAATTATCATGCCAAAAAGAATTGTTTCTTCCATTTCCAACTTTTTTCTTGAAAAGCCTTAGTAATTCGATTCCAAGATTGCTCAGATATTTTTTAGGTTGCAAATGCGAGACCATGAACCTGAGGACAAGGAACGAGAAAAGGAGTGATACATACCTTTTGATGGACAATGTTCATTTGGTTAATTAAGATGACAAATGTTCTTAGCCATGTCTTAGCATTAGTATATCTTTACAAGAAAATTTAATGATAAGGGCTCTTGTCAGCATTTCTTATTAAAATAAAAGTGCATCAGTAGCATCACACGTCCCGTTGATGAAGAAGTTGATAGACATTCTTGTAAGGCTCTCCACAGTGGGTCTTAAAATATTGGTTGGTCAAGTTGGGTGACCCACATTTTAGTCGGTTGAGTAGAGTGTGGCAATTTGGTCACATATCGGTCGAACTCAAAAAAAAAAAAAAAAAAAAAAAAAAAAAAAAAAAAAAAAAAAACTATCGGTCTCAAATTTGACCGATAGTCTACACACAAAGAATATGTCCGTTTGATATTTATTTAAAAAAAAAAAACAACAACTTGGTCAACAACTGTTGTAACTTGGTCGTGTCTGGTCATCGGAGAGAGAAAGCTGATGTGGCAAGAGATGACCCGAGTCACGACTGTGTCCAACCTAACAGAAACAAAATAATTTAAATGTTTAGTAATTATCATGATATCCAACTTGATTACTGCCCAAGATTTTCAAGAAAAACAAAACTGAATATTTGAAAGGCATTATTGGGAAAAATAAACAAAAGCCTTTGGATTAACTTTCCATGTTGCTCAGCACATTTTCTGTAGTTCATTTCTAGAGATGCTAATAAACGCATCCATCTGTTTAGCAGGAAGAGACAAACCAATTTCAATGTCTTCGGGCGATTCTGCGCATGCGTTTACAGAAATAGAACCATTGTGATCAATCGATATGGTCTCATACTTTTTTGGTCTCCCCCACCCAAAATCCGTGTCGTAAATTTTGATCTTAGGAGTTCCAGCTACGCCTAATGCTGGCACCGGATCAAACCCTCGGTCCATCCACGTCTCGGCATCTTTTAGCATTCCATCCTTGTTCTTTACGGTTTCACTTATTGCCTTTCCAATCAATTCAAGAGCAGTAAGAAAGCCTTCACTTCCAGATAGTATTATGCTTTTTGTTTTCGCTGTGTCGCATAGTCCAACACAATTTCCAAAATAAGTTTGAGGTACCGGAGGATTAAGGCGAGTCCTCCAATCCACAACACAAATAAACCTTTCTAGATCATCCTCGCCCTTCTTTTCTCCAACTTCAGCACTCGATTTAGCTATGCAACTCCATACAAAACCACATGCCACCGAAAATGATGAAATATACTCGAGTGTTGGCTTTTGGATCGATACCCATTTCTTTAGCCGATTGATGTGTTCTCGGGTCAAGACAAAGGTGGCCCGAACCTTATCTGGACAGCTTGCTAGATGTGTAGGCTGGTAATTTTCGTCAATACTTTCGATCTCAGGTTTATTCAAATAGATTTCATCTAACGAATCAGGGTATTTGATAGCCCTATCATAAAACGGCAAAGAGCCACTAGCTAAGAATAACTCATCCGTACCATGCTTAAAAATGGAAGTCCACGCCTTCAAGAAATCAAACCTTGTGCTAGCATCACAAAGCACGTGATGGTTGGTAAGCCCAATAGAAATTCCCTTGTTTGGGAAGAGTGTCACTTGAACCGAAAAAAGAGGGATGATGAGATGGTCCGATACATATGTTGCACGTTCTAGTCGAGGTACAAGAGGATGGAACTTGTCACAAGCTCGAGGATGGTTTCCTACAAGATCATCAAAATCTAGATCACCTTCTGCAAAAGTAAGCACAAGAGAATCACCTTCAACATAACGAATTTCAGGTTTTCTTGCAACACTTGAACTATTATTTGTCTTAGGATACAGGATTAAGTTGCTTGCGAATGGGAAAAAGTGTTGAAGAGTGATGGATAGTGAGTGTTTAAGATTGGGAACAATTGTTTCGATGAAATGTTCTCTAGAGCACGAAAACTCATAGAAGAAAACCTGGTTTATAGGGAAAAATGGTAGCCATATCATGTCAAAGAAAGTAAGTGGCAGTGATCGCTCGGTAACCGTGGCTGGTGGCGGAGAGATTCGGCAGTTTTCAAGAACCGTCAACATGTCAGCCATTAGATTTCTTTGAATGTAAAGGATTGGGCAAAGAATTATGATGGAGTGAGTGTCACCTTAATTTCTATTTATATTTATGCAAACTAAGATCGAGAGGTACGGTGGCATGCCGTTTTGTCAAATCAATGCGGTCATAATATTTCACGTTTCATATTTACACATCAAAATACATCTTTTGCAGCGACCCAAGTCGTTTGCATGCCGTTTCGCTGGGCCACACCATTTATTTATTATTTTTTATAAACTAACTAAATTTTCATTTATCTAAATAAAAATACATTATTACAATACGAAAATTAAAATTACAAAACGGAAATTAAAAAAAACAATACGAAAAGAAACGAAAAAAAAACACGATAACTAAAAACATTACACGGAAAAAAAATACAAACGTCCTATTTTTTTTTTTTTTGCATGCATCCATCTAACTTTAGCAATGATGTTATTTGTATTGTCCCCGCCATTTTAAACAAAACAACTTTACTATCCCAGTCTTTCCTAGTTTCTTCTTCTAAAAAAATGTCAATCAAAGCTAGTTTTCTTGTGGAATGTCTTTGCATTCCACGTGTGCTTTCAAAAGTTCATGTTTAGATATTTGTGCAATGTCAAACTGCACAACTAAGTGGATAACGGCTTCCTTACAAATGGTATCCTCATCAATTAGTTTATGAACACCAGCTTTGATTTCATCGACGGTATATGAAAGTGCAATCCATAACTTTTGGTAGAGAGAAATTTGTTTTCGGTAGAAAGTATGTGTTTTTTCTAGAGAGAATTAAGATTGTTGTGTGAAAAATGGTTAAATGGTGCTAGTATTTATAAAAGTGAGATAAAAAAAATTGAACTTTTTTACCGTTATACTATGCTCAAAGGCTAGAAAAAAATAATAATACCAAATATTGCCACAAACAACACAAATAACGCAAAGTGAGTTGACTCACATTGCAAATGGCGCTCGGGTGGGGTGGTGCAATAACGTGCAAATGGCGACGCCATTTTGCGTGTCACGTCGGAAACGACGAGCATGAATGCGACCATACCCCTCCTAATAAATACTCCATCTGTCCCACATTAAGTGTCCACAATGAAATCTTGAGATGTCCCAAATTAAGTGTCTATAATGTATTTCAACCAATGAGATGAGACTTTAGTGGGTGAAAAGAAAAAATTACATGTTTGGTCCATATGGTTTACCACAAATAACAGGTTTAGTCCCTAAGTCATTTTAATTACACCACACATACCTATTTTTGAAACATGTTGCACATTTAGTCCCTATTATAAGAAATAGGGACTATCCGTGTAATAAAAATAATTACACAGATGATCCCTATTTTTTTTAAATAGGAACTAAATGGGCAACATGTTTCAAAAATAGATATTTGTGGCGTAATTAAAACGACTTAAGGATTAAACCTGTTATTTGGGGTAAACCATAGGGACCAAACATGTAATTATTTCGGGTGAAAATGATATTTGATTGGTGGAAAGTGTAATTAGTGGAATTTTCTAAAACTTTGTGCATATGGAAAGTGGACACTTAATATGGGACGGATGGAGTAATACAATTTTCTTCTAAAAATAATTGTACCGTTTTAATTTTTTTTAAGTTTTTCTTTTTTAACTTTAACTTTAAGTATTTTGTTTGTGTTATATAAGGCTTGATGAAAATTATACCAATGAACATATATTTAAAACCAATCTATTTATATATTTTGCATCAATAATTATATAATAATAAAAAAAAAGTTAAAGATTAAAGTTGAAAAATGAAAATTCAAAAAATCAAAATCAATTACAATTTTAACGAAAAATGAAAATTCAAAAAATCAAAATCAATTACAATTTTAACGAATTAGTTAATTACACCCTTCTTTAATGTATATTGCCACTATTTATATTTTAATTAATAAAATGAAAAAATTACATGTTTCGTTTTTGTGATTTACCGAAAATCATACTCGTCGACATTATTCGGTTTTACTCACATAGATAATCTTTATTTTTCAAATTATTTTCATTGATAGTCCATAGTCGAGAAAACATAGATTATTACACAGTAGATAAAATAAGAACTATTGATGTAACTAGTTTGAGAATTAGGTATTAATGATGTAATTAAAATCGAATAAGAATGATGGGTATGATTTTGAGTAAATCAAATAGACGAAACACATAATTTTTTCTAATAAAATGGTGCATATCGTTTACAATAATATGCTCTGTTCATGATCCTTGGAGAAAAATCTTCGATTGTAACAAATATCTTGTGGAAAATACTAACCAACAATCTATTTCTTGTGGAAAAGTGGGTGACGGGTCAAATTTTCTTTCTTATGATGACATTTGGATTGGTAGCCTAAAAATTGCCTTTCGTCACTCCATATGAAGTGAAGAAAGTAATGAGTGTTTATTAGTGGACCGATGTAATACGACTAATGGCCCAAACACTAGATGTCGGACTTGAAAAAACACAATTAGATACTCTCAAGTCTCAAGTGATAATTTTTCGTTACTTTTTTTGAAAATTAGACAATTAATCGGACATAGGGTGTGTTTGGCGACACGTAGCAGTATGAGCAGGGCCGTCCCGTAGATTTCGGGGGCCCTGTGCCAAGAATATAAACGAGGCACTCTGAAACAAAAATTAACTGGTTATTCAATTTTTCCTCCTTACACTTTCTGTATCCAGCTTATGTATATAAGTGACTATGGCTTGAAAAGAAACTTTAGGAGTACATGTTTGTGTTTGAAACTATATAACATTAAAGAATTGATATTCTTCTATATAAGTGAAGTATGGAACATAGATTTAAGGCAAATAAAACATAGTGGTCAAGTCCCACATCGGTGACATTATAAACATTTTGACGCTTCTTCACTCTTATAATTGCTAAAGGTCATGAAGCTACTATTGATGGGCCTTTTACTTGTTAAACAGTGCTCCTATTTATATATATATTATGGGCTTTTAAAAAATTTGAGGCCCCATAAAATTGTTGGGCCCTGTGCGGTTGGGCAGCCCGCACAGGGTGATTCCAGGCCTGCGTATGAGTAGCAGTAAGCAGTAGCAATAAACAGTAAGCAGTAGCAGTTAGTATTAGCATGTTAGCAGTAGTTGTTTGCTAAAAAATTGTTTGGTAACGCAACTGTAGCTGTAATTATAAAGTGTAAAATTACAAACAAGGGCATATACAAATTAAAATTAAAAAAAATGATAAATCAATTGAGGGTATATGAGTAAATTACAACAAAACGCTTGAGCATTTGCTTGAAATGCTTCTTTAGCAAGCATTCCAAATAGGAGCAGTTGCATTAATTTTAAACTCTAGTTGCTTCGTTGCCAAACAAGCTTTTCAACCAAATCGTTAACCGCTTGTCGCTTACCGCTCTAAAATACTTCAAAACGCTTGTTGCCAAACACAACCATAGCAGCATTGATGTATATTGTTTGACAAAATTCAATTGCGTTGACATGGTGCGATTTCTACTTCTCATTTATTATTTATTTATGTAGTGTCGAATAATTTAGTTGCGAACTTTCGATTCAATTTTTTTTTATTTACTTAAATATCACCTAACAATCTTATATTCCTACACTTTTTATCTTATTTATTTTTTCACGATAACCAAACTCATATTGTCACAGTATTAGTTACCAAGCATTATAAATTTAATTTAAATTTTAAAAATTTCATATAAGGCATAAGTTTGTTGATGCAAATAATGGTCAAGGCCCTTACAATGTTTTAATGATGATAAATAAACATTTGAGACACTTAAAATCAAAAGTGATAGCCAAAAACCCCCCATGAAGTCTGGGCCTGGCGCGCTGGCTCGCGCTAGTCACACCTCCCTTGCGCTCATTGGTGTTTCGGTTTTTTAAAGTCGGCTTTCCTCTTACCCGACTAAGTTGCTTCTTTCAATTAAGGTTCACACATTATATTTGATGATGCGTGAGTTTGGGGTCGAAAGACTTCCTTATCAACAAGCAATCTTTACAACCCATTAGGAAGTGTACCTAATCGTTGCAGTGTAGTATGGGTAAGCCTAGGGGGTTGATCGTTCTTTGGGGGAATAGAGATGCTAGTAGAGATGTATGACGAAAAGATGAGATTGAGGGTGGTCTTTTTATCTTTTTATATTTTTTTTAGGAAAGCAAGTAAAATCTCGGGGTTTGAAGAGTGGGGGTTGGTAATTCTACCAATTAAACTACTAAACAATTTTAAGCCAAAAACTAATTAACTAATGAAAAGGAAAAGCTATTGATTGATTGAGTGTGTTTGTTATGATAATTAAAAACGTGTTTACTTAGATTTTCTTACTCCCTAGTTATCTCTTATTGGTCGGTTGAATTGTCACATCCTCATTCGTATTGGTGCGTTGTATTCCGTGTTATTCATAGAAGGGTTCCTAATTCCCTCGTTTTATGAGTCGTAACTCTCCTCTAGACTATCCGGAATCGCCAAGTACCGAAGTATCTCCCCGAAATACTATATTATCCTTAAGCTACAAATCATGCAATAAACACAACGATGGATTAAGTGCACTATCAAGATTTTTGCTATTTAGGACGTTCAAGCTCGCAGCAACTAAAGAAGAAGCCAGTTTTCCTTACTCTAACGTCTACCAATTAAAACAAGAGACATCCTAACAATAATCAACGACTAGGTTTCATTGGATCTAAGCAAACACTAGATTAATTTGGTTAAGCATGGTAGATAAGTAATAACACAAACAAACAATTGAACATAAAACAAACATGGTGATAGATTGGATAAAGAAACTTATCTTTAAGTGTAAAGAGGGTTTGGAACCCTAAAATACTGCCCAAGTCGGACTATTAACGAACTAGGGTTTGCTCTCCAAAATACTACCCATCAAATACAAAAAATTCGAAGTCTATACATAGAATTACACTTGCGACGGCGTCGCCTTTTGATGGTGACGTCTTCTGGTCGCCGTCATTAGGGTTTCGTTTAGGACAAGTCATCATTGGGACGACGTCATGTGAGAAAGTGTGATGCCGCCTGGCTTCATTATGGACGTCGTCTTGGAATGGACCTTGGTCGTCTGGTGAAAAAGTAAGGGCGACGCCCTTCTGGATTTAGGCGTGACGGCGTCATGTGTTAGAACCAAAATATGACATGAGCCGTCACTTGATACTTTTTAGAAAACCTTGTGAGCGACGGCGTCTCCCTATGAGTTGGGACGCCGTCAGGCTTGTGAATCAGCCTAGAAATCTCGACTTTGTTGTTTTCTTCATGTTTTCGCTCTTTTTCATCCAAAAATGCTTCATTCCAGCAATTTGCTTCCAAAAGACCTAAAATGTGAAAAGGAGCGATTTTAGCAGTAACGGATATAAAATGTAATGATTTAGGGCTTAAACGACCCCATAAAAACGTTTGTTTTAAATCCTTATCAAATATCCCTATACTTGAAATTTGCTTGTAATCAAGCAAAATCAATTTATGAGTTAGGGGTCATTTAGCATTGGTTTAGAATAGTCTACAATAAGTACAAGCGCCATAATAGTCATAACAAGCATGAAAATTATACACTAGCACATCACAATTGGTTTTTAGATTCTCTCATCTCTCGTGTTTATATGAAATATAACATTAAGGAAATGGAAGATAAACACTCATTACCTGTCATAGTACATAGATTACCATAGGCTTGAGAATAGAGCAAACCTCCACCGCTTTGGCGTAAGCACCTAGGAATAACTATCTAAGAGGTCTTTACAAAGAGTTATAATGTTAGGCTTCGGGGTAGGGAAATAAAGGGGTTTGTTGGATATGGGGATATTTAGTGGTGGCAAGTCAAAAATCCAAGTTACATGCATGTAAAATGTGATGTTGCTAAGTCAAGACTCGACTCACTAACACTAAATAACAACTTGAAACAAAATCAAAAGATATAAACTTAAAACATAAGATAGATGTAGGATGGTAGCCCATATGTTTTTCTCATCATTTTTTTTACTTCACTCTTTTTTTGATTTTTTTTCATACATTTTTACTCTACCATCCTCTAAGATAACATCGAAATAAAGGGATATATAAGAGGATACCTACACTTGAGTTTTTATTTCATTAACACTAATTGACCCAAATTGAAAAGATCAAAACACTTGGCGTACTTAATTACGTGGACAAATGGAAATTGAATTTATCGTTCCTTCCCGTTACTCCATAAAATATCACTTTAACCCATGAGTCCCAATCGTCCCAAAATTGTGTACAAAGGATATGCCTCGACTTAGCAACCATGCAAGTAACTAGATAACTGAACTAAGGGTTTAAACAATAGTTAGAATAATACACTAAAGACGAGTGAATACAAGGTGGGCTAAGGCGATTTGGGTGTAATATTTGGGGGTGGATTGTAAACAATGCTCTTCATTGATATTCCAGAAACCGGAACATCACAAGAACCGCGAAAAGATAGGCTCTGAGGGGTTAACTAGGGGTATCGTGTACTAAAGATGAGTACATCTAAAAACATCAAATAGTCCTGACTTTTAAGTGTCAATTCACTTTCAAGTAAAGTATGTTACTCATGAAGAAGCTACGGCGTAACTTATTCTCTCACATTACGCCGTAGCCAGTACTTTATCTTGGATTGCCTACTCAACAGCAATTACGGTGTAACTCCTAACTAAGGTTACGCCGTAATCATCTAGGTCAAGAAATATTTCGTGCCCCCATCAACTACGCCGTAACTCCTCACAAGCATTACGCCATAGTCCACCTAAAAAAGTTCTGTATTAAAGATACGGCCTAACCTTTCCCAAGTATTACGCCGTAACCTATTTAACGAGAGTATCAATTGGAGGATTATTGAAGTTACGACGTAACTCTCAACTCAAGTTACGCCGTAACTAGATCGTGCCTATAAATACAAGCCCTAATTTCTGCATTTCACATCATTCACTCACAACATAAAGTCAGAGAACATGAAGAGGGTTCCAAAGGCAGATCATTCGAAGCATACTGAGCCATCTCCAAGGGAGGAATCACTCCATATCAATAAGCATTAGCGATCATTTCTATCTTTTACTTTTAATTCATGTCTTTCATAATGTTAAACATCGAATTCATTATTTATTTTAATATGATCGGCTAAGCACCTTTGGTGCTAGCCTAGTTATGATTCCTTGAATGTTTTGTTTATGTTTTCATAATTCCGCATAATTGTTTCTACTGTATGCATGCATAGTTCGTCGGTAGTTACCCTAGCTTCGGTAGTTTTAAAATGCGGTCGTATCTAGTTGCTTAGGAGAATTGACCAAGTGACCCTAAGTAGTTTGGTAGAGTTGGGGAGGGTAAGATTTGACCAACAGACGGCCCTTCCTCGCTTGTGCGAACTGACCAAATAATCAATGGTCGTCTGGATGAACTTAAGAAGTTAGGGATGAGTGTCTAAGATGCTAGCGCCCGGGTACTCATTATTTCGAATCTTGCATGTAGGGTATTTAATGACTTGGCTTAGGTGACTAAAAACCACTCGACTCCCAAGGGGTACGCCTTTGACGTCGGGTAGGAGCCTTTGCTGATAGGTTAGGACGAAGTGACCAAATGCTGTTATAGCGACTTAAACCCCTACTTGAATCAATTGGAAGTAATAAAACATGAACATTACACGTCAGGATGAGTAATTAGGTTAGCACACTTTCTCTTTATTGATCACAACCTCTATTTACTTTACGTATTTTATTTCTTAGGTAATTAATCATTTCTACCTCAAACTAGTTAAAACCAGTGACACATAGACTTAATTAGAATCCGCCCACATAGCTCTTGGGACAACCTCGGTTTTACCGATTACTACACTACACACAACCAGGTACACTGTCCGTGAGTGCATAAGGTGGACCATAGGTAAACGACACAATTATAAATATTAAAACCTGGTCAAAAATCCTGCATCAAGTTTTTGGCGCCGCTGCCTGGGAGTTATATTAGGATTTTTGTTAAGTATTTTATTTTTGTTTTTTGTTAAAATTTTGTTTTCTCACTATTTCCTTTAAGTTTCAGGTACCATGGCGGTTGTGGACATTGATAACCTCACTCTCGAGGAGTATCTTGCTATGACTCGAGATGAACAAGGGCCGGGACTTGTTAGGCTAGCCATTGCTGATGACACTCAGTTCGAAATCAAGCCACAATTCATGAGGTAGCTTCGTGCGAACCCCTTCTCCGGAAGCATTACCGATGATTCTTACGAGCACGTGGATAACTTGGAATACATTGTCAGCCTATTTAAATTTCCAAGGGTCTCTAACGATGCTGTCATGTTACGCGTGTTCCCTATTTCACTCACTAGAGCTTCTAAAAGATGGGTCGACAGATTGCCCACCGGGACTGTTAATACATGGGCTCTCCTAAAAAGGTATTTCATTCAAAAGTACTGTCCTCCGTCTAGGACAGCAAAGCAACTCGAGGAAATCCATAATTTGAAGCAGGAAGGTGATGAGACGTTGTACCAGGCTTGGGAAAGATACAACGAACTCCTGTACAAGTGCCCTACTCATGACTTTAATAGCCAGCAAAAGGTAAATGTCTTCTACAAGGGTTTAAACATCTCCTCAAGGCAGATGCTCGATTCGCAGGGACCAATTCCTGGAATGACTCCTACAAGAGCTTTGAAGGCTATTCAAAAGATGGCTGACCACTCTCATAAGTGGCACAATGGAGGAAGCAATAGAAGCATAAGTGGGAATACAGAAGGCATTGCAGCAATAGATAATAAACTTGAAAGTCTTGGTAGGGACATGAAGAAACTGAAATAGAATGTGCACTTTATACAAGTTGGTTGCAATAATTGTAATGGCACTCACCTTGGCAGGGAATGCCCGCTTAAAGAAGAAGTCAAGAGAGTTGAAGAGGTAAAATATGGGAATGGTAGGTCATTTAACGGATATAATGGTAACGGAGCTAAATACCCGAAGGACCCCCGAGATATTATACGAGAATAAATAATAATCCTTCTAAACCCAGTCTTGATGAGTTGGTGCATAAACACATCAAAGAATCTATAAGAAAAAATGACAGGTCCAAAGAATGGATGGTCAAAGTAAAATAAGACACTAATATGAACCTACGGAACCATGATGCCGCAATCAAAAACCTAGAGACCCAAATTGGACAGCTTGCTAAGAATTTTGGGACTAGGAATGATGAAGCTGTTACATGAAAAGCCGTGTTTGCACAAGATAAGCCGGAGGAAGAGCAGCGTACCCCTACTGTTACAAATTATCTTTGTGGGATTAATTACTTACGTGAAGATGACGGATCTGAAGATGACGAAAACTTTCCGTGCCAACTTCCCGAAAAGGAACTTTATCAAGAAAGTTTTTTGTTGCCTTGCACTATCGGTAACCTAAAAATTCCCGCTTTAGCTGATTTGGGAGCTGGGGTAAATGTTATTCCACTTCATTATTTGATACCTTGAAACTAACCAATTTAAAAGAAACGACAATGATGATTAAAATGGCTGATTCTTCTAAAGTTGTACCTCGGGGGGTTGTCGATAACGTTCTACTAAAAATTGACAAATTCCTCTTTCCTACTGATTTTGTGGTTATTGACATGGGCAAACGGGAGCATTACAACTTAATTGTTAGGAGACCATTTTTAGCTACTTGTCACGCTCATATAAAAGTTTTTGAAAAGAAAATATCTTTAGGGACTGAGGGGGAACGAGTTACTTTCGACATGAATGAACAATTGAAACCTTATCTGTAATTTTCAAAAAGGTTGACGTTGTCAATATACCATTACTTGACCCACCTTTATGCTATGAGCTCAGGACTAACAATTGTGAACAAGATATTGATAATTGTAAACAGGAACAGGGAACAATTGATCAAATCAGGGACATCGATAAAGCTCCGGATCTTAACAAGCATTACTGCATTCCTATAGTAGCCGAGCATGACGGATCTATGAAAGCATGAACCACGTGTAACCCTTTTCGCGAATATTGTAACGGGGATATGAATATGGAAGAATGAACGTGCCCACATGAGATTGAGAGACATGACATAAAGTTTAGGAATCTATCCTTTCAAGATTGGAACAAAGTTAGATTTGGGGACTCGAATGTCAATATAGGTTTGATCAAACGGCTAAAGATCGGTTACAATGAATATCGTCTTCAGGATACGAAGACCGCTGATGAAGGATCAACCATGAATGACGTCCTCGATAACAATAATTCTATGATTGAAGACGACAACTACGGAAAGTCATGTCTATCATTCAGCGAATGGATTTTGAATAAGTTTTATACCTGCAGCATCGGCAACACAGTCAGAAAAAACGTTTTTGCCCAATGGATGATTGATTGCCGCCAAAAAATAGGAGAAGCTGGGACGAACGCTGATAATCTATTGAGCGCCACTTCTGGTGGTGGGTGACATAAAACCCCATGGCTTTGAGTCTAACTTAAAGACTCGGTAATAAAGAAAAGTGCTCTTTCGGGAGATGACCCGAATTATCCTTTTTATTTTTTTTTATTTTTTGTTGGGTTTTGTGTTTTTAACATTTTTGTAGGAATTGGAGGCGTATTCACCGTAATTAGAATGGGGACATGTTCTGTCCTAAAGTTACGGCGTAACTAGTCCTCATGGTTACGCCGTAACATCTCCTCAGTGGCAATCCTCTCCGGGTTATAAACCGTTACAGCGTAATCCCATTCTATCGCTACGCCGTAGCAAATCCCCAGTAGCTGAATTCCAGGTTTAACCACAATTACGGCGTAAATTTTATAAAGGTTTATGATGTAATTCTCCTACAGTCTAAATGTTTCCAATATTAATGCAATAACCTTGTATTAATTTAAAATGAACTTTGTGGGAATGTTCCCTGTAAGCCCTCACAAGACTACACTCGTCGACTTGGGACACCAAGTGGTTCAAAAGGCTTGTTGCATATGCTAAATGCAACCGTGATTCCTACGAAAGTTAGTTAGGTTTCTTTTTGTTTTTGTTTTTCTTTTTTAGAATTATGCTTGCTGGTTAGTGTGATTTCAAGAAATTGAGTTTGCTCGTGGATGCTTAAGCAAAGGCACGATTCTCTTCGTGGACCTTCTTTCTTTTTTGGAGCAAATTTCAGGGAAGTTCTCGCTCTAATTCTACTTTCTCTTCACCTTTATTTAAAGTTTAGTAAAAAAGGGACTTTGTACATCTCAAGTGGGGGACGGGAGTACAATTATTACTTGAACTTAATTGCACTCGTTTTTCTAGTTTATTTTGAAAAATTATGCCATTTTTAAAATTTTGACATGTTTTTCTTAACCTAACTAGATTAGAACTTAGCCGAGCACATTATAACCCTTGATATTTTATGGTGAGATTAGCCTTATTCGTTTCCACTTATTTACCCAAATCCACCAAATTATGAGTATGCCGGTAGCTTGTAAACTTTAGAACTTGGCCTTTGCATCATTTCGAGACCATAGATGAGGTATGTCGAGTTCGCTTAATGTATATGGAATAATCAGTTTGAGAAGGCAATATTTTTAGGATTATCACCCAAATAGCCCATCCTTGTGTGTCTATCTATTAGTCACCTCGACTTTTTGACCCCCATGTTAAACCCTTTTGTTACACTAACCTTTAGTGCTAGATACCCCCTAGATACACCCGTCTGAGCCATTCCTTTCAATTTGTTCACCCAACATATATTGTTTCATTACACCATTAGCCTTAGCCTACCGTGTAGTCTTAATTTGTGATCGGGAAGTCATTGTATGCCTAAGTTCAAGGTTCAAGTAGAGAGGTTTGGAAATCACGCTTTCGTCAAAGACTTATATTTGAAGATCATTGAAAACCCCCCAGATTCTCATTATATGTTCATCTCAAGTGGGGGTATGTTATGTTTTTAGTTACAAAAATAAAAAAATAATAAAAAAAAAATTGTAGTTTATTGTTTACTGTAAAGTGCAATGTTATAAGCACTATGATTGAAGCTCATCAAAGATTAAGCATCAAGGAGGCCACCTCGGTCACATTTGAAGAATTGAGTTGGTAATTATTGCGCCAATAGTTGAAGAACAGGTAATGTGCCCATCATGACGTCCGCTAATGGCACATCTACTTATTATATCATGATCCGGTTTCTTCACCTTAAAGCTTGAACTTTGGATGAATGGTAGGTGGTGACAACTTGGTTATAGGTTAAGACTATTTGTTTCGTTACTTTTATTTTACACCAATTATTTCCCATGTCTTATCCTACCCTTTAGTCATGAAGCGTGTCTAGTTGATGAAGCGAGCAATCTTTGGTGTCTTGGCCATGGATTTGGTCATGTATCATTGATTTTTTCCACTTTGCCATGACACGTTAGTAATGCCGTTTCACCCTTAACCCATGTTGTGTCTACCCATATTACCTTCGAGAATTGTTTAGTCCTTAACTCTAGTGGTGGAGATTTGTGTAACCGCCAAGCTTATGAAAGAATACATGCTATGACTGTGCTTTGAGTGATCACCCCGAAATTGACACTTAGACTAGATGAGAGAATTTGAGTGTTTTGTTCCCATTTTGTGAGGTGTTCGGTGATGAGTGTCTAAATACTCATCATTTTTGTACAATATAAACTGCAAAATCATCTGAAAACACTAAAAAATGCATCAAAATGATGAAAATATCACAAATCAGTGTTTTATGTGTTTTAAATGCAAAAATATCAAAATCAGATGAAAAAACATATCAAATTTGCAAAAATTGCAGTTTTAGTCCCCCAAGTTTCAAAAGTTGTCAAAAACAGTCCCTGAGTTAAAATTTCAAAAGAAAAGTCACCAAAGGTCCTTTTTAAATCATAACTTGTCAAATTTAGTCCTTTGGTGAAAAATGTCAAAAGTTTGAGAAAATTACAAAAATGGTCCTCCAAGTTTGAAAATTGGCAAAATTGGTCCCTGGAAATTGGAAAATGACAGCTTTGGTCCTTGTACTTTTGGAACTTGTCAATTTCAGCCCCTGAAACATCTTTACAGAATTGGCAGATCAGGCCCCTTAAATTTCAGAAATTACAATTAAGGTCCTTGAATTAAAACCTTGTCAAATCCTATTTTGGACCCCTTGCCAAAGCCTTGTGACCCTGCCAATTGCATTTTGAACCCCCACCATTAAATAATCCCTAGTCAAATGCCCAGTTGACCACCCTTTCCCTCTCTCCCTCACGAGATACACCATAACCATCATCACCAATCCTGCAACTTCACTGATACACTCCACCATCATCATTTTCACCCTCCTCCAAACACTTAACTCCAAAGGATCATTAAATGCACCCTCTACCTACCCCTGCCCTCCCCAGCTGTTAAAACAAGATTTGGCGCCAAAATACTTTAAATGGCCAAGATTGATTTGAGACATCCAATGGTCAGTTTTATGAGTGGGATTTGTCCAGAGGAAAGAGAAAAGCACTTTGGGTGTATAAAAAGACCAAGAGGAGGCATCAAGCAGGAGTTAGTTTTTATTTTTTTTAGCAATGTATGTCGATTTCTAGTTTATAATGTCTTAAGTAGTTTTCAAGTGTAATTTCCAGTTTATGTGTATCAAACATAAGTATTGAAGCATCTTGCAACTTATTTCAAGTACCAATTTCAGTTAATGATCAGTTTCCACTCTTTATGTCCACTGTTGAGATTTTGGTTTTCAAATTCACTTGTTTAAGCATTTAGCAACTCAGTTTCAATTTCCAACAAGCTTACATAAGCTGATAATAGCTTTTTGTAAGCTTAGAATCAAGTTTCAAGCATATTAGAAATTTGGTCAAAGAAAGTCAATATGGAGCAGATTTGGTGCAGGAATGTATTGGGTGATGCAGACAATGGTTTGGATTGATCTTTGGTTATATGGGTTGGTTAGGATAGAAAATGGTCCTTGGGTTCACATTTTGCTAGCCATTGTGGCTTTGGACATTTGTAAGTCAAGTTCAAGTTCTCATGCATAATCTGTATTTGTAGTTTAAATCTGTTAAAACCATTTCTAATAGTAGTAATTCAGTTATAATAAGTTAGTTTTATCATAAAAATAAGTAGGTTCATTGTTGAAATCTGTTTTGTGCAAAAATCAGGTTATAAAGGAGTGTTTGGATTGACTGATCTATCTATCTTTTAGGGTTGTTCAGTGGTTAATTTCTCTTGTTTCATGTTTGTCTAGCCTAAGTATGTTCATTTGAGTCAATATTTGGTGCCTGCAACCACTAAAAGTCAAACTTGCACCTAAATCAGTCTTACTGCTTACTGTTGGAGTTTTAGGATTAGCAAATCATTGTTTTGTGTTTAGAAGTCTATAAAATTGATTGCATTAGGTTCATAACATCATATAACATCTACATCAGTAATAAAATTGGATTCAAAATCCATTTTGGTCAAAGTTCTTCAATATCATCATAAAGTCAAAAGTGTGCAAAGTCAGTTTGGGCTCATTTAGGAAGAATTATTTTGAGTTCATTTCTGGGACTTACTCAGTGAACTTTGGCATTTTGAAAACTTCAACTGGTCTTATTACTTATCAGTATTTTTGTGGAATTTTACAACTTTGTTTAAGGCCTCAAATCAAGCTCTTCTTTTAGGCCAAAATGCCCTGCTCCAAACTCTCAGTTACACTGAGTGTTTTCTCAGTTCTTGCAGCTTGTGCACAAGGCTCAAAAGAGCTCCCCATGGTCTGATTTTTGGTACATTTGGTCTCACCCAGGTCTAGTCTAGGTTCCAAGTTGTAGTTTTCAGTTTGAGCTTATTTTTAAGCTTGTGCTTGTGCTTAAAGTTGGTACCTAAAATCTGTTTTAGCTTATTAGTTCTAGACATCAAATCTGTACTAGCTTGCTAATCTGAAGTTATAATCTGTTGTTTTAAGTTGCATTAGAGTGATTTTAGCATAATAAAGCTTCTGTAAACATTTGGTAGCTTTTGGTCTTCATTTAGCTTATTCAAGTGCTTATTTATAAGCACTTGATTCATCAGTTCTTAATTTCTCCACATAAGTGCCTGTTTTTCCATTCTTCTCAGATTCCTAATATAATTTTAGACTTTTCCTGAAATTTTCAGATTTTTCTAAGCTTGTTTGCTATTTTTCTTAATTTAAATTAGTTTTTAAGCATTTTTAATTAGCTTTTAATACAAAAAAATTCAGAAAAGGTTCAAAAAATTAATTTTTCAATTTTCTTAGGATTAGATAAATATAAAAAGTAAAAAAAGTAATTTTCCAGATTTTTCATAGTTTATTTTATAATTTTTAGTAATTTAATTAGTTTTTAATAGTTTAAAATTCCTAGAAAATAGAAAAATAATCAGAAAAATACAAAAATAGTTTTGAAAATTCTAATTTGATATTTTAGACTTTTTCAATTCATAATTTTATTTTTATAGCTTTATTTCCTATTTTCTTGTATTTTAGCTAATTATTAAATAGTTAAAAATAGTTTTTAATTAATAATAATTAATTAGATAGTTGTAAAAATAATTTTCTTTTTCTAAAAAGTTTCTTTTATCATTAGGAATATAAAAATATCATTTTCATATTTTTAGGGTTAATATTGTATAAGTTTCACTTTTTATTTTGTACGTTTACGTAATTTTAATTTAAACGTAAGTTTTTAGTTTTAAGTTTTAAACGTTCATCATTTTAAATATAGTGATAGCGTTTATTTAATAGATTTTATCTTTTTAATTTTCTTTAATTTGCATTTAAGCCGTTTTAATTTGTTGGCTTTTTCTGTAGTTTTAATAATTCACAAATCTCCTTTTCCGTTCAAATCTCCCAATCACTATACGTTTGATAATCCATTGCATAGCTCGTTGGGACATAACGACCCGGGGAGACCCTATACTCCTCAGATCTTCATTGAGTTCGTTCCTGAGCCGTTTTAAGCTTGTTACGGTCTGCCATTCACAAGTGGCAGGCTTGTGTGATAAAGCTTGACTGTTCGGTAGCGCATCATTCGGCTTTGATTTATTTTAGCATAAGGGATTTTTAAACTCATATCTTCCAGGTAATGGGGGATATCTTTTTAGCAAATTTTCTAATAAGGTCTACTTGAGGGCAGGTAGAGTTCAAGTGGGGGGATATTTGATAACAACAAATGTTCCTGACTTTCAAGTGTCAATTTCCCCAGATAATGCTCGTATTTTATATCATTTATATGGATTTAAGCTTGTATTCCTTTATATTTCACTTTCAGGTAAATTATGAGCATTAGAGCTTAAGAGAAGTGGATTTGGAGATTTTCCTAACAATTTATGATAGTATGCTACTCATGAAGAAGCTACGACGTAACTTATTCTCTCACATTACGCCATAGCCAGTACTTTATCTTGGATTGCCTACTCAACAGAAATTACGGCGTAACTCCTAACTAAGGTTACGCCGTAATCATCTAGGTCAAGAAATATTCCGCGCCTTCATCAACTATGTCGTAGCTCGTCACAAGCATTACGCTGTAGTCCACCTAAAAGACTTCTGTATTGAAGATACGACGTAACCTTTCCCATGTATTATGCCGTAACCTATTTAACTAGAGTATCATTTGGAGGATTATTGAAGTTACGGCGTAACTCTCAACTCAAGTTACGCCGTAACTAGGATCGTGCCTATAAATACAAGCCCTAATTTCTGCATTTCACATCATTCACTCACAACTCAAAGTCAGAGAACGTAAAGAGGGTTCCAAAGGCAGATCATTTGGAGCATACGGAGCCATCTCCAAGGGAGGAATCACTCCATATCGATAAGCATTAGCGATCATTTCTATCTTTTACTTTTAATTCATGTCTTTCATAATGTTAAACATCGAATTCATTGTTTCTTTTAATATGATCGGCTAAGCACCTTTGGTGTTAGACTAGTTATGATTCCTTGAATGTTTTGTTTATGTTTTCATGCTTCCGCATAATTGTTTTTAGTGTATGCATGCATAGTTCGTCTGTAGTTACCTTAGCTTCGGTAGTTTTGAAATGCGGTCGTATCTAGTTGCTTAAGAGAATTGACCAACTGACCCTAAGTAGTTAGGTAGAGTTGGGGAGGGTATGAATTGACCAACTGACGACCCTTCCTCGCTTGCGCGAACTGACCAAATGATCACTGGTCGTCCGGATGAACTTAATAAGTTAGGGATGAGTGTCTAAGATGCTAGCGCCCAGGCACTCATTATTTCAAATCTTGCATGTAGGGTACTTAATGACTTGGCTTAGGTGACTAAAAACCACTCGACTCCCAAGGGGTAAACCTTTGACATCGGGTAGGAGCCTTTGCTGATAGGTTAGGACGAATTGACCAAATGCTGTCTTAGCAACTTAAACCCCCACTTGAATCAATTGGAAGTAATAAAACATGAACATTACATGATAGCATGAGTAATTAGGTTAGCACACTTTCTCTTTATTGATCACAACCTCTATTTACTTTATGCATTTTATTTCTTAGTTAATTAATCATTTCTACCTCAAACTAGTTAAAACCAGTGACACATAGACTTAATTAGAATCCGCCCACATAGCTCTTGGGACGACCTCATTTTTACCGATTACTACACTACACACGACCGGGTACACTGCCCGTGAGTGCATAAGGTGGACCATAGGTAAAGGAGACAATTATAAATATTAAAACCTGGTCAGAAATCCTACATCAACATCGCAAGGATGTGGGGAAAATTACTCAACCAATGAGGTTGACGTAATTAAATTACATGTTTAAAACAATGGTTATCCTAATGCCTCTTATCATTTAGTTAATCCTAACTACACGAATGTAGTCTCACTAGCGACCTCGAGATGCATCACAAAACAAGTTCTAGAATCTATTATACTACCGATACACTCACCTAAGCATTAAAATGAATGCTTTTATTCCTAAAGATCTAGAGGCGAACCTCACATTGTTGGGGTGAAATTTGAGTGGTATACGGTTTTTGTGCTTGTCATATAATTCCTATCCATGAGACGCTTTATTAAGACTAAAGTTTTACTCGAAATGCCATAAATTTTTTTAAATTTGGTGCTAAAATTACCGTAACAAATATTTCTCATAGTTTATTACACAATTTACCAAGGACAAGACAAAAATCAAGTAAGAGAATAGTTTCTAAGTTCCAGTTTTATTCTTCCTCACTTAAACTGAAATGTTAGTGAAAATATTACGATATTTAATCTATACATCTCATTTGTTTTGTTGATGACAAACATGTAACTTGTAATACATAACGTAAAATGTATAAGTTACTTGTAAGTATATTTTGTCTCAACATACTCTCAACACCTCTCGACGACTCAAGTCCTTGTATGCTACAACAAAGGTTCGTACATGTTTGTTATGTTGCGTTATGATCAAACCCCTAACAAACCATTAAACATGCTTAGTTAAACACTTTATAAAATACATAAACATAAGTAAATGTGTTGGGTAAAACCCATGAACCATGACCCAAGACCCATACCCAATGTCTAGATACATTGTACATTGGTGGACACTCAAAACCATGACCCATAGCCCATGGTTTTAACCCATAAACTATGGTAAAGAGGAGCGTGCATGGATCCCTCAAATGTCCCACAGATCCCTTGGAATTACAAGGGCCGGATCCCTCCAGGAGGGATCCTTGGGGCAGAACATGGTTTTGGCCTTTTTGCCTATAAATAGCAAGCCACTTCTTACCATTTCTTCACACCTTCACACATAGTTTCTCTCCACCATTTCTAGGATATTTAGATCATTAGGAAACATGTAAACCACCCTCATCTTATATGATCATACTGCTTCTAACTTTCATTTGTTGTAAGCATACTCCCAAAGTGATCCTCCAAAGCAAGCTTAGAGATCTTGCATCTTTACCTACTTAAGTGATCACCCATCACAAGCATACAAGCACATGAAGATCTTCTACAACAAGCTTGGGAAACTTGTCATCTTCATTCATAGAAGACTAACTACATCATGCTTTGTGTTCTTGATGTTTAGTTTAGGACTTCATATCCATTAGACATATTGTCTTGGATATTGTCTAGTATCATATTCTTGTATCTATGACTAGACTAGATGGTTTATGTGTTTGTGCCATAAAACACAAGGTTTGTTATTTTGGGCCATAAAACATAACGGGTATCATGGATGTGTCGTACATCTATGACTAGACTAGATGGTTTGTGTGTTTGTGCCATAAAACACAAGGTTTGTTATGTTGGGCCACAAAACATAATGGGTGCCTAGAAGTCAAGTCACAAGGCATTAGTGAAGGGTGCCTAGAGATCGAGTCAAAGGCATTAGTGAAAGGTGCCTAAGGTGTACATTCGATATGGTGTGATTCGATGAACAAGATAGATTAGTATTGGGTCACAAGGAAATTGTCATCCTTGTTGATATTGTTATAAGGAGTAGATCTCCTTTGGGGTTAGTTGTTGGTGTAGTATTGGGTAGTAGTTCTTCCTTTGTAATGGAACTCGGTATCTAGCCTAGTACCGGATAAAGGGTAAGCGATGTTGTGATAGGTTTGGTTCTACCTCATGGAAGAACTCGGTGTTTAGCTTAGTACCGGAAAACGTGTAAGCGACGTTGTGAAGGCTTCTCCTCCATAAGGAGTTGGTGTCGTGTTGTGAAGCAACTCTCGAGTAGGGGACTCGGGGAGTGGAGTAGGGCAAGGAAGGTGTCCTTGTAGCCGAACAACTATAAATCCTCGTGTTGGTTTGTCTATCCTTTTACTTAACGCTTTACTTTTATTCTTGCATTACATTGTTTATTTTTTATGTGGTTGATGTCTATGTTTGTGATACATACTTGGTCTTTCATATAGTCATAAACTATATTTAACACTTTACACATTATGACACGCTTGATCAAGAAAAAGCAACCGGACTAATAATGGTGAAACTTGATTTATAATGAACCATTAATCTTTGGGGTTAGTTGTTGGTGTAGTGTTGGGTAGTAGTTCTTCCTTTGTAATGGAACTCGGTATCTAGCCTAGTACCGGATAAAGGGTAAGCGACGTTGTGATAGGTTTGATTCTACCTAGTGGAAGAACTCGGTGTTTAGCTTAGTACCGAAAAAAGTGTAAGCGACGTTGTGAAGGCTTCTCCTCCATAAGGAGTTGGTGTCGTGTTGTGAAGCAACTCTCGAGTAGGGGACTCGGGGAGTGGAGTAGGGCAAGGAAGGTGTCCTTGTAGCCGAACCACTATAAATCCTCGTGTTGGTTTGTCTATCCTTTTACTTAACGCTTTACTTTTATTCTTGCATTACATTGTTTATTTTCTATGTGGTTGATGTCTATGTTTGTGATACATACTTGGTCTTTCATATAGTCATAAATTATATTTAACACATTACACATTATGACACGCTTGATCAAGAAAAAGCAACCGGCCTAATAATGGTGAAACTTGATTTATAATGAACCATTAATCTTGCGAAATCTTATGTGGTATTAAGGGGTTGGCCTTACATGCCGTAATGCGTTAAATGCATCCTCACGTCGAGATTAGCAAATGCAATGGTTTATACTATATTTGATACAAAAGTTTTTAAGTTTGAAACGGAAACGTATTCACCCCCCCCCCCTCTACGTTTTCACAATTGGTATCAGAGCAGGTTGGCTCTAGTTTTTAAAACAAATAGTTTTCAAAACGAGTAAGGTCCTTGTATAAAATTTTTGGTGAAGTCAAGAATAATATGAAAAGTGTTTTGTTGATTTTATTTTCTTTGAAGTTTTGTTGTTAGATATCTTGTTAATCAAGCTTGAATAAAGGTAAAAATAGATAATATAACTTCACTAAAAAGTCTACAAAGGTTAAACCTTTTCGTCGGGTCAAAACATGCATTTTTGTAATTCTGTGTCAGATCCGCGGATCCCTCAGGTTACACTAGACGGATCCCTCAAGCAAGGGATCCGTGGGATCCGTGGTACAGAAGACAGTTTTTGTCTGAATTTCAAAAATTCATAACTAATTAACCGTAAGTCGTTAGAAGTCGTGCCACCTATCGTTTTAAAGGTATTTGAGTCTACTTTCATTTAAAAATGATTTCATACACTGATTCAAAACAAAAATTTACAGAATCATTGATTTATAATAGAAAGTCATTTTTCGGTCATAACTTTTGCACAAAATTTTGATCTAATTGGAGACGGATGTTTTTGTCTTTGAATAACAATGTGCCCTCTTTTGAAATTAAGGTTTTGATCATATTTATAAAAGAAACTAATCAAGCTTGGTATACATGTTTAACACAAAGCGATGAAAAGAACTTTCGTATGCTATGTTAAATGATAAATTGTCTTCCTTGCATTACTTGATTATTTGCTTATCTCAAATAGCTTTTGTGCTTGTTTGATTGAATAACATATGTGGTTTCCCTTACCTTGCTATTCATTCTCTTGCTTGTCGAGTTAGTAATTTTCTACTAATCAATGTGCTACTTAAAGGAGTGTTTGGGATAACATTTAGTTGTGTCGAAAATGTTAGTTGAAAAATGTTTAAAACATATAACACACTAAATGGCTTTTTGATTAAGTTTGTCATGTGTGCAACATAAATGTTTTATGTGCTTATATGATTTCTTGATTTCATATTTTCTTGTATCGTTTTCTAAAAACAACAAGAATGTACATCAGATCATAACCTACACTTGTGTTGATGATGTACTCTCCCGTTTTCCTTTCCATGATCGCTCTCCAAGCTTCATAGTAGGATTGGCAACTTGATTATTTCATCCGATATACTCAAGTAAATTATTTTGCAATGTAAATATAATTGTTCATATCCGAAAGTCCAAACTCGAGCTTTCCAACAACATATGTTGAACTAGCTCATCCAACCATCTCTTTGTTCACCATATGGACAACTTTTAATTTTTTGACACCTTTGTCACCTTAGTTGGTTCAAGTATAATATTAATAAAAACGAAGCAAAGTATCATCATTGTTACTCTTCGATAGGACATTGTAGGAATATAAACTTTCCTAACTTGAGAATGAATACTGGAGAACTTATTGCACTAGAAACTCAATCTAACCTAACGGTTGAATTGCTTCCTTGATAAAAGTTGGGTATGTGGAATCGCCCGTAAAAATGGTCGTGTTTAGCCGTAATTAAGCACCGCTAGTAATAGTCTCATATTCATTCTCTCACTTGAGAAATTTATACTCCTATGTTTTCCTAAAGTAAGTTTACAATGGAAATACTTTGCATTGTCTTAGGATTGCTAATCAAACAAGCTGTAAAATTAATTTTTCTTTTAGTTAATCACAACCACTTGCCTCATCAAGCGATTATCTTGCTTTGATCGAGAAGAGCTACATGACTTCATGGACGAAGCTCATTGTATGCTAATCACAATCCGTAATGACTAGATTGTCCTAAACTAGCACCTAACAACTCTTTTGTCTTGAACACCATCATGTGCTCTTTTCTTTTTAGACACATACCTTTCATGTCATTGTTAGTGTAAATGATTTACTAATCTAGACCGTAAATCTGTTTTGGGCTTCTTGAATAGTGCTTGTTAAGTTTGCTAAACGTTTGTGTTATTTGTGAGCTCGATCTCATTTAATTGCCTATATGTGATCTCTACATGCTCTCCTTGCTTTGCTTAACGTGTATACATGTATGCTTGCTGTAGAAACAATTTGTTTCATAATTCAAAACATAGAGCAAAATTCTGCAACTATTCTGTTAAGAAAATCTGTCTCAGACGCCGGATCCCTTAGATGTAACTAGACGGATCCCTCAAGTGAAGGATCCGTAGGATCCTGGTGGACAAAAGTTCCTTTTTATCCTTCTTGCATCAATCCAACATTCTAGACCTTATTGGACTAGTTAAACATGCTACATTAGGATCACTTAAACTTTCCTTAGGCTCAGTCAATCTCACATTCACTCATGGATGACTTAGGATCATATTCGAAGTATTTTTTATTTATAATTACTTCAAAACTCAACATCTTTCCGCTCCAATGTTTACACATTGTTCCTATCATCTCAAAACACTTAGTTTGATATTTCTCTCAATTTTAGCAAATTGATTTTAGTCATCCTTACCTCAAAATATGCCAAAAACTAGTTTTTAATTTCTTATGATTTTTAAGGAATTTTCCAAATCTATCTTAAGTCATCATCTGATCTCTAGGATCAGTTAACACTCTCAAATTTCTTAGTGTCATCTTTAATCAACCACTGGTGCTCATAAAGCCCAATTTCCTTCCATAAAAGGAAATCATTAGCTACCATCAATCATTTTCCCTTGATCATTTAAGTACTCTTTCATTTAAGACACTTAGGAAGACTGAAATACTCAAGGAGGTATAGGCTTTAGACCTTACAAACATCATTTTTATCCTTTCCTAACTGCTGAGAGCCGGATCCCTAGGATTAGCCTAGACGGATCCCTCATTGGAGGGAACCATGGGATCCAGGTGACAAATTCATGTCAACTCTAGCTAAAACGATCATTTAAGTCAATCTTCATGTAAGAAACTTAATAGAATGAGTAACTTAGGATATGTAGGTGCTAGACCTTGCTAGAACCCAATCACCTCTTTTTTACCTTATTTGTTAGCCGGATCCCTAGACTTAAGCTAGTCGGATCCCTCTAGTGAGGGAACCGGTGGAACTGTGGAACAGTAGGTACTTTATCTCTCTAGATAATCATTTCAAATTTCCTTTTTCCCACACATGCACTTGTTCAACGCTTAGGATTATCATTTTCTTATATGTCTATAAATGAGTTGCATTTATATGATTCTTTACGTGTTCTTTCTTTTCGTTTCATGATTTTATGTGAACAATTTAACGTTTTCCTTTTGTCTAACTCTTTTGGATTCTTGTAGGATGACAATGGTCGATTTCATCATCAAGTCAAGTTGTGCTCATTCGCACATTTTTTTTATTCCTAATCTTGCATCATCCCAACCATCTTACTTCACTTTTATCACTACTCACAAAGTCATCACGCTTACCACCTCTATTGAGTCATCAACCAAGTCAAAGATTCACCTTGATACCTTTCATCACCGTGTCCAAGGTCTAGTTCATGAACTACGTGATGAAGTATGTTTCATGTTTTACCACATCCTACTTGTGTCAACCACAATCTCAAACCACAAGCTACTTGTGTCAACCACATCCTACAAGTGTCTCACTACCACTACAATTCATGGTCGCTCAACCATCCTCCACAAACATCTATGTTTTCAAAAGCCAAGTGAATTTCGTAATGAAATGCGTCTCATCCCTAAGCACATTTTTTTTCTTACCTTGAACAAACCTTACAACCTCTAAACCAACCATGATGATGCAAGTAGTAGGATTATTCTCTTTTTGACACTAATCCTTTCTTTGTAGGTTCATATCTATACACTTTGATGTGTATGGGATTCTCGTCTATTTATGGACGAAATTTTACACTAATTTTTTTTCTAGGTTCTTCTTGACGCCCTCGAGCTAGGGGGAGCTTCCTTCGAGCATTTATAAAGTGCATCATATGACTTAATCGCCCAAGGACTAATATAATTTTGCACTAACTTTTTTTTTTGTAGATTTTCAAAACACACTAGGAGAACTTGGCGCTCTCAATAAAGGGAGTTTTTCGTCAAAACAAAAACATTGCAAATTTTGCAATAATTTATCTTAGCCTTCCTAAAATACTTGACGCCCTTAACAAGGGGGAGCAACCGTCAAGGGGGAGCATGCACACATTCATTATTCAAAATTCCTTTATGTTTCAACAAAAGAGAGATCTCGTTCTCATCATATATTTTTTTTAACACTAACCTTGATGTAGGTTAAGCCTAAAAAATTTGATCCATTGAGCCATTGGCAATAATGGTTACAATTCAAAGGATCTTTCTATTTTTTTATGTGATTCTCTAGGTTCCTCTTAAAGGTGAGATCACCACCTCTTGAAGACGTGCAAGCTCAAGGTCATGAGTTGCTAAGCTTCGTCATTAGTGTTTCGTGTTGAAGGTATTGGCGTGGCGTGCCAATTGGAGCAATAAGGTGTTTTTTACTTTAACTTCACTAGGGATGAAGCAAACTCGCCATTCTTGGGAGAAATTAAGTTTAAACTCTAAGGACACACCCTTTTTGTTTCCAAAAAAAGGAGAGAAGAGTGTAAACGGAGAAGGTAATGTATAGGATGTACGGACACAAGTAACTTTGACATTTTACCTATCTATTACGTTTACATATATTTTGTCATCATCAAAAAGGGGGAGATTGTTAGGTCAAATATTATGATATTTAATCTATACATTCTCATTTGTTTTGTTGATGACAAACATGTAACTTGTAATACATAACGTAAAATGTATAAGTTACTTGTAATTATATTTTGTCTCAACATACTCTCAACACCTCTTGACGACTCAAGTCCTTGTATGATACAACACAGGTTCGTACATGTTTGTTATGTTGCGTTATGATCAAAACCATAACAAACCCTTAAACATGCTTAGTTAAACAATTTATAAAATACATAAACATAAGTAAATATGTTGGGTAAAACACATGACCCATGACCCAAGACCCATACCCAATGTCTAGATACATTATACCTTGGTGGGCACTCAAAACCATGACCCATAGCCCATGGTTTTAACCAATAAACTATGGGTAAAGAGGAGCGTTCACGGATCCCTCAAATGTCCCACGGATCCCTTGGAATTACAAGGGCCAGATCCCTCCAGGAGGGATCCTTGGGGAAGAACATGGTTTTGGCCTTTTTGCCTATAAATAGCAAGCCACTTCTTACCATTTCTTCACACCTTCACACATAGTTTCTCTCCACCATTTCTAGGATATTTAGATCATTAGGAAACATGTAAACCACCCTCAAATCATATGATCATAATGATTCTAACTTTCATTTGTTGTAAGCATACTCCCGAAGTGATCCTCCAAAGCAAGCTTAGAGATCTTGCATCTTTACCTACTGAAGTGATCACCCATCACAAGCATACAAGCACATGGAGATCTTCTACCAAAAGCTTGGGAAACCTGTCATCTTAATTCATAGAAGACTAACTACATCATGCTTTGTGTTCTTGATGTTTAGTTTAGGACTTCATATCCATTAGACATATTGTCTTGGATATTGTCTAGTATCATATTCTTGTATCTATGACTAGACTAGATGGTTTATGTGTTTGTGCCATAAAACACAAGGTTTGTTATGTTGGGCCACAAAACATAACGGGTATCATGGATGTGTCGTACATCTATGACTAGACTAGATGGTTTATGTGTTTGTGCCATAAAACACAAGGTTTGTTATGTTGGGCCACAAAACATAACGGGTGCCTAGAAGTCAAGTCACAAGGCATTAGTGAAGGGTGCCTAGAGATCGAGTCAAAGGCATTAGTGAAAGGTGCCTAAGGTGTACATTCGATATGGTGTGATTCGATGTACAAGATAGATTAGTATTGGGTCACAAGGATATTGTCATCCTTGTTGATATTGTCATAATGAGTAGATCTCCTTTGGGGTTAGTTGTTGGTGTAGTGTTGGGTAGTAGTTCCTCCTTTCAAATGGAACTCGGTATCTAGCCTAGTACCGGATAAAGGGTAGGCGACGTTGTGATAGGTTTGGTTCTACCTCGTGGAAGAACTCAGTGTTTAGCTTAGTACCGGAAAAAGTGTAAGCGACGTTGTGAAGGATTCTCCGCCATATGAAGTTGGTGTCGTGTAGTGAAGCAACTCTCAAGTAGGTGACTCGGGGAGTGGAGTAGGGCAAGGAAGGTGTCCTTGTAGCCGAACCACTATAAATCCTCGTGTTGGTTTGTCTATCCTTTTACTTAACGCTTTACTTTTATTCTTGCATTACATTGTTTATTTTCTATGTGGTTGATGTCTATGTTTGTGATACATACTTGGTCTTTCATATAGTCATAAACTATATTTAACACTTTACACATTATGACACGCTTGATCAAGAAAAAGTAACCAGACTAATAATGGTGAAACTTGATTTATAATGAACCATTAATCTTGCGGAATCTTATGTGATATTAAGGGGTTGGCCTTACATGCCGTAATGCGTTAAATGCATCCTCGCGTCGAGATTAGCAAATGCAATGGTTTATACTATATTTGATACAAAGGTTTTTAAGTTTGAAACGGAAACGTATTCACCCCCCCCCCCCTCTACGTTTTCACATGAACATTGTTCCCAATGTTCCCCGAAAGTATCAAAGTTATGATAGAAAAAGTAAAATAAAAGAGAGAAACTAATACTCCCCTTATTAGCTTGGTAAGAAATGTGTAGAGTTGTGGTTAAATTCTCCTCCAAGAAGAATGAGCAAGTAATAAGTGTTGCTTCCATCATATACTTCATCTTCTTATCTAATATAACCTGCACACTTTATAAAAAAACGAAAAAGAAACCTCGCGTAAAAACGGCGGAATAAACTATATAAAAACAAAACTACACTAGAAAGCAAGTAAATATATAATGCTTGTGACATGGATATTTGCAGATTCTTGGAAATTTAAGAATTGGAAACTTCCAAAAATTACAAGACATAAAACGAAAAATTGGAATATGTTTATATATTTCCTGACGCCTTCGGGTTTTAATCCCGACGCCGTCAGGTTTTCCTGATAGAAAGAGTCCGATGCGTTTTCCAGAAAAAATTCTGGAAAAAATACTTCTTTAAAAACCTGGAAAAGTTCCTGCAAAACATCCATTATGACTCGATACAAGCATTTGACTCTAACAAACACACATATATATACAATTTCAATTATTTTTAATCTCATGTTCATAATAGTTCTAAAAATACATGTGATCTTCCCTACACTTATCTTTTTGTAAAATACCTTTATATGCAATTATGACGAAGTTAAAAACAAAATAAAGCATTTTCACAAAATAAACATGAGAATTAGCTAATACTGAGAAAGATATATATAAACACACAAATAAGAATGAAAAACAAACAAGCAAACAAATAAACATGGGTTTCCTCCCAAGAAGCGCTTTTCTTTATTTATGAGTCTTTTAGCTAGACTAGAAGTCATACCCTACATACCTAGGTGAGTGAGTTCATCCTTAAGGACATCGGTGGGATCGAACTTCTCTTTTAATTTCCTACTAGTACGCTTAGTCCGGTAAGCCTTTTCAAACTTCTCACTATTGGGATCATAGATCGTCATCCTAATGTGCCATTCTTCATTCCCATCACTAGGTGTCTTATCCCAATTCCACTTATGCTTAGGCTTATTACTCTCAGCTTTCCATCTATTCATGAAAAAATTAATAGGCAAGGTTTCTAGGAATTCGGTCATCCTCCTAAACACTAAAGTATCCTCAAATGGATTCACTTCAATGTCCTTAGCTAATTATTGCTCTAAGTCGCATGTGTTATTCATGAATGCCTCTTCTAGATAGAACGTTCGTTAGGGCCTATAAAATCTCTATTGGTACAAGGTCCATATCTAGATGGTCCCCTATCTAAAGTGATCTCATGAGGTGTTTGTTCACCCTCATTATCATAGGAATGCTTCTTGACATCATAGATTGACCTAGCACTCCCTTCTCGTACCACTATTTTGGACATCTTACAATCGATTATGGCACTAGCGGTGGCTAAGAATCCTCTTCCAACCAATAATGGACATGTGGTATCACTAGTCATGTCTAGTACATGGAAATCCACCAAAATAGTCAATTTTCCTATGTGTACTACCATGTCCTTCATTATCCCCACCAGATATACAAAACTTCCATCCGCTAAACCTATGATAGTTTCTATTGGTTCTAACTTTCCTAGGTTAAGGCTTTTATGGAGGGACAACAAAATAAGGTTGATGCTTGATCCTAGGCCGGCTAATGTGTCGAAAGACTTGGAATTTCCAATGCTACACGAAAGAATGAATAAGCCGAGATCATTTAACTTCTTAGGTAAATTGTTTTGCACAAGCGAGGACCCACGTTCTCCCAATTTTAGTCTTTGCTCATATTTGTCTTTCAAAGCATGATAGTAGGGCGCATGAGTCAAGACTTCAAGAACCGGTTTTTCTTGGTAAAGATCCTTAAATTCCTCTTCTAGAGTAGATCCGAGTTCTTGGATGATTGGTGTTTCAAGATTTGGATGGACCATTAACTTAGGTTTTTAGTCTTTTAGGGTGGTTTACTTGAAACATGTTTTGATGGTGTTAACCGAGTGGACTTACGGGTGTGAGGGGCATGGATATGCTCTTTCCCTCAATGAACAAGAACATTGATTTGATTAAATCTAATTTACTTTTGGGTTCTTGATGGTGTCACTTGGGAGTGCTCCTATAACTCGGTCATTGAAGACTTTCAAGAGGGTGTCAAGCTTATTTGTCATCTCGCCTTGTTGTCATTTGAAATCGGCTTCAAGTTTAGATAACCGAGCTTCTTGAGATGACATAAAGTTAGATACCATCCCCTCAAGATTATTGGGATTACCAGTGTTGGAAGGGTTGTTGTAAGGAGTACGGTTTGAAGATGAACTATTTGGTTGGAACCTATTAGGTGGAGTGGAAGAGTTGTTTTGAAGCGGGTTTGAGTTTTGGCTCCACCTAAAGTTAGGGTGATTCTTCCACGAAGGGTTATAGGAATTTCCTATGTTGTTTTGCTCGGGTTTGAAAGTGTACCACTTTTCTCCCGCTCCATCGGTACGCGTGGAGGCGTAGTCCGCAAAAGCTTGTTCAGGGAGTTTTGTGCAATCACGAGTGTCATAGGGACCACTACATAACTCACAAGAGGAAATGATTTTGTTCACTTGGCGTGAAGGTTTAGAAGCTTCGTAGGAACTCATTAGGAATTTGACTTGATCTTCAAGTTCGAGCATCCTACGATTGGAAGGTTATGAGTCGATTGAAGGAAAGGATATTGCCTTAACGGTTTTAGGCAACTCATGGGGGTCATTCCAACATTCGTTGTCATAGAGGGCAAGGTCCTCTATAGTGCCCCATGATTCTTCCGTGGTTAATTCACTAAGCTTACCACCGGCCGCTTGGTCAATGGTTTTCTTTGTGGGGACATTGACATGATCATAGAAGATTTGGACTTGGAGCCAAATATCAATGCCATGGTGAGGGACTTTGTGGAGTAAGTCTTTGAATCGAGTCCCCGCCTCATAAAGGGTTTCACCTTGACGTTGTTGGAACATCAAGATATCATTTCTAAGCTTAGTGGTTCTCCCGGGTGGGAAAAATTGGGCGAGGAAACGGGTGGTAAGATCATCCCAACTTGAGATGGATCCTATGGGAAGATGCTCAAGCCAATTACTAGCTTGGCCCCATATAGAGAATTAGGAATCAAGCGAGTAAACCTAATCGAGATAGAAACCTAACTAGCAATTCTATTCCCCAGCAGTGGCGCCAAAAACTTGATGCGTGAGTTCGGGGTCGAAAGACTTCCTTTTCAACGAGCAAGCTTTATGTTAGGTCACCATATTAGTAACACACGCATCAATATAAGAAATAGAGAAGAGAAAGGATAGGATGAACAAGACACAACACTTATGCGTATGAAATAAGAAGAGTTATGCGTATGAAGTGAAATGAATTGAACAACCAACCTTCAAGTGAGGGTTATACAAGAGTATTTATAGGAGGGAACTAGGGCAACACTCCAAGTTCCCATCCTTTTACTTATTGGGCTTGGCCTAGGCTTATGGGCTTTCTACATAAGCCTAGCCTTGATTACTAACATAAAAGCCATATTAAGATAACTATTACATATGAATCATTAACACTTGAAATATAGTTTAGGAGTGATTCCAACAATCTCCCCCTAAGTGTTATTGATGAATGATAGAGTGATAAACGATGTAGGTGCTGATGTAATAGTAGCTTTGACGTCTTCTGACATTCTTCTTTCTTGTGAGAAGAAGTGTCTTGATTTGAACAATCTCCCCAGTGTAGGGATCTTGTAACTTTTGAAGTATTCTGCTTTGACGTCTTTTGATTACTTTGTTCTTTGTTCTTTGTGATGATAGTGATAGTATGTTGTAGTAGTCTGCATCAGGTCTGCTTCGTTGCTCCAGTGTCTCCACGTCTTTCTTCAACATGCTCACACGCTCTTTAACGTTGGATTACAGTACTGATGAAGTTCTCTTAGTCTTTAAACTTTGTAGATTCTTTGACTTGACGAAGAATTATTCTGACTTTTGTGTTGCCTTTTGAGAGAACTTGCATTAGTGATGATGTTGGTATGAGCATGTGAAGAATCTGCACGATTAGTCCACTCCAAAGCTTCCATAAGAAGAAAAAACATACACACGGTTAGTAATAAGCGGATTTCGGCACTTACAAGTTTGAATTTCGAGGGTGTTAACAGCATAGTGTGAAAACACGTCTCTAATTCTCACAAAGGCCGTTCCTGAACTGGAGTCCCACAAGTGAGATAACACGATGTACCAAAGTACACCTACAGTTCAGATGAGTCGCTGAGGTACATCGAAGCATCACCTCACGACTGTAGACCGTTTGAGACACACTAAGTGTAATCCACGGGGAGTTACCAAAGTGACCTGCTGCCAGGGCTGTTTGATGTTGACCCTGGCAGGAGTTTCCATTCAATCACTGAGGATCACATATGTGAACCTCTCATAAATGTTCTTGACAGATTGCTAAGATCTGTGAAGGACACGATAATATATCACTTGCGTTCTTTTTGTTGAACGACAAGCGATGAGTTGTCAAGTGTACCTAAGAGATCTTTTGATGAATCTCGTGGCTCTAGACTCAATAGTGCTCTTTAGTTTTCCTGAGCGGAGACTAGGGAGAGGGTCTCCTTCTTCAATACTAGCAATCTCTAAGAGAAAGCCGATTGTTTAGGTAGGGTTCCCTGTGAGAATGAAACACGCTTCTGTTGGGAGAAACTTGAGTGGCTAAGAAGGTTTAGTGCATGCGTCACTGGGTCCATGACGACTTTTATCTTCAATACCGTTGTCATCTAGTGACGACCAGTAGCATATGAATTGAACCCGGTGTCTGCCCTAAGTTGAATAATCTGGAGGGCTATTTCTTTTCACCCTTTTCTTTGCTTTTCTTTTTAATTCTTCAACTCCATCTTTCTCCGATTCTCATTTTCTCCTTTTTATAATCATACCTAAGGACTTCTAAGTACTAAATATTTGTGATGTCCTTGGGTAGATCCCTCCGGCTCTGGCGGATCATAGGACGGTTATTCCTAACCTTAGTCACCTTATAACTCCATGACTAACCTATGTTGCCATAAAACCATTTTCATGAAAATCTCTCAAAGTGGTTATGATTAAAAAACATTTTGTACCACTATAAGAGTTTGATCATTTGCATAAATACTCCCCCTCCACACGTGCTTAAGTGTTTAGACAGAAATCTGCACAGTGAGAGAAGAGCGCGCACTTTTGAATTGATCGACTCAAGATAGACAATTCCCCGAGGGACACGGTTACGTTGCATAGTTAAAGAGTTACATTGTCAGCTTTTAGGTGACAACTAGCTCTAATAACTACCTTGAAGGTGTGGACAAACCTCGAAAGGTTGTCAAACCCGTCAGGTTCATGTCTATCAAGAGCTTCTCGAATAGGTACAATTTACTTGGATAAGTCTTTGGAAGACAAATCTTTTCAATGTATGACTGTTCAGATCTCGTCAATTCATGGGTTAAGTCTTTCACACGACGATTCAATAGCAAATCAACATATTTCTTATCACACTAATTTTCTCCCCCTCAAAAATGGCATATAAATGTTATTTTTGTTAACGTTTTGATAATAAATATGACCATTTCAAGTTTTGTGGGAAGATTATCACAAAGAACAATTTTGTGAACAAAGTTTTTAGCAAATACTCCCCCTCAACAAGTAATACTAACTTTTGAGGTTTTGAAAACGTAAGGGGAATTACTTGTTTCTTTGAGCAAAACCTTTGAAAATTGAAAGGTTTGATAGGTTTTACTCAAAAGTAAGAAGCTTTCGCTCCTTTTATAGGATTGTGGCACTGAAGCGTACCACAGGGTCCTTTCATTACAAGAACGGGTTAAACACTATTATGTGTGCACAAGCCATCGTCATTAAATAATCACACATCTAAATTAGTATGAAATTGAAACAGTTTAAGGGGTACCAGGTAGTCTAGCAATATCTCCAGGAATGCGAACAGGGCGTTGATAGCCTGTGAGAGTAATCCTGGGACGACCACCTACAAAGCTCTCCAGAGTTCTGAACTGGTCCCTTCTGTACAACCTTTCATCGATCCGAGTGATGATCCTCTTCACATCCCGTCTTTCCTAAGAATTCCATCGCTTTGGAGACCCAATGCCTTCATGTATCGCTTTCAACCTATAAGCCAAGCCATCCCTGACCTTCTTTAGTTTGTGATCCCCAAACTTATGAAGATCTCTACACGCCATCAAGCAGTTGCGTTGTAGTTCACTACGGTAAACTACTCCGAATGGTTTGCTGATGAGAGTGTATTATGGAAGATGGTTGATGTCAGGAAGTTCTAGCTGAGGTCTGGTAAGATTGAAACGAGTCTGATATGATTCAACAGCAAGTTGTAAATCTTCTACACGTTCCTGGATCACTATGCTTCTGATGAAGATGAGCAAGGACTTGATGTATTCACGTTGAATTTCAGTCGAGAATTGTCTCATTCTTCCCTGTACCTTGGCCAGATACAGATCTTCAATGTCGTTGAGAGACAAGTTCTGAAAGTCCGCTTCACAGAATTCATAGTCCCTTTTGTCTTGTCTTTTGACCACGACAGTCTTGAGGAAGGTGTAATCCCATTTAGATAAAAGAGTGACATGCTTAACAGCAACGATCCCTTTATCACTGATTGTACAATAATTCGTACGACCAGGCCTTCGATGATGATCGAAGGGTATGAGGGGTGATATGCTTGCGCCAAACTTGTAGTCAATCTGCAATAAGAAATAGTAGACACTTCGTTAAGTGATTGCGCAGGGGTTGGGCCCTGCGAACCACCTCAGGCGTGAAAGTAAGTATGTGATATGAGTTGTAAATAATATGATGTATGTGAAATGCTGTGTTGAGTGAACATACCATTGAAGTGAATCGTCCAACCTATTTATAGGTGATGAAAATAGCTTGGAGAGTGTTAGCACACGTTTAGGAGATCATGGGGGCGTCCCCTGATTTGTGGTAACCGCTAGGGCTTCATCCCCACTATCTCGGACTTGGTGGGGAAGCTAAGGACATAGTGGGAACGTGGGGGAAGACCAAGTCAAGGTTCTTATTTGTCTTGGCATCTTCAAGGGAAGACACCGAAGGGCATAGGCCTTCGGCTGGCGGATTCCCAACTGGTAACCATGTCAATGATGAATGGTTTTGCGCCACCAATGACTTATGAAGAAATACTTGGGTCTTCGTAATGTAATTTCGACTGAGGCCGAAGGGGGGTCCTTCGACCTGATCGGAGGGTACGTCATCAAGCCCCTCAGTCGAAAGTGATATGTACGAACAAGAAATATTGCTTACGACTCAGAAACAGAGACAAAACTACCTCTTCGTCACAAAAAACGAATGAAGGTGAAAAGTCTTGCATCTGTTGACCGTAATTAATGCCAAAAATTATTCTAACCACCCCTTATCCTCGGTAAAAGTAAACGTCCTTTCAAAATTTAAAATAGCTTTGAAATCCGGCGATAAGGAGATAATTGTGACACGCGTAGGGCCAAGATTTATTATATGTAGGGATATATAAATTTGAAAAACAAAAACCCTAACATAACTTTAACTTCTACCCAAGTTTTTTTTTTCACCTACTAAAACCTCTTCCGATCAAGCCTTCGATCAAACAAGGTAAAGTGCTCCTTCTTCTCTGTATTTCAAGTACATTATTGTGTTCTTTAGAAGAATCAATGTCAACCAATAAAAAGTTTGTAATAAAGCAACAAGGTTGCACATTAACAAGGGAGGAGCTTAAAGCGTTCCTCGCCGATTACCCAATTCCAAAGGAACATAAAATCATGCTACCTAGTAAAAGTCAAGGGATATTTGATGCCCCTGAAAATTATGTAGGCATGTATACCCATGCATTCACCACCTCCAATCTTAGGATACCCTTGCACCCTATGATTTTAGAATTCCTCCGGTATTATGAGGTACACATTTCTAGGTTCAACCCTTTTGGCCTAGCCAAGCTTACGACATTCATCGTGATGTGCAAAGCTTATGGGTTCGAACCATCCTTGACTGTGCTTAGGGGTTTTCTGAATCTATATCCGGGAGGAGATTGGTTGACCTTGGCCAAAAGGGGTGAGAGGGATGTGCCCATTCTGATAGATAGGCCTTTTACGAACATAAGGAAGTGGAAAGGCAAATTCTTTTATATCCAAAACACCATTATCCCTCCGGCATACTCTGCATTGTTGAACCCAAAATTTCAATATGATGAAAAAAGGTTCAACGATCCCTTACCCTATACTGTGAGAAGAAACCCTTTGTATCAACGTTTGGCTCGCCATCCAGCTGACTGCCAAACATTCCCTGAGCCAATCCTCTTCATGGCTGGCATTGCTGAAAGATGGGAGGGGTCTCCTTTGGTACCTGAGATTATTTGTGATGGAGAAAGTATGTACTTTTTTGATTAAAATAAAAAATAAAAACTTATCTTTCTGATATTTATCTTATTTGCTTCTTTGTGCAGAGATGTCGTTCAGGAACTTTGTGGTGGCTGGTGGTGCAAAGGAAGTAAGCTTCCATCCAAAGAATCCCCAAGAGACAAGCTATGGCGTGGGATCCCCATCAGTGTCCATAAACAACAATGATGTGGAAGCCCAACCCATCGAACCTGTATCATCTGCTCCTCTATCAAAGGAACCCATAGATGTGGAAGATCAACTTGTGGAGAATGTTGTTGACTCTGACGAACCAGTCTCCGAAGGACAGTTGGCCATCGTAGGACCCTCCGGCATAGGTGAGAGGGTCCGAAGCAGGAAAGGTGGCAGTGCTAAAGCTGTGAAGTCTGATTCTAAGAGGAATCTTATCCTACCTACTCCTCCCTCTCGAACTACCAGGCAAAAGAGTGCCCATGGTAAGGCTGTGGTATTTCCAACCATCGAAGGGCCCAACGGTGATGATATTCATGGTAATGTTTCATACCTGTAACAAAAAATTAAATACCAGTAATAATATGTTAACACATTTATATATGCTGCAGGACTTCCTGATATGAAAGAACTTCCTTCTCCGCTATCTTGTCACCAACTCGTGAGTAATGTAATCCCACCCAAGTGAAAGGGGGTGATGGATAACATGTCCATAGAAAGGCTCTGCGACCTTCATGACAAAAGCTATATCCGCCAGTGCATGCTAGACAATCAGCTCAATGCTAGGACAAGGGAACTGCTCTGTGCTGTCTCAAAAGCTCGAGAAGAAATGGATGTTATGCTGAGAAGGGAGAAGGCTAGGGATCAAAAGTATGCAGACCTGGAGAAGAAGTGTGAAGATGCCTTGGAGGATTTTAACAAGAACCCCTTGGTGCAAGATCTCAGAGCTGAGAATGAAAAGCTCAAAAGTCAGTTGGCAACGAGCGAGGCTGAATGCAGCAGGCTAACTGTCGAAGGCTCAATGGTCGTTGGCTATAAGGAGCAGATATATGTTCTTTCATCCAAGTGTGGAGGCCTCGAACAAGAAAGGGCGAAGTTGCTGGACCAAGAGATCAAGCTCCGAGAAAAGGTGGATGGGTTAAACCTTCATCTGAAAATGCTGAAGAAGGACAGGGTGGACCTGGTAACCAAGGTGATCCCCTATGTTGCTATGGAACTTTACCATAGCGATGATGTGGGGATTGCCATTGGGAATGTGGTGAATGCTGCCATTTTCCATGGTAAGTGTACCACTTTGGAGGAGATAGCCAAGACTGGGGACCCGGGGATGCTGGAAAAAGTTCCTTACTATAGGGCAACTCATGAAAAAGAGTATGATGATGCAGGTAATCAATTAACTGCTTTAGAGTTCCCTTTCCTTGCAGATGTGACGAAGGACCCAGTGGCCTCAATTGAGGACCTGCTGGCCAAGAAGCCAAGGACAGTCCAGCCTCCGACTTCCTCCAAGAAGACTCCGTCACCCAAAGTCCCCTCTCCAGGTTCGGCTAATCCCACTCATTCCAAGGTTTGATGAAGGCAACCATGTGGTTGTAATTTGATCCTCAAGGTGGTATGTACCCTGTTTAAAACAATTGTCTATGTTCCTTTCCAGGCTTCGTGCCTGATGAAACAATTAACATGTGGTATGTGTGATGTAGGCTACGGCCTAAGACAATATTTTATTTTGTTGGATCGTTAAGGCTACGGCCTGTTTTAGACTAGTTAGCCTAGTCATAAATCTACATTGAAGCCACTAGGGCTCAAATTTTGCCATGCGTGATTCTTCTCTTTTTATTTTTACTTGCGTAAAAATGTTTTTTACAACCTAAGGCGTATGGTAGATGCATAGCCTCATTGTGTGTAGTTACTTCACCAAGAATATTAGCAATCGTATAATTTGACTGCTGACAGAGGGTCGCGACCCACTCCGTCTTGATCCTTTGGGCAACGAAAGGCTTAAAATACCTTAAGGCCATATAGGAAAGTTAATGTGAAGTTGAGATGGATGTTATGCATATGAGCAAGACATGTTATTTAGTCTTTGTACATCCCTTCGACATTGAAACTTATAAAGCGACTTGGTGGGCAAATCTTTGTTGTATTGAACGAAACAAGAGATTTGAGGGAAATGTGTTATTATCATTAAGTGGGTAGGGAGGATTACATCATTTTAAGAAATGAATACTAGACGCATACCATTAATGCTTCTTTCCCCAAGTGAGAAGAATGCAAATACATTGATTGAAAGCAAAATAGAAAATGTCCTTAGACATTGTAAGTTTCATACGTAGAACTTACGAAGGTTAGTGCCATTCCAGGTTCTATCAATAACGTCTCCATCCAGGGTTTCCAGCTTGTAGGCTCCATTGCCATATGCTTCCTTAACAATGTAGGGCCCTTCCCATGTTGGTCCTAGTTTACCCTGGTACTCAGCTTTACTTGCACTGTTGAGTCGAAGGACGTATTCCCCTGGTTTGAAGGTCGAAGGCCGAACCCGACTGTTGTAGTATCTTTCAATTTTTTGCTTATGGATAGCCTCCCGGATTGAGGCTATTTCCCTTCGTTCTTCGAGTAGGTCTAGGTTGCTGCAGAGCCTTTCTTCGTTGTCTGCAGCCTCGAAGTTCATGACTCTTTCTGTTTCGACACTTACTTCCGAAGGGATGACAACTTCCGTACCATATGTCAAGCGAAAAGGTGTCTCCCCATGACTTGACTTTGTATGCGTTCTGTGAGCCCAAAGTACTTAAGGTAGTTCATCTACCCAACCGTGGTGACTGTAACCCAGCCTTCGTTCTATTCCTTCTATGATGTCTCTGTTGGTAACTTTCACTTGTCCGTTACCTTGAGGATGGTAGACGGAAGTGAAGGATTGTTTAATATTCAGGCCTCTGCAAAACACTGGGAATACCCCTTTCGCGAACTGCTTCCCATTATCTGAAATGATGATGTGAGGTATTCCGAACCGACAGATAATATGCTCCCATACGAACTTTTCCATGTGCCTTCCTGTGGTGGATGCCAAAGGTTTTGCTTCCACCCATTTAGTGAAATAGTCGATGGCTACGACCAAGAACTTTACTCCTCCTGGAGCAACTGGCAGAGGACCTACAATATCTATCCCCCATTGGTTGAGGGGCCATGCAGAGGTTACAGAGGTCATATCTTGTTTTGGTAGCCTTGGAACCCTTGAGTGAACTTGACAGCCTTCACATTTCTGAATGATGTCAACGGCGTCCCTGTGCATCGAAGGCCAATAATACCCGACCCTCATGATTTTAGAAACAACGGAGCGGGGTCCTGCGTGAAGCCCACATGATCCTTCATGTACTTCTTGAATGATGTTGGCGGCTTGCCTAGGTCCTACACAGCGTAGCCATGGGGAAAGAAAAGACCTTCGGTATAAGTAGTTCCCGATGATCCTATACTGTGGTGCTTTGATGCGGACCTTTCGAGCTAATTTCTGATCTTCCGGCAGTATACCACTTATTAGATATTCTCTAATTGGAGTCATCCAATTTGAGTCTTCCTCTTGTATCACGTCAGACACTTCCTTTCAGACGATGGACCTATCTGCCAACACTTCGACCAGAACTTCTTTAGTTAGATGAGCAAATGCCATTGATGCCAGTTTGCTAAGGGCATTCGCCTTCTTGTTTTGGTTTCTCTGAACATGCTCTATGTTATAGGATGCGAACCCTTCGAACATTTCCTTGGCCTTATCCAGGTATTGCTTGATCACAGGTTGCCTTGCCTCGTAGGAGCCTTTTATCTTATTGGCTACGAGTTGTGAATCAACGAAGATAGCCAAGTCTTCTACCTCCATGTCTTTGGCCAGTCGGAGGCCTGCTAACAAGGCTTCGTACTCCGCTTCATTGTTCGTAGCGTCGAATTCAAAACGGAGTGCGTAAGTGTACTCCTTCCCTTTGGGATCAACAAGCATGAGACCTGCGCCGGAACCATCGGAGCTGGAGGCTCCGTTAGTATAAATTTTCCACCCTTCTATTGCTTTGTCAGGCTTCTTTTCAACAACCTGTGTGTCATGCTTCGGTTCGGAGGGTGTTTCTGCTAAAAAGTTTGCCAATATTTGCCCTTTGACTGAGTTTCTGCCCTTGTATTCAATATCATACTCTCCTAGCTCGATAGCCCATTTAGCTATCCTTCCAGATTACTCCGGCTTCGAAAGTATCTACTTAATTGGCTTATTAGTAAGTACGGTTATGGGGTGAGCTTGGAAGTACCTTCGAAGGCGTCTCGCAGCATGGACCAAGGCCAGAATTAGCTTCTCCAATGCTGGATAATTTAGCTCAGCTCCCTGGAGAACCCTGCTAACAAAGTAGATAGGGATTTGCTTCTTCTCCCTTTCTGCCAATAACACAGCGCTGATGCTTTCGAAGGAGGCTGCGATGTACATAAACAACACTTCGCCTTTTGGGGCGGAAAGTGTAGGTAGAATAGCCATGAAATTCTTGAGCTTTTGAATGGCTTCTTCTGCATCTATACTCCACTGGAACGTCTTTTTGTCCGTGCATCCTTTGAGCGTTTTGAAGAACGGCAAAGATCTGTCTGCACCCTTTGATAGGAACCTGCTGAGGGCTGCTAGCTTTCCGTTCAGACTTTGCACTTCCTTTAGGGACTTAGGAGGTTGCAAATCCATGATGGCCTTGACCTTCGAAGGATTGGCCTTAATACCTTGTTTGGTGATCAAATGCCCCAAAAATAGTCCTTCTTCCACGCCGAAGGAACATTTCTTGGGATTCAACTTCATGTTGATGGCGCGAAGCTGGTCGAAGGTTTCTTTGATGTCGGAGAGCATGTCCTCCTCCGATCTGATCTTGATGACCATATCATCTACGTACGCCTCCAGATTCTTACCTATCTGCTTGTGAAAGGCTTTGTCCACTAAACGTTGGTATGTGGCACCTGCATTTTTCAAACCAAAAGACATCTTTTTTTAACAATAAACGCCTTTTCCTGTAAAAAAGGCTGTCTTCTCTTCGTCCTCTTCCGCCATTTGTATCTGATGGTATCCCTTATAAGCGTCTAGGAAACACTTCAGCCGAAACCCTGACAAGGATTCTACCTTCCAGTCGATTTCTGCCAGAGGGTCAGTCCTTCGGACAGGTTTTGTTAATATCTGTGAAGTCTACACACATTCGCCATCCTCCATCATGCTTCTTGACCATCACCTAATTGGCCACCCAAGTCTAATACTTCACTTCTCTGAGTATGCCTGTTGTTACAAGTTCGTCCACTTCTTTGCATGCAGCTGCATTTCTTTCAGGAGCCAGGCTTCGATGCTTTTATTTGATGGGTTCAATATGTTTGAACTCATTGAGCTTGTGTTCAGTGCCGAAGGGCTTTCCGTCTATGATGGGAATTCTGGGGACCCCTGTCATGTCAGAGTAGGTCCATGCGAAGACATCAGCATTAGCGTGAAGTACTTTTTCCAATTCTGCTTTAAAGGAGGTTGGGAGCTGCTTTCCGATTACCACCGTCTGATCAGGATAGAGATCATTTACCACAATGCGTTCTTCAGCGTCAGTACAACTGAGGACATCTTTCGGAGGCTCTTCCGAAACCTGTTTGATCCTTTTACCTAATTCCGTAGGCCTCTTCCCTTTATAGCTGGAGAAAACCGTTCCAATGTCGAAGGGTGTTTGGAATTTGATCGCGGCATGTATGGTTGAGACAACGATGCCCATCTTCTGCATTGCCGTTCTCCCTATCAATAGGTTATAGGGAGATTCAGACCTTATGATCGTGAACACTAGAGTTTCTGTTCTTTTTAGCCTTCCTTCTCCAATCGTAACCTCTAGAGGGACTTCTCCCAAGGGCCATGAGTGTTCCCCTAAGAACCCTACTAAAGGTACCTTCGAATCTACTCTCTTCGACCATATTGAAGGCTTGAGCTTTAGAAAACAGCGTTCGTAGATTACTTCACAAGAGCTACCACAGTCGAGGTAGGCCCTGTTTACTTCTCTGTTGGAGATCAAGACCTTGATGACCACAGGGTCATTTGAAAGAACTTTCCCTGTGATTGAAGGAAAAGTGACATCTCCTAATCCGTACAAGGCTTCCTCCGCTTCTTTCCTCTTTGAACTAGAATCCCCCTTGTACACCATTAGGATGGGTGCTTCGGCAGGTGTGGTATCTTTCCCCAACTGTGTGTCGGAGATTTTGTCTTTACCTTTCTTTATACCCTTCACCAAATGTCCCAATTGGCCAGACTTCACGGCCTCTTCTATCTGTTTCTTGAGCTCTCTGCAATTGTTGGTGTCGTGTCCGTAATCATCATGGAAGTAGCAAAATTTGGAAGTATCGCTGGGCCTTCCTCTGTTTGCCAAGCGAGGAGGAGGATCAAAGGTCTTCGCCGCTTTTTCCGTAGCAAGTATCTCCCTTGGAGATTTGGACAGATTAGCCAAGAGCCCATGGTTGATGTTTTTGTGATACGGTGTAAACCTGTCTCTGTTTTTGTGTTTGTTCCTTGACCCTTCCTACGAAGGATGCTTCGGGGCTTTATTGTGATTTTCCTTGACCCTTCCTACGAAGGAGCCCCGTTGGTAGACACTTATTTTGCTTCGATCCAGGTGTAAGCCTTCTCCGCCAAACCCTTATAGGTTGCAGGGAGATCAGTGGAGAGAAATTCAACCAAACATCTGTTTCGTAGGCCATGCACGAACCCTGAGATGCGCTGGTCCTCATGCAAGCCCATTATCTGTAACGTGTCATCGGTGTATCTGGTGATGAAAGCTCTGGTACTCGCGTTCTCCTTCTGCTTGATGTTGTGCACTGTTAGGTGCGTTCTTGTACACTTTTTCTGTTGGCTGAAATGTGATATGAACTTGGCTTTGAGATCATCCAAATTCACAATGCTACCTAGTTTTTGCCCATTCCACCATATACGAGCAGAGTCTCGTAGGGTGTATGTAAACATGTGACAAGCAACAGGCATAACCCACTTCTGCATTCTAATAGCCCCTTCAAATAAGTGTAAAAAGTTATCCGGATCCCCTTTTCCATCATACGTGCCAATATGCGCGGGCATTTTCAACCCATCGGGTAAAGGGTAGTCTTCTATCCATCTTACGAAGGGTGTTGTGGAGCCCATGGACTCCGAATAAAGGCAGTTATAAGGTGGCATGTATGTGGGGGCAGCATTGTACGGGTTATGATTTGGATGTATTCCAACAGGGTTTTGGTTAACACATTGAGGGTAAGCAGTAGGTATATAAGGTGGGTGACTTCCGACATGGTACGAAGGGTATACCATAGGTTGCCCGTAGGGCATACTTCCGTATGGTTGAGTAAAACTGGGGTTACTAGCCTGCCCATTAGGTGGGGGATAAACCCCTTGAGGGTAAGATTGAGCCTGAAAAGGAGGGTACATACCATGAGGAGGAAGACTCCCCCATTCATTTGAGATGGATTTCCTTCTACGCTGGATGCGTGAGAAGGCTGCAACGGAACCCTTGCCTCAGTTCTTCCCAGATGAGCCGCCAAAAGTGGTGGCAAATTAACCTCCGTAGCATCCCTTCGGTGACTCCTTCCATTGGAGCCTTCTATCGTACCTTCCCGTCTAGTCGGAGCCCTTTCCGGAACGTCTTCAAAACCAACCGACCTTCCACTAGGCCTTCGACTGCTCGGAGACCCTATCCTTAGCACTGAACGGGTAGCCCCTGGAGCCAAGGGCCTAGTCTCCATCTCCAACTCTTCGTCATATTCATCGCTTGAATTTTCTAAGTCCCTACGCATCTCCACATTCCGAGCTTGCCTCCTTCGAGCCCTTAGTAAAGATTCTAATGCTTCGATGTTAGCTTCAACAAACGCTGGACTAATTACCGGTTCAGGGTTAGCCGAGGTTGAAGCATGGTTGTTGGGAGTTACTTCAGGGTGAGATCGTGTGGTAAAAGTGGATGCGATTATATTGGGAAGGTTGTTAGGATCATTGACTGGGATTGGTGTCAAGGTCAAGAAACCCGAAGGGGGTGTATCTTCTCTTCCTTGATTCATGCCGTAAAACTAGTGAGAGTGATTGAATGGGTGTAAGTTTGGAATAACGAGACCAATAGTAGCGGGTCCTACGGATGGCGCCACTGATTGTACAATAATTCGTACGACCAGGCCTTCGATGATGATCGAAGGGTATGAGGGGTGATATGCTTGCGCCAAACTTGTAGTCAATCTGCAATAAGAAATAGTAGACACTTCGTTAAGTGATTGCGCAGGGGTTGGGCCCTGCGAACCATCTCCGGCGTGAAAGTAAGTATGTGATATGAGTTGTAAATAATATGATGTATGTGAAATGCTGTGTTGAGTGAACATACCATTGAAATGACTCGTCCAACCTATTTATAGGTGATGAAAATAGCTTCGAGAGTGTTAGCACACGTTTAGGAGATCATGGGGGGGCGTCCCCTGATTTGTGGTAACCGCTAGGGCTTCATCCCCACTATCTCGGACTTGGCGGGGAAGCTAAGGACATAGTGGGAACATGGGGGAAGACCAAGTCAAGGTTCTTATTTGTCTTGGCATCTTCAAGGGAAGACACCGAAGGGCATAGGCCTTCGGCTGGCGGATTCCCAACTGGTAACCATGTCAATGATGAATGGTTTTATGCCACCAATGACTTATGAAGAAAAACTTGGGTCTTCGTAATGTAATTTTGACTGAGGCCGAAGGGGGTCCTTCGACCTGATCGGAGGGTACGTCATCAATCACTGTACACTTCATGTTGAGACTTTCGAACCTGGCAGCTTTTGTAGTAGATTCGTCGGCGTTCCGGCCAATGGTGAATCTCGTACATTGCATCAATGTCATACCTTTCCACGTTGTTTGAAAACATGTGGGTAGCCTTTTCTTCGATGGCTATGCAGTTGGAGTATATGGCTGCTGGGAACGGAAGTGTAAGTGATGTAGCGTATTTCTTTGAAGCATCGCTACCGTGTAGAAGGAATTCCAAGTCATTGTTAAAGAAGTAGCGGAATGGAATCTTAGGTTGATCTGGTTGACCAATCGTTGGTAGAGGTTTAGACCAATCGGTGTAGTATGGAGCCTTGTCTCTTCTGGTGAATTCGATGTTTGCTTCAGGGTTGAGCCAATCAATGTTGTTAGACATGGCTCGTTCTATATTTTCAAGGTGATATTCAACTTCAATAGCACTTTCCGAGCTGTCTTTGAGTAGTTGAAATACTTCATTCTTGATTCGTTTCAACTCGGATTTCGTCATCTTCTTCACACGGAACTTTTCTTGCAGTAACTTAGCATGGTCCAACGTATGACCTTCTACCATGTCTGGATCATCAGTTAATGAGGGAGTAGCATCAACAAGTTTAGAAAACCAGTCATATTCGGTATCATCTTCGTCTAGCCATGATACGACGTCAGCCTTAGGCGTCTTGTTCTTCTTTTTTTTGGCCTAGATGAGGATTTTGGTTTCTTAGTCGAAGCGGGAGAGGTGGGTTGTTGTTGGGGCTCAGTGACTTCCTCATCATTACCACCAGTATACTCAAAGTGATCACCGGTTTTCTCTGTCTGGGGTGGTAACTCAGAGTCCTGAGGTTTGTCAGTAGAAGAGCGTGGAGGAGATCATTGTTGAGCTGGAGTCCTTAGGGGTGGAGGTGGCATGGAGGATGATTCAAAAATTTTCTTCGGGCGTTTAGGCTCGTTATCTTTATCTTTATCCTTATCTTCATCGTCTCTTGGACGTTTAGGCCTTTGAGCTTCTTCTCTGCATGCTGATTTGAGTTGATATTCCAGCAATGCTTCAAACAATTTACCTTCATAAGAAGTAAATGTTGCAGATCGTTTAGACATTTGAGTTACCATCCTGGAAATCGATTCAGCATCTGAGAACACTATAGGATCAGTAGGGTTAATTGTTACGGTCATAGGTGTTGATCTTATAGTTTGCTTGGCTATATGCATTAGATTTGGATAGAGTTGTCTGTTGAACATCTCTCTTGTCACGCCCGGAACTTTGTCGAGTAAGAACTGATGAGTATAGCCCTTAATCATCTCGTTCAGTTCCCCTTGGACATCACGTTGCATGAACTTCTGAATATACTCCCTTTCATTAGACATCTTTTCTATCTCGTCATTAAGATGTTTGATGTTGTCAGCGAGTATATCTAACTTTTTATTGGTCACATCTTTCTTCCTGACTTGTTTGACCGCTTGAACAATCTTTGTATTTGCCCGAGATATCCAAGAGTCGGTAGGTTTTTTCACAGATTTGGATGTGGATCTGGTTGTTCCTTTGGATGGTGGAGGTGAAGAGTGAGAAAATGAATCTGATGATGAGGAGTCGTGAGGTGATTCAGGGTCCTTAGGAGGTTCAGAAGTTTCCTCCTTAGAGCGAGTAGGACTGTCAAGAAGATAATCATCATACTTCACATCGTCATCTTGTCCAGATTTAGCCTTTACTTCAGCCTGAATCCGGGCCTCTTCATCAACTTTGGCTTGAGCTGCAACCTCTTCATCAGCTTTTTCTTTCTCAGACTTTTCTTTTTCAGGTTCTCAAAGTCATAATCAATAGAATCCTCCAGTCGCTTTTGTTGTTGCTCAAGAGTGGTGGCACCAGTTCCCTTATCGGGTTGATTAACCGCATCAGGAATTGGTGTAGATTGGACACCACCACTTGACCCTCCGGGGCCACGCATTTGTTGTTGTTCAAACTCTTTTGCCACGTGTTGGAGTCTAATGATTTTGAACTTCTTCCTGTATTCAGTATCCAGTGGCTCTTCCTCTGAGCTTTCTTCTTCATGCTCAAGTACTGGAGTATTCCCTTTGCCTTGGTCAACTTTTGGACTGGGAGGTTTAGCTACTGTTGGAGTGACATCGGTTGCAGTTTCAGATTAGGTGACCTCCTCGTCTGATTCGGTTTCATCAGAGCTTTCATCCACTAGCTTTCTTTGCGGTTCAGACTTGGGAATGGGAATAGGAACAACTTCCTTAGAGGGAACTGCCCTTTTGAGTGGAGGTTTCCTCTTTGGGAACTTTCTTTGACTCTCAGTGCTTGTAACACTTCTTGCACTGCCTCTTCTGGTTTTCCTTGAAGGTGTACTAGCGGACTTTTCATCGAGAAAACCTACTTTGCCTTCTTCAACCGCTACCAGATATCATTTGTACGAGTACAGTTGTTTGATATCATCGGTTATAAGGTGATCTGGCAGCACTGCACCTTGTTTCTTTGTTGTAGAGTCCTTGAATCTGACTGAGAGTGTGGGGTCATACAACATGGAGTGTTGTTTGGGGTCATCGAGTCTCAAGGGAATATCAGGATTATACCCTAGAACTATCAACAGTTTGGTATATCTGACATACGGGATTTTGGTGCCAAGCTTTTTAAGGAATGACATCATGTCGTCCCATATCAGAGCTTCAACTTCAATATGTTTATTGTTGACCAAATCCTAAAATATCTGCAGTTCCATGAGCTTGGGATGCTCATAGCCACTGTCACGTCCAGAAACAGATTTGGTGATTATGATTTAGAGAGTTCTCCATGGCTGAGGAATATTCTTAAGATCCACGTATGAATGCTTAGTGATTACTCCTGTAGCTTCGTCATAACCAATGTCGATCATGAATTGTAGAACAGTCTCTTCAGTTGGTGCGGCATTGTATTCAGTTGGTTCGATGACAGGGATGAGAAGAATAGCCCTCAAGTCTGCAGGTGTGATGGTGACTTGTTTGTCATTGAGCGTCACTGTCACAGCATTTTGTCCTTTGATCTTTTGTATTGTATTCCAGAACTGGTGAATATAGATCTCAGGCACTGTAGCAGAATTGGTGAGCATGTTCTGATAGGGATGATTCTTCAGAATATCCACAGCAATTAAACAAGAGGATTCCGTGCAGGTGAGAGTATCAAAATCAACACGAAGGTTGTTCTTTCCTATCTTCATTGGATAGCCATTAGGGAATATATCAGCAATGGTGAGAACATTTGGTGCATCCACGTTTTGTAATTGAGCGTCCATGTCGTGATCTGAAAGATATTTAGCCAAAAGAACCAACATATCGAAAGACATTATGTTAGTCAACAGATGGTTTTATTGTCTAATTATTGAATGAGATATGTCGATGATTGTTACGAGTCCAATGTCACTTGTTTGTCCAATAGTCCAATGACGTCGTGATAAGTTTCGTGAGTTGATTAACTTTAAGTTTTAAAGTCCATGTTTTCACTTATTTTTCACAACATATTACACGATTAAGTTTATTGGTGACATTATTGGTTTCGTGGCGTTATGATTTATTTATTTACAAGTTTGCACGCGTAACAATTCATAATTAAGGTTAAAAAACTAGACTTAGGCGTAGAAATGGCAAGCTTATGCGTAAACAGGAGTGTTATACGCGTAAGCATAAGCTTATGCATATGTTCTTGACTTACGCGTAAGAAATATTACGCGTAGGAAAAGAGGGCCTTATGCGTAAAGCTTACGCGTAAGCGTATATGGAACCTTACACGTAAGGCTTACTCGTAAGAGTCAACCTTATGCGTAGAGGTCACTGTTTACGCATATCCTTTACAGGATACGTGTAGTCCCCAATGTAGAACCTTACGCGTAAACGTTACGCGTAAGATTTCTCTTACGCATAACATGCTACGCGTAAGGTGATCCTTATGCGTAGATGGAAAGTAACCTTGATTCTGAATTTTCACGTGTAGAAAACCTGAAATAAGTTCATCATAACACCAATCTTAACTCATACATTCAATATTTATCAGAACAAAGCATGAATTACTCATAAATCAGTTATGCGAAAAAACACTTATCGTAGAACCTAAACCCTAAGGTTCAAGTATTACGCCTAAGATAATTAGCCATAGGAAATGCACCAAAATGATTCTGGGAAGTCTAGGAAGCCTATTAAGTTGTTCTATCCAAGTCTTAACATCAAACTCAACGTGAATAAAAAATACCCAAACTTCAAGAACATAAACCCTAATTCTTAATAAACTAGCAATAAATGTTTCTGGGTTGATTCTGAGCCTAGATATGATCAATTAAACTTGTAAACAACATCTTACAAGCAACCAATTAGCCAGAAACGTTCTCATATGAAAATACCCAATTCCACGCATAAACCCTAGTTTTCAAAAATCAATCAATTCGTATTTCTGGGTGAGATTAAGTGATAGAAATGGTATTAATATGATAAAACAAATGTTTTGACACAACCATTTTAACCATTAACACACAAACTTGATTATGTGTTCATAGCTTATGCGTAGAACACAATAATCACTCAAACTCATGTTTAAACCATTGGATTTATGAAAGAATCAAAACCATTGTTTGTAAATACGTTAAGATTATAAAACCACTTACAAATTGATGATCAAGAACTCGGATTTGAGGATAGATTATTAGGCGTAGGATTATGTTAGGTGTGTAATAAATGTGAGAAGTTAATGTGTTTTTGAAAGTTGTTGAGGTATTTTTGTATATAAAATACTTTGATCATTTGACACATTTAGTCCCTACACCTTTACCATTTTCATCCAATGTCCATAACTTCCATTTTGGTTACCAAACGAAGGATATTTGGAAAGAATTTTAACGAAACTCCCCCTCAACTTAAGAAATAATGAAGTTTTATAAATTTTTGTCCAAGGAGTGTCAGTAAACCAGAAAAAGTGACCACCATTTAAAGAAACAACCAGGATAAAGTAACATGCAAGTACAAGGTTTTATGAAACTGAGAAATATTTGCTTTCTCCCCCTCAACACTTGATCGAAAAAATACTGAATTTTGATAGATTTGAGTGTTGACGGAAGATTAGTACTTGCCACGTTAAAAGAAATATAGATAGAAGAATATTTTTGTTGTTTTATATGATTTTATAATTTTGTATTTTGTTTTTGAAAAATATTTACAAAAGAGGTTTTGGTGTTTGACTGGTTTTAAGAATGTTTTAAGAGTTCATCCAGCTCCTCTTGAGTCAAACACCGCATACCAATCCGGTGGACCAACTCATTAAACCTAGCAGGAGCTAAGGCTTTGGTGAGAAGATCTGCCAATTGGTATTCTGTACCCACAAAGTATAATTCAACAGTACCCTGTTCCACGTGGTCCTTGATGAAAGGATATCGAAGATCGATGTGCTTGAACTGAGTTGCACGAGATCACAATAGCACTCCGATTGTCGCAGTATATCGGGATTCTGTCAAATACATAACCATAGTCTTTGAGTTGCGTTCTCATCCAAATGACTTGAGCACAACACACCAACATGGCTACATATTCTGCTTCGGTTGAGGACAGCGATGTACAATCCTGCTTCTTTGATTGCCATGACACCAGTTTATCACCAAGAAATTGTAATGCTCCTGAAGTACTTTTCTGTGAGTCTAAGCATCATGCGTGATTAACGTCTGAAAAAGCTATTAGTTCAAAACCAGAACCCTTCGGATACCAGATCCCCAAGTTAATGGTTCCCTTGATGTATCAAAGGATTCTTTTAGCCTCAGAGAGGTGGGTTTCAGTTGGTCTCGACTGATAACGGGAGCAAAGATATACGGCAAAGACAATATCAGGCCTGCTAGCTGTTAGATACATGAGAGACCCAATAATACTATGGTATTTGGTAGGGTCCACCAATTTCCCATGTAAATCAGCATCTAGCTTCTTGGTATGAGCCATTGGTGTGGCATAGGTGTCACAGTTTTGCATTCCAAATTTGTTTAACAATTCAAGGGCATATTTGGACTGACTCAAGAAAATACCACAGGGTGATTGATGAACTTGCATTCCTAGAAAGAATGTGAGTTCACTGGTATGTGCTAAAACACATACCTTTTCTTTATCAAAATAGACCCAAAATAACCAAGAAAGAGCCGTTTATTGCTAATATTTGTGGTTTTCTTGAGTTTGTGCTTGTGCAGGTACGGATATGTAAAAACACGCAAAAAGGAGCCAAAACAGACGAAAATCCGAGCACGAGAGAGAGAAAAGTGCAAAAGCCGATGCCGGGGATGCTATTTCTGAGATTTTGGTGCTTAAAAGATCAAATTGCGGAGTTCGGGACATGGTTTGGGAGATTTCACGTTAAACCCGTCATTGTATCACATTTTTCACATTACACCCTTCACTTTACCATTTTACACATCACACCTTTTACTTTACCCAAATTACACTTTCACCCCTCATTAATTTCACTTACCTAATTCACCATCACATTTCATAATTTACACTTTTGGGCCCTTGTTCTTGCAAATATTACATTTATGGTCCTTAAGGTATATTATTAATACTAGTCCAAGATATCCATATCCATTATCCACTTAAACCAACATCCAAATCCACAACACATAAACCTCCTGGCCCAAATCTCTTGCACCTGGCCCAACCCCTAAACCAAACTACCCGGTTTTAATAATCCCAACCCAAATAACACCACTAGACCCGAACCACCTATACCCGATATACTTACCCGGTCAAAAACCACTATCCCAGTCAAATAATTATAAAAAAAAAAACCAACTTAAACCAAACGCGCCCTTTTACTGTGCTTCTTCCCCAACCAAACACCACCCGTACACCCAATCCCAAACAACCAGCTTGGTACTAAGCATCTTTCAATGCTTCTAGAACCTCTGCCAAGGTGTCAGAGGGTATGATGCAATGGACTGCCACTGTGGACAAAAGGAGCAATTCTATTGGCTAAGACACCTCATACATCTAATCCTGTGGCCCTGATTGATTTGATGACAAGATGGGGATTGAATGGTCGTGAATAGACCTCCTAGATCCTTCTGAAGGCATCCCCAAGCTCAGCTATAAAAACGACCTTTTGCTCACAATTGTATTTGTCCAATCTCTTAGGTTTTAGAGAGATTTTGGCCATTTAGTTTCTTGTCATTTATATTGTTTTGATAATGTAATCCTGCTCTTTTTAATTCTGTACTTCTTCTTTATTAAGACAAGTCAAGTTCTCATTTAAGTTTTTGTCAATTTGAATTTCTGCTCAAATCTGTTTTCATAACTGTTTTGAATCTTAGTTGGTTACTCATTAAGCTCACATAAGCTTGTGTGAGCTTATGTGAGGTTATTTCTAAATTCACTTGTTCTCAATCAAAGTTTTCTCAAAAGTCAAACAAAAGTCAAAAAAATCAAAAGTCAATCGTTTTCATGTTAATATCTGGTTTTAGTTTGCTAAAATGATGCTTTTCATGTTTATATAAGTTTCTAATTCAGTTTTAGTAAGATTCTCTTCTAGTTTTTATTAAAAAAATGTAGATTAGAATATTAAAGGGGTGTTTGGATTGCTTGAAAATCAGTGGTTAGAGGTCATATTCTTGCATTAGATCAGTTGAAATAGTCTTGTTATAGTCTATTGCAGTTATATCTGTGTTCAGTTTGTGTTTGTTTCATTCTTAGTCAACAATTTATAAAATCTGTTCTTAAGTTCATTTTTGTTTAAATCTGTCAACTGTCATCTTTCCATATAGGTTTAGAATCTGTTTAACCAGCTTGTTAAAGTTTTATTACATCAAATTACATTGAATTCAATCCTTAGTTTGCTTCTAAATTTCATTTTAGTCAATCTTCACATTGTTCTTAAAAAGTCAAATCTGTCAAAAACACCAGGTCTGATCAGTTTTCTTCAACCTTGCAGCAACTGTGCAGACTTCATTTCAACTAATTAAGGTCTGATTCTTGGTCAATTTGTAGTTCTCCAGGTGGTCTTCAAGACCCCTTATCTGTTTTGTCCTAAAGCTTTTCTGATAAGTAGTTACATGATCTCAAACTTGGTACCTGATTCTGTTTTTACATCAGCAGTCCTAATGTCCACTTGGCCAGTTTTTGTGTGATCCATAACTTCCTCATATTAAGTCCATATTAGCTGTAATTTTGGTTACTTGATCTCTGGTTGGTGGTCTAGAAGACCACACTTTTAGTTTTCTCTTGTGCTTATTAAATAAGTAGTTGCAAGTGCTTAAATAGGGGCCTGTTTGTCAGTTTTACTTAAGTGGTCAGTTAGCTCATAACTTGGTTAGATGCT